>VBSM01003204.1:41585054-41609418 GCA_008086735.1 Cheirogaleus medius | reverse complement strand
AAAAAAAAGAAGTTAGAGTTACTATCTGACCAGCAATTCCACCCTAGGTACATACTCAAGAGAAATGAAAATGTATTTACATAAAAACTTACATATGAATGTTCCTAGCAGCATTATTCATAATAGTTCAAAAGTATTATAGAAAGAAATAAAGGTCCATCAACTGATGAATGGATAAACAAAATGTGGTATATTCATACAATGAAGTATTGTTCAACCACCAAATGAAATGAAATACTGCTACATGCTACAATATGGAAAAACCTTATAAATCTTATGTTAAGTGAAAGAAGTCAGTCACAAAATGCTATATATAGTATGATTCCATTCATATGAAATGTCAAAAATAGGCAAATCTATAAAGACAGAAAGTAGATTAGTGGTTGCCGAAGGCTATGGGGAAATGGAGAAGCTGCTAAGGGGTACAGAGTTTCTTTCGGGGGTGATGAAAATGTTCTGCAATTAGAGAGTAGCAATGTTTGCCCAACCTTGTGAATATACTAAAACCCTATGAATATATATTTTTAAAAGATGAATTTTGTTATGTGAATTATATCTCCATTTAAAGCCACCAATTTGGGACATATTTTTAAAAGGTGAAAAAAGACTACATTTAAAAGTAGGCCCGGTACAGTGGCACACGCCTGTAGTCACAACTACTCAGGAGGCTGAGGCTGGAGGATTGTTTGAGCCCAGGAGTTCAAGACCAGACTGCGTTACATAGTGAGACCCCATCTCTAAAAAATAAAAAGATAAGAAGTAAATTCAATAAAGTATTATGTGTGCTGTGTCCTTCACCATTAGCAGAGATTTCTTTAAATGAGTCTAAATTTGAATTTCTGTCTACTGGCTATAAATATGAATAAATGAGATGCATTATTTATTTCTAACTTATTAGTTTCCTTTCAGTTGGCATGTAAGGAGATGTCTCTCTTTTATACTCTAATTGATCTTACCTATTCACATATCCAAACAAAGAGTCAGTTTTTTTAAAACTTGCCCCCTAAAAGACATTGTTTTTCTATTTTGCTCATTCTGATCCCCCAAATTAAAATTATAATAAAGACCATTTTCAGACCTTGGCAATATCCAGACCAGTCCTTTGTACTTGGAATTTTATAAAGGCAATGAAAAGAATCAGTGGAGATAAAACTGAGCCTATGCTGTGGAATTCATTCAAAAAATATATGTGAGTGCCTACTACATATTATTTCAGGAATACAGCAATGAACAAAGGAGATAAAAATCCACTACCTTCATGGAGTTTTGGTGATGGAAGACTGTAAACAGATAGTTAAAATTATAAACTATGAAATTTACTAAACAGTTAACTTGAGTAGAATTATGGGTACATATGTTAAAATATGAATATGTGTATAAAACAAATCATATACAGTTATAAACAGAGTATGGTTATTTACTAGAATTTGTGTAAAAACTCTTAGCCATAAATGACTAGAAAACGTGTCCAATTTTGTTTTGTGTTGCTTTATTCTTTGTTATTTGTGAATCCTTTTCTAGGTTTCATTTTGTTCATTTTAATCCACTTTGTATAGATCATTTTCTTGTTTTGGAACTATATCAAAAATTCTGTCTTTTTGTTTTCAGTTGTTGAGAATTTAAAGTACAGACTTTGACCAGTGGTTATTGTTTAGCTTTAAATATTCCTATTCCTATTTTTTCCTTCAGGTCTTGTAAATGCTGGCATTTAAAATGGCTCACTTTCCCCAGCGTCCTCTCTGCAAAATACACTTACCTTCTATAAAATGCCTTGCAGTGTGGCAGTGGAAAGGGTTTTATATATCTCCCTGGCTTCTGTAAATAGAGTATACTGCCATACTGAAGATTAACTGAAAGTTTTTCCTCGTAACTCTTTTTTTTTTGAGACAGAGTGTCACTCTGTTGCCCGGGCTAGAGTGAGTGCCGTGGCGTCAGCCTCACTCACAGCAACCTCAAACTCCTGGGCTCAAGCGATCCTCCTGCCTCAGCCTCCCGAGTAGCTGGGACTACAGGCATGCGCCACCATGCCCGGCTCATTTTTTCTATATATTTTTTTTAGTTGGCCAATTAATTTCTTTCTATTTATAGTAGAGACGAGGTCTCGCTCTTGCTCAGGCTGGTTTCGAACTCCTGAGCTCGAGCGATCCGCCCGCCTCGGCCTCCCAGAGAGCTAGGATTACAGGCGTGAGCCACAGTGCCCGGCCTTCCTCGTAACTCTTAAGACATTTATTCTGTGGTAGGTTATATTACTCTTATCACATGTGCATTCACATGCTTGCATACTCACACACTCACCCTCTCTCACACATACAAAGCCATTCACTCAGTCACCTGCATAGACTTATTCCTCACATCTAGATGAAGCAGCAAGAGTTAGAAATTCTGCACTCTTAGCCTTGCTGGATTTTTAAACATTTAAGTCTTTCAAGCCTGTTTTCATATAACCAGAAAAAATATATATATGGGTAGATTTAAAAGGATTCTTTAAATACAAAAATTAAATTTATTTGAATCTACATTTCCAGTTCTTTCTTGTAACTATATTTTTTCTCATTTTAGTAGTTTTCTTTGTGTAGTTTTATCTCCTCTAATATATATCCTTGTTCTATAAGCAAAGAAAGTTTATAACTAGTATTCTAAAATTTGAACCAAATATAAAAAAGATTTCTGCCTAGAAGTTCTTTATTAACAGCTAATTAAATTGCTATATATATAAAATTAATAAAGCTATTTATTCAATAAACTTTTATTGAGTGCTTACAATATGTAAAAGTACTAGTCAGCATGGGAAATAAACAGGAGTTCAGATCCCAAACTCTAAATCAGAAAATTAGTAAGTATTAGTGAGGGTGTGGAGAAACTGATACCCTTGTACATTCCTAGTGGGAATATAAAATGGTGCAGCTACGGTGGAAAACACTGTGATGGTGCCTCAAAAAATTAAGCACAGATTACCATATTACCCAGCAATTCCACATCTGGGTGTATCTCCAAAAGAAATGAAAGCAGAGGCTTGAGGAGGTATTTGTACACCAATGGTCATAACAGCGTTATTCACAATAGCCAAAAGGTGGAAACAATCCTGATGCCTATTGATGGATGAATGGATAAACAAAATGTGGTATATACATGCAGTTGATCATTCAGCCTTAAAAAGGAATGAAGTACTGACACATGCCACAACATGAATGAATCCTGAAGACATGAAGCTAAGTGAAATAAGCCAGATACAAAAGGACAAATAAATACCACGAGATTCTACTTATAAGAGATTCCTAGAGTAGTCAAATTCATAGAGACTGAAAGCAGAATAGAAGTTGCTAGGGAATGGTGGGTGGTGGAGGGGTTGGGGGGTTATTATTTCATAAGTACAGAGTTTTAGTTTGGAAAGATAAAAACGTTCTGGAGATAGATGGTAGTGCTGTTTATGTGACAACATGAATTTAAGTATACCACTGTATGGTAGATTTAAAAATGGTTAAAATGATAAAATTTATGTTATGTTTATCACATATAACAATTTTTTTAAAAAATCTAAAGTAGGATTTATAGTCAGTGTATGGGGGACATAGGTAATATTCCTTTCCATTGTGATTTAATTTGTTTAATTAACAGAGGGTAAAATTATCTCCTTCTTTCCAAAACATTAGGAAGCTCTTGTTAGTATAAGAGCCAAATTAGTGTAGCCAAATGTAGTATAGCCCAATTCTGCCTTGTGGATAGACAAATTCCTTGAGGGAACATTGAGTAGTCTTTTATCTCCTGTAATGTGCTATGGCAAAGTAAACAGTACATTGTGCCCTAAAATTATGATTACTTAGAAGACCAGTGTATTAATAGTATGAAATCACTCCCATTTTTGCACAGTGAAGCTCAGCCTATGTCACCACAGTCTGTTCTTCGTAACATACAAAGGATATCAGCAAGAACATTTTTCATATAGATTTAGAACTAGATTTTGCCCTGACCTGCAGATAACAGAACAAAATATATGAAAGGAAATGAATGAGGTAATAAAATCAAAACACCATACTTAAAATTTTTGCATTGTAAAATATCTAAGCTAACCACTATTCCAGTGCATGATCTCTGCCTGTGGAATAGTAGGAAATTCAGTCTCAGGCAGATAACATTGAAAATGGACTTTTTCAGTGTTATCTGCCTGAGACTCTTAATTCAGTTTCTCCTTATATTGACCCAAACTGTCTCTGCGCAGTATACTTGCAATGGCTTATAGTCAAAATAGCTTATAGCCAAAAGACCTGGGTTTTTGTCCTGTATCACAATAGCATGTGAAGCAGTTAGCTCCAGGCAAGTAACTAAAACCTCTTTAACTCAGTATCTTCAACTATAAAATAGGAAAAAATACCACCTCACAGACTTGAAATGATAAATAAAATAATGCATGTAAAAATGTACTGTCACCTGTGAAAGTATTTTGCCACCCTTAAAAATGATAATAATAGTTGAAGCCAAGGGAAAATATATGGAGAATAATTCAAACTTATTATTCTAGTGATTTCCTATGTTTAATTATTAATTTTTAATATATTTTAAAAACACATATTTTTTTGCCATAGTTGGTACTATTCACCCCAAAAGATGCCTAGCCCATTGCCTGGCATGTCATGAGCATATGATAAATACAGTCATGCATAGCATAAGGACATTTCAGTCAATGACAGAATGCATTATACAATGGTAGTCCCATAAGATTATAATTGAGCTGAAAATTTCCAATCACCTAACGACATTGTAGCCATCATAATGTTATATAGTACAATATATTCCTCACGTGTTTGTGGTGATGCTGGTGTAAACAAACCTACTGTGCTGCCAGTCACATAAAATTATAGACATACAATTATGTACAGTACATAGTACTTGAGAATAATAAAAGACTTTGTTACTGGTTCATGTATTTATCATGCCATATTTTTATCATTATTTTAGAGTGAACTCCTTGCACTTATTTTTTAAAAAGTTAAACTGTAAAACAGCCTCAGAAAGATCCTTCAGGAGGTATTGCAGAAGAAACCATTGTTATCATAGGAGATGACAGCTCCATGCATATTATTGCCCCTGAAGACCTTTCAGTGGGACAAGATGTGGAGGTGGAAGACAGTGATAGTGATGATTCTGACCCCATATAGGACTAGGCTGATGTGTGTGTTGTGTCTTAGTTTCTAACAAAAAAGTTTGAAAAGTAAAAATAAATGAATAATTTTAAAAATAGAAAAAGCTTACAAAGTAAGGATATAAAGAAAGACAATATTTTTGTATAGCTATATAATATGCTTGTATTTTAAGATAAGTGTTATTACAAAAGATTCAAAAAGTTTAAATCATTTAAAGTTTATTAAGCAAAAAAGTTATAGTAAGCTAAGCTTAATTTATTATTGAAGAAGGAAAATTTTATTTTATAAACTTATTATAGCCTAAGAATAGACTATAAAGTCTACAGTAGTGTACAGTAATGCCCTAGGCCTTCATATTCACTCACCACTCACTCCCTGACTCACCCAGATCAACTTCTGGCCCACAGGCTCCATTCATGGTAAGTGCCCTATGTAGGGGTACCATTTTTTATCTTTCATATTGTATTTTTTACTGTATCTTTTCTATGTTTAGATATACAAATGATTACCATTATGTTACAGTTGCCTGCAGTATTCAGTACAGTAACATGCTATACAGGTTTATAGCGTAGGCACCATATAGCCTAGGTGTGTAGTAATCTATACCATCTAGGTTTGTGTACATATGCTGTATGATGTTCATACAGCAACAAAATCACCTAACAACACATTCTCAGAACATATTTGCATGTGTTGAATGCTCTCAAAGAGCATGTATAATCCATCATCCACATTCACCCAGATTATGGGGTAAATTATATTTAAATCAACACTTAGTAACACAGTCATGAACAAAAGACTGACTAATTCAACTCTCTTTTGGATCTTTCTTAATCCCTTTATTTTTCCTACCTCTATAATTAAGGGTTGTCTTAGTCATTTTAGGCTGCTATAAAAGAAAACTATAGACTGGGTGGCTTAAACAATAAACATTTAGTTCTCACAGTTCTGGAATCTGGGAAGTCTAAGATCAGGGACTGGCAGATCTAGTGTCTGGTAAGGGCATTCTTCCTGGACTGTAGATTGTGGCCTTCTTGTTTTATTCTCACATAGGAGAGAGAGCGAGAGAGCGCGTGAACAAGCTCTCATACCTCATACCTTTTCCTATAAGGACATTAATTCCATTCACGACGGTTCTACCCTCATCATCCAATTACCTCCCAATGGCCCCACCTCTTAATACCATCATCTTAGGGTTTAGGATTTCAACACATGAATTTTGGGGGAACGCGAGCATTCAGTTTGTAACAAGGATTTGTCTGCTAATTACTTTTTATATCAATTAAGCCATTTCTTTTCCTGAATTCAGAGTTCATTCCATGTGATAAACATTGGTATTCATACCCAGTCATTTTGAGCCCCAAATAATTTCTTTAATGTCTACATAAAGAGAGACTCTTGCTTTTTACAATAGACTATAAACTCTGAAAGGTTCTGTCTGGTGTGTATATTTCATCTAGTCATGAAGGAGCATATAGGGAATGACCATTTCCCCTTAAAGTATATATACTACACACTTCCTGGTATTTGAGAGGAAAGTCAACCATATCAGGATAGACTGAATACCAGTATTAAGAAGCATTCTTTGTTATATAAAGGCTTTGCCTGAAAGACTGCTAGGACCTCAAAAAGTTCTTACAAGGATTTGGGGGAAGTGAGATAAAGCAGGCATGTGTCAAGCTTCATATGAGGCCAATGTCTGAAAAGGTTGCAGGAGTCCAAATTGATGCCCAAGGGGGTTTAGGGAATTGAGGTCCTTTCTGGGCTGCTGTCATTGTCCAAGGCATTATCTTAAAGGTGAGGGCGCAGAGCAACAGTCTCTGATCTATGAGAATACTGGTCATTAGTTAGGTAAAAGTGACTTGATGGGGGTGGGAAATGAGAGAGGGGATACCACTGCCAGCTGACAAGGATACAGTGGTAAGAGGTTAGCCCTGTTTAGGCAAGTTGTCAGGACAGAGAATGACAGTGTCACTCAGGAACTGGACAAGAAGCCTACTCACAGGTCTAGATATACTGTTGGGTTTGAAGGAAAGGCTACAGCTAGTTTAAGTGTTCAAGCATTTCTTTTCTATCTTACATAACTTACCATGTCCATAAAGAACTTGCTGGCAGTTCATTTTACTAAATCCTGAAGTGTCCTACCACGGGTTATCCCCATCCCATAGACTTTATGTTAGTAAATAGGATAGATCATCCATGCACTTTAAATGTTATGGAAGCACTCCTCAAGGCAAAAGAATAAATAAAATAACAAATACTTTCAACTCTTTATTCTCAATTCTGTCTTATAACTTCTAAAGTAAGGTTTACAATTAAAGAGAAAACAAATTACAGCCTTTACCAGAGTTTGAAAGCAGCAGACACAGCCTTCTCTGTGTCAATTTTCAGCACAATTCTAAGAGATTAATCTTTTAGGATGTGTGGCAGATATAAATATAAACATTTAGGGAACTTAACTCAAAATTCAGTACCAAATTTGAATTATAAATAAATTGTTCCTTCTAATGACATTCTTGGGTATTTTTAAAATTTCAGTCTTTTAATTATGAGATAATAGATTGGATCCTATCCACCTAGATGTGTGTACACATGTATGTGTGTGTCTGTGTGTGTGCAGGCATGCATGCACATATATAAATAAATACATAAATACTTATACCAAATTTTGTACCTTTAATTTTATAATAATAAATCTTACTGAAGTCTCAAATGTCCACTAAATCAGACCATTTTTAATAGCAGATATAATACATAAAATTTTGTATTCTTCACTTTTTATATGACTTTTATTTAAGCTAGATACAAGTCAAATTTTATTTTAAAAGCAATATCTTTTTGGTAATAGTCTTCAAACCAAAGACAAGAATAAAAATGATAAACTACTTATCCTTTAAATTTAAAAGTTGCCTTATTTCTTCTTTTTTCTTTCAACACAAAAGTTTTGCATTTTATGTTAATAATGTTAAGAGTGTATTCCAGTTAGTGCTGATGTTATAAGCTATTTATATATTTTTTCAGTCATGGATATAAGGCTTTGCTATTTTTTCAAGGTAGCTCTCAGGCATCTGTAGTCAGCATTTGTATCTCAACTTTGTACAGAAACATCCTAAAGGAAGCCACAAACAAATTGATAAAACAAAGTGATAAATTTAAGATTTTTCAGTGGCATACTTGATCCTAAAGGCTAACAAACATCTGCAGATGCTTACATGTATGAGAAGCTGAAATCTGTATGACATCAGGGAAATCCTTCCAGTAATGGCAATCACATTTTGCAACAGAGATAGCCAGAATGAGTAGGAAGATCTGCCTAAAGACTACGTATAAACCAATGAGAACTCTTGTTGTTTTGATGTCTCAGTTAAATTTCTATACCAAGAAATTTCACTCAGTATCAAATCTCCACCTGTCCTTTTTCCCCCTTGTGCTGAAGGGTTCAAGACTGTGTAAGTCTGCACTGGCATGACCAGGAGTATCTCTTCTTTTTTGTCAATGAGAGGGAAATAAATCATGCAGGCTCTATGGGTTTTGTAATCCCTGGCACATGCCGTCTGAGATGAAGCCCATGGCAGCATAATTGTTGGGTTTGTTGTTTTAGACGTATTTGACAGGGTGAGTGAGAGAAGATCTTTGTTGTTGGCCAGTCGGGTTACTAATTCAATCCAACTCCAAAATCCTTTTAGTAAAAGGGTACTTATGCCTTTCTGTATCTAAGGAATTTCTAGAGGAGGCTTAACTCCCTCCAGAATGCAAATAGAGGTAATGTAATTGACTAAACTGCTTGTATGAAATAAACTTGCACTTAATCAGGACTCCAAAATAGCAAAAGGTTCAGGTCTCCTGCTCTTAGTGTTTTTAAAACATTTGCACTTTAAAAGAAAATGGCAAACAAATAAGCAGATTCTGTGAATTTTTAAAGCACTTTCCAGGCTATGTCATAATTTAAGAATAGTTTTAGTCCTAGCTAACCAATCTAGAGCTGTATGCTGAGAATTGATGTTCCTGTGGCACTGTAAGATGTAAAGCTTTCTTGAATCACTGAAGATTACATTATGTTCCATATAGCCTTCAGGTTAACTATAACTTATGACATTTAAGAATTAATGTGATATAAATAATAACTTTCAATTAACTAAAATCACCAATTAATTTGAAAATACTATTCTAGACTAAGCAGAAAATTTTATTTTTAGAATCTGTGAAAAAAGTTTGTTAGATAAGTAAATAGTATCATCTTGGTAAGAGAGGATATTTTTAAAACTAAAGCTGTTAGTGCATTATTATTTACAAATAGTAAAGTAGGAGGAACATCTACTTAAAGTTTTTCAGTTGACAGTTACTTTAAGTTGTTCTATTCATTGGAAAAAAAGAGCATATTTTATGAAATGTGTTATAGTTCAGACTTTTCCTTAATCTTCCTCCAAATTTGTTTAAAGTATTAACTATTTTTAGAGCATTAAATTATTTTTCTATTATAAAATCATACTAATTATGATTGAGCCTTATATATTTAAAAAATAATTTTTAAAAGACCTAAAGCTGGATTTATAGTTACCAATAACCTATAAATTATAAATAGCAAATAGAGTGAACCCTGGGTTTAGAGGGAAAAAAATTATCAATTAGTTTATTAAAAAGGAAAATATAAAAATTGAATTAAAATAAATTTTTTAAATCACAAACTAACTTGTAAGGCATGTGAACTTTTATCTAAAATTATATAAAGACAAATATTACTCTTCTGAACTATTTCTAGACAAAAGTATAGGGCAGTAGATGTACACATACTATACATCTTTATTTAACGGTTGACTGCTTTTTGAAACCTGTAATGTGTGAGCCTCTATACAGAGTTTAAAGAAAGCTTATGGTCCAATAAAAAAAGGATTGACAAACAGTTGTGTTTAACTTTGGGGCTTTTAGCTTTATTGGGAACCAGAGGAAGAGAATAAAAGGAGTTGTTGGCAATAAATTAGTAAATACTAGTAAATACTCTTGTTCCATATTAGGGACTTCCTGGAAGAGAAATTCTTTGAGATAGATTTTTTTAAATGCAATGTCCAAGTACATGATATGTTGAAAATTGTTCAGGTAACAAGATAATAAGAGTAGATTTAGATTAAACTTGAAATGAAATTTGAAGAAGATTAATGTTAGTACATTGTGGCCTGGTGAAAGGTCTGTGACATTACTACATAGAAAATTATATAACCAGCATGTTTCCCAAAGTGTGTTACAGGGACTACTAGTTCAATATGATAAATAGACCATGGATAAATGAGTTTAGAAATAGGTTATTAGATTGCCCTCTTGGAGAAACACAGTGCCTGTTAGCATCTTAAAAACTCTTAAGAGGCCTGAAATAAAGGAACATTTATAAAGTTTGATTTTGTTTCTCATTTTTTTTAATCAAAGAATCATTCTTTCAGAAAAATTTTAGGAAATGAACTTTTAAATACTCACTTCTGCTTTTGCTCTATGAGTAAGGAATTATTCCTGTCTTATCTTCCTTTTTGATAGAATTGCATATGGTACTGAGTGACATAGTTTAAATAAAAGAAGTTGCCCAATAGTTTCATCAGTTTTATTGTGTATTTCTTTAAAACCAAATATTAATGCCCTGAAGATTTAAATTATCTTATTTGTAAAACTGGCAGTTTTGCTAAATGTAACTTTTTTTCCACATCTAAGAAGAGCAATTTATTAAAATAAGAATTTGTTATTAGTATCATCTTTCAGAAAAGAATTGAACATATCCATTTTTCTTGATTCTAGGATGCACTTTTTCCACTTTTTCACATTTCTGAAATTGGAATGCACATATAGTGTATGTGTATTTATTGTGGTAGGTTCCCCCACCCCCCAGAAAAGCTATTTTTACATCATTGTGTATATCTCACATTCAGCTGTATTTTAAAACTTAAGAAAGGTGCCAGTTGGGTATCTTATGCTTTCTTCAGTGGTAAGTTTCAAGTCAGAAAAATTGTTTGAAGCTTCTGTGTTTCTGGGGAACAGACACAGGCTCAGACTGTCTTAAGGAGAAGGCAGATTGCTATAAAGATAAGAAGGGACTTAAACTCGAAAGCTATTTAGGACTGAGGCAGTTCTCTGAAGCAGCTTCGGTCTCTATTTCTCCTTCACGGCCTGTGTGGTCTGTTTGTTCCTGTCTGCTCTGTAGTTTTACTGCCACAGCCAATCTTTTCTCTTTTCACCAAATTCAGGAAGTAACCATTCCGATTGGTTTAATGAATTATATATAGGATTGATTTTTATAATATTATATATAATACTTTAGGTGGGCACAGCTGAGCACCCACACAGATGCCATCAGGCAGTCTTTGCCAGGTACTGAGAGCAATGCTGTCAGTGGTCATCCCAGCACAAAAAAGGGCCTGATGCTACTTCCCTGCAAGGAAGGGTGCGGGTGATGAGCATTCTCATTAATATACTCACGGAAACAAAAGTAGTCTTTCTTTGATTGATCAAAAGGACAAGTCCAAGAAATGACTTAATGAACTTCTTAATTATGACAGACCCCTTATGTGAGACTAGAAAGCTGGGAGCAAGGATAAAAGGAAGTTGGTAAGGCCATGGAAAATAATTGGGGTAGAAACATTTCAGATTTTCTTTTACTTATAGCCTGTAACTGTCTTGTATGAGTTGGAGTTCTACAGGCAACACAGGGAAGCGCAGAGGGAACAATAAAACTTTACCAGAAAAGTTATATAAATTATGAAATTTTAAAAATGTACTCTACATTTCATAAACTCAGCAGTTTGCAACATGTGTATTACACTTTGATATGCCAAACAACTTTCTATAACAACTTAATCACCAGGTATACTTTTGTCATTTTTTTCCTCTGAAGTTTTTACCCCACAACTCTTGAGATGTTCGGCTCTAACACAGACAAGTGTATTGATAGTTCTTTCTCATTCTTTTATGAGTGATGAACATACAGTACTACTTCTGTGGGCCTGTGTGCCCTAGAGATGACTGTAACCTGCTATTGATCAGCTGATTGAAGATAAATGGCTTAGCTGCTTGTATTGCAGATTACATCATTAACATGGTCAGTAAACCATGAATTGTTCAATAAGGCGTTTATCTTTTTTCATTTTACTTCTGCTCTTTTATCATTTTTATTAGAAAAGACAAAATTACCCGCACTAACCAGCAAGATCAGTAGAAAAGGGACCCAGTAGGGTACCATTATGGGTGCAAAGTTGCAGACAGCTAAGTTCTAATGGTTTAATGATATTTAGAATATGTTTTTGAACTGAAAAAAAATATAGAGTTTTAATAATCTTTTTTTGTGTGTGTTTTTCTTACAGCTTCCTTTTGCCTCATTTTTACTAGAAGCAGTACTGGAGAAAATAAATGAAAAAAAGAATCTAGTTGAAGGATATTTCACAATTATGAAAGATATCAGATGATATTAAAATGGAGAGCTTTATCTCAAATGCGAAAACTTTTTCTGTGGTATGACTGGAAAATATGCATTGCAATCCTGACACAGTAGCTGTTCCAACTATCAGTAGTCAGGTTCAATACCAAAATAAGAAGTCTCTGAAACTAATTAATTGCTGAACAAGTGAAACTAATTAAGTGGGTAGCCATTTAAAAGGAAATAGTGTAGCATTTGATTGTTGAATACAAATATTGCCACAGATCAATGCTAACTTAAAAATAATTTTCCTTCCAGTGAATTAAAAGAAACTGGAAAAAGCTTGGCACACACAAATTGGTTTGAGCATAAAAAGAAAAATGTGTAAACTAAGGCCTTAATGTTTTAAGTGTCATAAAGAAACTCAACTTTTACATAAAACTACTATAAATGGCCATAAATGATCCAGTGAACAACACGTTTGTATTGTAAGCAAATATAAAATGAAGCATCATAACTTAAGGATGAGCATTTAATGAAATAAATTGTGATCCAATTATATCTGTTCTCATTGATATACTGGATTTTATAGGAGATACTGTGTTTTTCTAGAACTATTTGGCAAAAATAAATAATTTTCTTGCTATCTCTTTTAAATTCACAATACTGTACTTTGTGTGGTCATATAAATTAGCAAGGAACCACAAACCCAGTGTATAAAATTAGACTAGACCTAACAAACTCCTACTGTGGTCAGCTAATTAAAGTTCCACTCTTAATAATGATGCCATCCTTACTTAGATTCCTGAACATTCCCACCTCATTTTACCTCTTAACTATGTTCCTTCCACACCATTTTTAGTTCCTCTGATTCCACAAACTTGTGCCTGCCTCCCACATTTGCCCTTGGTATTCTCTCTTTCTAGAATACTCTGTGCTCAACTTTACTCATGGCTGCCTCTTTCTCATCATTCAGGTTTACTTTTCCCTTTCCCTCAGAGACACGTTCTCTTGACCATCTTATTTAATTTCCTTATAGCACAAAATTATCTGTTCACTTCCTTATTTTCCTGTCTGTTTTCTCCTTGTCCCCCTTTAGAATGTAGGCAGGGGGTGGCAGAATAGAGCCCGCAGGCCAAATCTGTCCTGCCACCTGTTTTGTATGGCCCACAAGCTAAGGATGGTTTTTACATTATTAAATGGTTAAAAAAATCAAAAGGATAATAATATTTTGTAGCATGCGAAAGTTACATAAAATCTAAATTTTGGTGTCCATCAATAAAGTTTTATTGGAACACAGTAATGCTCATTCATTTATGCATTGTTTATGACTGCTTTCACATTACAGTAGTGGAGTTGAGTTTTACTGCAGAGACTGTGGTGCTGTTATCACTTTGCACTACTGCTTGGCACACTACAGATCACAACGGCATACTTCCAACTTGAAGGCATTTCAACTACCACAAATATGGCCTTACTGTAAGTTTTTTAAATACCAGTGCAACTCATAGCATGAGAAGAAAAGAAGAGACAAATGGCCATCATATGTCACACATTTAAGGCATAATGAAGTGTGGATTATTTTTTTATTAAATTAAATGGCAAAGCATTATGTTTATTATGTAATGACACGATACCTATACTAAAACAATGCAATATACATCCACATTACCCGACTAAGCACTCATCACAATATTCCCAATTCACAGGAAAGCGACATAAGGAAAAAAAAATCACAAAATTTAAAACGCAGTGTCTCATCACAGCAGAAATTTGTTACAAAGATAGAAATGAGACTGCAGAGTATTACCTTCATACCTAAACTAAACAAGGACAATACAAAAAAAAGAAAGTGTGGCAGGTTGAAAATGGCCCCTCGAGATGATGTTCACCTCTTCATCCCTGAAACCTGTGAATTTATTACCTTATATTGCAAAAGGGACTCTGCAAATGTGATTAAGTCAAGGATCTTGAGTGGGAAGATCATCTTGGATTATCCACGTGGACCTGATGTAACTGCAAGGGTTTTTATAAGAGGGAGTCAGAGAATGATGTTACCCCAGAAGCAGAGGAACAGAGAAATTCGAAGATGCTACTGGCTTTAAATATGGAAGAAGAGGGCCATGAGCCAAAGAATGCGCGTGGCCCTAAGACTGGAAAAGGCAGGGTACATCCTCCCCTACAGCCTCTGGAAAGAACTAGCCCTGTTGACACCTTGACTTTAACCCAGTGAATCTGATTTTGGACTTCTAGACCTGTGTAAGAATAAATTTTACCAGTTTTAAGCCACTAGGTTTGTGGTAATTTGTGACTGCAACAATAGAAAACAAATACAATTTGCTAAAATTCTGTTTAGAATTTTTATTTCTATGTTCATGAGGGATATTGATCAGGAGATACATGATCAAGGCTAGTTCAATATTCAAAAATCAATCAGTGTAAGCTAACACATTAGCAGGCTAAAGAAAAAAAATCACATGATTATAAAACTTGATGTAGAAAAAGGATTTGACAAAATTCAGCACTCATTCATTTAAAAAAGCTGAGAAAATAAGGAATAGAGAGGAACTTTCTCAATTTGATAAGAACATCTTTAAAAAGCCTACAACTAACCCTATACTTAATGATGAAGACAGAACACTTCCCCCTAAGATCAGGAAGAAAGCAAGGATGTCAACTCTCACCACTCTTATTCAACATAATGGGGAAAATTCTAGCAAAGGGAATAGGGAATAGGTAGTGAGAGAAAGTAGTTATTAATATAAATACCAGCTGCGACCACATGACCAGTTACATAAATGAGAACTGTGTATTTCTCAATGAGAAATGAGTATTTCCTCCTATTTTGTTATGGACATGTTTGTGTATGCATATTAAGTTGACAAGGGGTGGACTTAATGGTAATTTTGTGTGTCAACTTGGCCGTTCTGCTCAGACGTGTGGTCAAACATTCTGCATGTTTCTGTGAGCATGTTTTTGGATGAGATTAGCATTTAAATCAGTGGACTTTGAATAAAGCAGATTGTCCTCCATAATATTGGGTTGGCCTCATCCAATCAACTAAATAGGACAAAAACCCTGACCTCCCCCAAGCAAGAGAGAATCTGTCAGCAGACGGCCTTTGGACTTAAATAGCAGTGTCAGCTCTTTGTGGTTCTCTAGCCACCAGCCTACACTGCAGATTTTGGGCTTGCTAGCCTCTATAATGCTTTCTGTCTATATCTATATCTATATCTATATCTATATCTATAGCTTACTAGTTCTGTTTCTCTGGAGAGCCCTAATACTCTAGGTTTGGGCTATTACATATGAAGTTACTATGATGATTCATGTTCAGGTTTGTATGAATGTAAATTTTCATTTCTCTAGAATAAATATGCATGTGTATGATTGTAAGGTCTCACAGTGAGTGTGTATTTGTAAGAGACTGCAAAAACACTTCCTAGAGTGATTATACCACTTTATGTCCTGCCAACCATGTCTGAGAGAGGAAGTTGGTCTGCATCCTCTCCAGGACTTGGTATTGTTGGTATTTTTAGTTTCAGCCATTAGGTGTGTAGTAATGATATTTGCCTTTTTAAGTTCTATTCAGGCTCCACCATTTTCAATTTGACCACATTTAAGTCATCATTTTTGTTTTTCTCTCACCAAAACCTGATTTTGTGGTCTTTTTAGAAAGCACAGGCTGATAGGGACAGGATGGTTGGGATTGGACGGGGCACATAACTCTTCATATCTGTTACCTGGAAGAAGACTTCCCAGCAATCACCATGGGCTCTACAAGGAACTTCTAAAAACAGGTATGTGCATTATCTATTGCTGTATAACAAATTACTCTAAAACCTAGTGATTTAAAACAACATTTATTTGGGCCAGTTTCTCTGGGTCAAGAATCTGGGTCTAATGACCATACATGTCTCACAAGGCTGTGGTCATCTCAAGGCTTGACTCAGAAGGATCCCCTTCCTAGCCCACAGTCCTATAGTTGTTGGCAGGGTTCAGTTCTTCACAGTTCAGTTCTTCTTAGTTGGATTGAGGGCTTCCTTGCTAGCTATTGGCTGCACTCTGCCCTCTGTTCTTTGCCACATGATTCTCTTCAATATGGCAACTCGCTTCACATTTGCACAGAGAGAGAGAGAGAGAGAAAGATACACGGGAAGAAGATTCCACAAGAGTGTTAATAACGGGAGGTGGAAGTCATTAGAAGCCATTTTAGGAGCTGCCTACACAGCAGGTGTTTAGATTTGACACTCTAAATGGGAGGCTGCTGGAGAATTTACCTTGAAGCTGTCTTTGCAAGATGGGTATAAATTCTACTTAGAATGAATATTTACTTGTGGTTTAGAGGTGGAAAACAGATGGAGTTTATGGGTTGAAAAATTGCAACTACCTCGTGGCACCACCATAGGATATAAATAAAAGAATCTTCCCCACCTAAAGTAGGGTCTGTCACATAAGGTTCTCAACAGCTGAACTTAAGGATGTATTTAATCTCATCTCTAGACTTGAGATCAAGAGGTCGGGACAGCACAATTATTCTTCCAAAGAAAATGAAATAAAGACAGCATTAAAAACCCACAAATTTAAAAGGCCAAGTAAGTCCATTCTACGTTCCTTTCTCAGATTTCAACTGTGGAAACCGAAACCACTCTTAAAAATTAATAAAAAGGGGTGCAAGGCGAGAACTGTAGTAAGGGCCTAGCTAAAAATAATGATAATAATTAGCCACTGTCCCCATTTGCTTCTCTGTAATTGCCACTCCAGAGCCACAGAGCTGGTAGTAATAAAGATTCTTAACTTCTCCCCATAGCTGGTGTCCATAAAGATTCTTAACTTTCTCCATAGATAACATCACCTTTTTGAAACCTAAAGGTAGTTTTTAAGATATCTCCCAGGCCCCGCATTCTAGTTGATTGGTTGACCCACCCAGATCAGCAGCCCATACTAAGAAACTGACTCAACTGGAATTGTGAGCCCAGGGACTGAAACAACGCAGAGGAGATATCTCAACACCTCTATAATTTTGCCCCAATTAACAAAACTAATTGCCTTATCCCTTGTCTGCCAAACTATCCTTAAAAACTCTGTCTCCCCAATTCTCTGGTAGGTGGATTTGAGAAACTTTCTCCTGTCTCCCCACTTAGCACTATGCCGAATTATTAAGCTCTTTCTCCATGGCAACCCCATCTGTCTCAGAACATTGGATCTTCTCTGTGCAGTGGGCAAATGAAACTGGGTGGCACCAGAAACAGTGTTGACAGCAGGAAACAGGCAGTGTAAAGTGTTAGAGATTCAAGGCCAAAGTAGAACAAGCCCTGGGCTCCTCAAAGCTACCATACCATAACAATGGCATTAGGAGGCCGTTTAACACATTACACTAGAAGTTAAGGAATACTTATCAAAATGTGTATTTGCACAGAATATTCATAGTCCTAGAAGAAAACACCAGAATCTGAAGATATTAGTTACCTCTAGAGAGAGGATTGGGGTTCTGTGCTGAGAGATAGACAAGCCTTTTATATAATAGTATATCCTTTTCTACTGTTTAAATATGTCTCCATGGATATATATTTCTCTTTTAATTTAAAGGCAATCTTAACTCTTCTAGACCATCCCTGAAACAAAGCTAAATAGAATGGAAATGGTAAATTATCTAGGAAGTAATAAAAATGAGAATATTTTTTATCAAAAAAACCTATGAGACACAGCTAAAGCTGTGTTCAAAAGAGAATGAATAGCTCCAAAAGTGTTCATTTTTAAAGTGGACTGAAAACAAACTAAATATGCACCTTAAAAAACAGAAAAATGTCAAACCTAAAGAGAGTAAATAGGAATAAAGAATTCATAAAATTAAAATTACTTAGAGAAAATCAACTAAAAATGAGATAAAGCAAAGCTGATAATTTAATTAATTAATTCTGATAAGACTAGGGATAAAAGAGAAAAATGAAAATATGCACTATTAGAATTAGAAAAGATGTGAAGACATTTTAAAAATTATAAAAGAGGATGTATAAGTATATGTCAATTTTAAGGAAATATATGGTTTTCTAGAAAAATATATGTAACCCAGGTTCACTTAAGAAGTGGTAGAAAGTCAAATAAACCATTACACATAACAAAAATTAGAAACATGGCTAAAGATCTGTCATTTAGAAAGGCATCAGGACCAGATGATTTTATCATTGGCATCTATCTAGCCTCAAAGAACAGGTATTTCCTTTTCTTATACCTACTCACAGAAAATGATGAAGGGATTCTATAAGTGATAGTATGAAGTGAGGATTGGCTAAATAATGAAATCAGGTAAAAATAACTGAAAAAAGAACTACAAGTCAATATCATTTACTAATATATATTCTACGTAAAAATAGAATTCTTGTTTATTCAAGTAACAGCATACTTGGCCAAGTAGACTTTATTCCAAGTACTATAATGATTAGGAAATAAATCAATGTAATTGATTACATCAACAAAATAAAGAAGGAAAGTATTTGATGTAGCATATGATAAAATTTAGCAGCTTGTATATAATAAAGTGTACAATAATCAGCAGTGACAAATTGATAAGAAAAGTAGGAACCAAAAGAGGCCAAATGGCATATAAAATGATATTGAATCTCAAATGGAAATAAAGAATAATGTTTACCTGTCAGAGTGCAAAAAAACTTCAGTACGGTAAGAGTATGTGGAAATGAGCACTCTCACATGTTGCTAGTAAGGATGTGAATTGTTAACTTTTTGCAAGGTAATTTAAAGTGTCTGTAAAAATTCACCAGAAATGGACCTTGTGGGAATCTACCCTATAAAAGCACAGTAAATAGACATAAATATAAACAAATAGTGTGCAGAGACAAAAAAGAGTAAACAATCTCATTGTCCTTTGGTAGATAATGGTTGAATAAATTGTGCAACATACTTATCTATGGTCAACTCAAATAAAATGCATTGAATCTACATATATTTTATTTGGTAGAATGACCATTTATATATACACACACACATATATATATATACACATACATATATGTATGTCATATGAGATATAATTCACACCAAATAAAATTAACCCTTTCAAAGCACACAATTGACCTGTTTTTAGTATATTCACAAGGTTGTGGAACCATCACTATTATCCACTTCCAGAGTATTTTCATCACCCCAAAAGAAACCTTGTACACATTAACAGTCAAAATTGCTAGAAAACTAATACTTTCAAGACCAACTCTTTATTGATGACTGTCAGAAGTTGATCTATAAATGCTCCAACTCCCCTTAAACCTTGGCAAACTCCAAGGCATGTATTAATGCAGTCTCTCAGGGTTTCCGTTCAGGATTTAGCACTAGTTATCTGCAATGTTACCTTGTACGAAAATACTTTATTGACTGTCTCCTCTTCTCTGTCTTTTCTTTCCCTCTCCCAGTTCTGTTTTCTGGGATATTCTTCCCAATAACTCCTTTCATTCAAATCTTTGTCTTGAGTTCTGCTTCTGCAAGAATTCAACTAAGACATTGTTTTTCAAAGGTTGCCCTAGGATATCCAGTTTTCCCAGCACCATTTATTAAAGAGACTGTCCTTTCCCTGATGTGTACTCTTGGGACCTTTGTTGAAAATCAGTTGGCTGTAAATGCATGGATTTATTTCTGGATTCTCTATTCTATTCCACTGGTATGTGTGTCTGTTTTTATGCCAGTCACATGCTGTTTAGATTACTATAGTTTTGTAGTATATTTGTAAGTCAGATAATGTCATGCCTCCAGCTTTTTTCTTTTGCTAGGACTGTTTCACTATCAGGGATTTGTATTTCCATGTGAATTTTAATATTTTTTAAAATTTCTGTGAAGAATGTCATTAATATGATGATAGGGATTGCATTGACTCATTTAGTTCTATATATTTTTTTAATTTCCTTTGAGACTTTCTATCTGATTCAGGTGTTATTTAAAAGTGTGTTGTATAATTCTCACATGTTTAGAGATGTTCCTGTTGCCTTTGGCATTGATAACTTGTTAAATTCCACTATGAGCACAGTTCTGTATGATTCCAATTCTTTTAAATTTGTTGAGGTTTGCTTTATGGCCAAGGATATGGTCTATTTCAGTGAATGCTCAGTGTGCACTTGAGAAAAAAATGTGTATTATTATATCATTTGGTGGAGTGTTCTATAAATGTCAATTACAGCCTGTTGGTTGATAGTGTTGTAGATCTGTTGCTGATTTCTTTCTCTAGAGGTTACATCAATTGCTAAGAAAGAGGTGTTGAAGTCTCTAGGGAGAACTGTGGATTTGTCATTTTAGCTCTATCAGTTTTTCCTTCCTGGGCTTCACATCTCTGTTGTTTGGTCCACACATATTTAGGATCATTTGCCTTCCTGGTGAAGTGGTCTTTTTTGTCATAATGCAATGTACCTCTTTTCCTCTACTAATTCTCGTTGCTCTGAAGTGTACTTAATCAAATGGAAATATAGTCACTCCTGATATTTTTTTATTAATATCTGCATGGTATATATTTTCTCATCCTTGTCCTTTCAACCTATGCATGTCATTGAATTTAAAGTACATTTCTTATAATTAGCATATAATTGGTGTGTGTGCATATGTGTGTTTATCCATTCTGCCAATCCCTGTCTTTTTATTAGTATATTCAGACCATTTACATTTAACGTAATTATTGACATATTAGTGCTTAAATGTACCATTTAAATATTTGCTTTCTGGTTGCTTCCTCTATTTCTCATGCCTTCATACTCTTCTCTTGCCTCCCTGTGAGTTACTTAAATACTTTTCGGGATTCCATCTCGGTTTATTAATCATTTTTGCGGTTATCTCCTTGTATAGTTATTTTAGTGGTTGTTCTGAATATATATATATTATGTGTGTGCATGTGTATGTGTGTGTATATGTGAGCATGTGTGTGACTTATAACAGTCTACTAGTTTCAAAATTTTACACTTTCAAGTGAAATGAGGAAACCTCATTTAGGTGCCTTCCTCACTTTAAAATATTGTGTTGAGTATGAGACTGTATTCTAATTTTGTGGAGGGGTTGTTGTTGTTTTACTCATTAAATATGTTGTTTAAAACTCATGAAGAAAAGGAAAGTCTTGTATTAACCCATATTTTTGCTCTTTCTTTAGTTTCTTTTCACTTTATGACACTTCTTTCTTTTATCATTTTCTTTCTGTTCAAAGAACTTGCCTTAGCCAGTCTTTAAGGGAAGGTGTGCAAGAAATTTTTTTTTACTTTTCTTTTGCCTGAGAATGTGTTTTATTTTCTTTTCATTCCCCAAGGGTAGCATTGCCAGGTATAAATCCATGGTTGACAGTTCTTTTATTTCAGCTCTGAAAATGTTACTTTTTTCTGACCTCCATCGTTTCAGATGAAAAATCCACTGTCATTCAAATAGGTGTTCCTTTGCTGGTAGGGCATTACTTCTCTCTGCTGCTTTCAACATTTTTGCCTTTAGTTTTCAGAAGTTTAATTATAATGTGTCTTGGCATAGATTTCTTTGCATTTCTCTTGTTCAGGATTCATGCTGCTGATTGTATCTGTAGGTTTGTGTGTATTAACAAATTTGGAGAATTTTTAGCCATTTTTTCTTCAAATATTTTAAGCCTCATTCTCTTTCTCCTTTCTTTCTGGAACTTGAACAATATGAATATCAAGTGCTTTTTTATCATCCCATAGGCTCCAAAATCTCTGTTTAATTTTTTTAGCCTATTTTTTTCTCTGTTGTTCAGATTATGTGGATTTTATCTGCCCTCAAGTACACTGATTCTATTTTCTGTTATCTCCACTCTACTACTGAGCCCATCCAGTGAGGTTTTTATTCCTGTTACATTTTTTGGTTCTATATTTTACATTTATAAAAATGTAACTTTTTATAACTTCTATTAATACTTCCTTACTGAGATTTTCTATTTTTTCATTTGTTTCTACAGAATATGTATTTGATTGTTAAGAGATTTGGAGGATGTTTTTTAACCAAGGAAAATCCTACCCCATCCTGACAGAGTATTGCCTGGGGGGGAAAAGTCAGATGCATAAAATTAACTCTTCTTCTCATTTTAATTTTAAATCAATATGATCCTCACACAGAGAAAAAGAACTCCAATAGTGTTTTAAAATATAATTATATATAACTTTCCTGAGTTTATTGTTTAAAATTTAACTTCTTACTAGTCTTAGTATATATTAAATTTTAAAATATATGTAAGACAAGGGTTCAATGCTTCAGAATGCTAAGTTAGAACTTTAATTCAAATATAGATTGACCTGTGGCAAATATATGGGATGCAGGGAAATCTGCCAGGACTCTCCGGAGGGCTCAGTGCTTTTTTTACACTTTCTTTGCAAGGTATATAGTACTGGATCATGCACTTCATCACTGATGAAAAATAAAATTATGTGTTTATTGGATTTGTGTGACCTTTTCCTCCAACAATCTCAGGGCACTAAACTTTTAGCACATCTACTCCTTAAGTAATTTTAACATGCAGAGAGGATGAGAAGGTCAAACAATTACAAGAAATCTGCTAGCCAATGTCAGCGGAATGCATTAGGTGTCAGAGTTTCTATTTCAGATACTAACAAACAGGACAAAAAGCTACAGTATCGCTGGAGTGAAACAAGAGACATGCGGGGGGATGTGCTAAATAACCTTCAGGAATTCGGCAGTGAAACCAGCCTTCTTAGAGTATAAAGAAGCAGGAGATGCCTCACAGAGGACCTGCACCTGCATTTACTTTGTATGTGTGAATTCAGCCCTTGGTAATTGTAGAAAACTCTCTTTTCCATTTACTCCATTGATTACTGTTTGCCTCCTTTCGCTGAACCAATTTTCCAGGATTTTATCAAGTATTTTCTTTGTCTGATCTTCCATAATAGCCACTCTACAGTTTTCGGTACTGGAAGTTGGTTCAGTTCAGAAAACAGAGCCACTGCAAGTGTTACAGGAGCAAAGGGATTTAATATAGGAATTAGGGCTTACACAGCAATGGAGGAGCTGATGGAGGGGGGTCTGGACAGCTGCAAGTAGAGGATCAGAGAAATAGCCCCCTAATGACTTCACCTGAAGAACTGGAGCAAGGAGGGAGGCTTTTCTGGCCACTGTGTGCTCCTGAAAATAAATGGCTTAGCAAACCCTGAACCATAGGGAAGGGCATTCAGAAACATGATTCCCACCTTGGAGGTGAGAGTGGTTACTGCTCAGGTGACCCAAGTCAATTGCACAATGAAGAGGGATCTCTATTGAAAAGGGGCCTGTTTATTTAAACTGATAATTGGGGTGCAGGCTAAAATCATGAATTCAGTCCAGTACATTGCTCTGTGAAGAACAAAATATCAGCGATGTATTTTTAATTTTTCCTGAAATGATTTACATCAGACTTTAGATATGTGTTTGCAACAAATTAAACATAACCCTAATGTTATGTTTAACGGTCAGGGCAGCCCCCATGCCTTAATGCCTTGGTGATGGAGGCCGGATAATGGCAATGTTTTCAGTGATCTTTTTTGTCTTCATAAAGAAATTAATTGAAGCTGCCTTTTCTTCTGGTTCTAAAATGTAATTCAGATCAGAAACATAAAAATCCATGCAATGTTATTTGCATTTGAATTGAAAACGGCTTTTAATACAAGTTTGTAAAATGAATAAATGAGCATTTGAATTGTTTATCTGCAAATAATCTAACTGAGAAGGCACAAAATAGTTGTCAAAGTGAAGTTAAAAAATGAAGCTCTGATTAAAGATTCTACAAGTTGTTTGGAACTTGATTCCCAAATCTTCAGCCTCAGAAAAGAGGCTTCTTTTTGTTTAGAAAAGCCAGAGAGAGAGA
>VBSM01003204.1:41542564-41569591 GCA_008086735.1 Cheirogaleus medius | reverse complement strand
TTAAAAAAAAAAAAACATAAACTGGGTGTCTTATAAACAATAGGAATTTGTTGCTCACAGCTCTGGAGACTGAGAAGTACAAGATCAAGGCGCCTGTAGATTTGGTGTCCAGTGAGGGCTTGCTTTCTGCTTCATAGATGGCCCCTTCCAGCTCTGTCCTCACATGTTGGAAGAGGCTAGCTAGCCCTGGGCAGAGCCTCATGACTTAAAACCCTCCCAAAGGCCCCACATTCTAATACTATCACATGGGGGAATCGGTTTCAACTTATAAATTTTGGGGAGACACAAACACTCAGACCATAGCATCCTTTATTCCTACAATTCTCTGTACGTTTTCCCTAGGTGATCCCTACCCTACTATCCCTGACTACCTGTGATGTTAATTTTATGTGTCGACTTGTCTAGGCTAAGGGATGCCCAGATAGCTGATAAAACATTATTTCTAGGTGTATCTGTGATGGTGTTTCCAGAAGAAATTAGCATTTGAATTGGCAGACTGAACAAAGATTATTACCCTCACCAATGTGGGCAGGCATCATCCAATCTGTTGCAGGTCCAGATAGAACAAAAAGGCAGAGGAAGGGTAAATCCACTTTCTCTGTGGGAGCTGGGACATCCATCTTCTCCTGTCCTCACATATCAGTTCTCCTGCTTCTCAGGCCTTTGGACTCAGACTGAATTATACCACCAGCTTTTCTAGTTCTCTAATTGCAGACAGCGGATCATGATACTTCTCAGCCTCCATAATCACATGAGCTAATTCTGACAAATTATATATATTAATATATGCCATATATGTTATGTAGTATATATAATATATATATTTGTTTATCTGGAGAATCCTAACTAATACACTACCCAAGGCTGCCCTTTCTCCAACATCAAATGTCTTCATGTAGCTGGGAGGAAGAGTCTGTAACAAGCATATTCTAATTTAATCTTCTACCTTAAAAAAATGAAACAAAATAATCATAACGAGAAACCCTCCTTGACCCTCTATGTTTCTGCCTTATTTCTCTATTCTCATCCATAATCAAAGTTCTCAAGAGCTGTCTACATACCCTGTCTCCAGTTCTGCACTATTCATTCTGCTCAGCCTCCTCTGACCTGGCTTCTACCCCCTCGGACATTTGCCAAAGCCATCAGACTACCTTTAGGTAATCAAATGAGGTCACTTGCTACTTTTCTTTTTCTTTCTTTCTTTTTTTGAGACAAAGTCTCACTCTGTCATCCAGGCTGTAGTACAGTGGAAAAATCATGGCTCACTGCAGCCTCAAACTCCTGAACTCAAGCAATCTTCATGCCTCAGCCTCCAAAGTAGCTGGGACTACAGACACACACCACCACACCTGGATGATTTTTTTTATAGTTGTAGAGATGGAATCTCACTATGTTGCCCAGGCTGGTTTTGAACTCCTGGCCTCAAACAGTCGCCCTGCCTTGGCCTCCTAAAATGCTGGGATTACAGGCATGAGTCACTGTGCCCGACCAGTATTTTTCTTTTTAAGGAAGTATAACAAGCACATAGAAAAGTATGAAAAACATAAGCTTGATAACAGTTTTGAAAGTGATCACATCCATTTAACCATCACTTAAGCCAGAAAGTAGGACATTTTCAGCACCTCAGAACCCTCCATATGCCCCACCCCAAGGTTACTGCTTTTCTGATCTATCAACAGATGCATATTGCCTATTTTGGAACTTTATAGAAATAAGAATATATGGTGTGTGCTTTTTTGTGTGTTTGGTTTCTTACACTCAACATTTTATTTGTGAGATTTAGGATTTAGTCTCATAAACATAATGAATATATGAATATAACATAATGTATTAATTTATTCTATTCTTAATAAATTGGGTTGCTTTCCATTTTGGGCTATTATGAATATAGTTGCTATGAGCATCCATACATGCTTTTCATGTGTATATATATATATGCACACATATATGTATGTATACATATATATGCATGTCTATTAATTTTATAATGAGTAGAATTGCTGGGTCATAAGGAATGTATGTGGAGACTTACAGTTTTTGAAATTGGTTTAGTTTACACTCTTACTGGCATTACGTAAGTGTTGGAGTTGCTACAGATTCTCTCTAACATGTTTATCTTTACTCTTTCAAATTTTTTTTAGTGCTATCTAAATTGTATTTCCATTCTTCTGATAAACAGCAAGTTTGAACATCCTTTCAAAAGTTTATGTGCCATTTGTATATCTTCATAGGTCATGTGCCCATTCAAGTCTTTTGCCCATTTTAAAAATCTTTATTGAGGTATAATTGATATATAAAAACTTGCACATATTTAATATATACATTTTGATGAGTTTAGAGAAATGCATTTACCCATGATACACCACAATCAAGGTCTTAAACATATCCATCACCTCCAAAAATGTCTTTGTGTTCTTTTGTGTATGTGTGTGTGTGTTTTAAGAATATGTAACATGGGATCCTCTTAACATAATTTTAAAGTGTGCAATACTGTACTGCTAACTATAGGTACTATGTTATACAGCAGATCTCTACAACTTACTCATCTTGCAAAACTGAAATTTTATGCCCATTGACTTTGCCCATAGTTTGAAATTGGATTTTACATCCTTTTCTTATTTATAAGATAGCTTTACATTTTCTGGATAAGTCCTTTCTTGAATATATGAATTTCAAAATCTTCTTCCACTTTGTGGCTTGACTTTTCTCTCTTTTCGAGTTGTTGTATTTAATGTTAATGACAAGAAACAGTAAAGGTGGAAGAAACATACCCCCAAACCTATATACATTTCTTAGAAAAAGAACACTTTAGAGGTGTATTCATTCGTATTAGCATTCAATAGACAACCATTAATTAAGTAGATTTCTACAGGCACCTAAGTCATTTCTCTCATTTGATTAATATTTATTAAGCACCTGCTGTATGCCACACACTGGGCTAGACATGAGACATGGTAATAAAGTCAGATACCTTCCTGATCCTTTGGAACTTATCATATCATGACAGATATCAAACAAGTGTCCACACTAGCAAATATAAGATTGCAATAGTGACGAGTGCAACAGCCAAGAGGTAGATGGTGCCACTAGAGCAATGTTTTCTTAAACTAAAGAGTACTGTTTTAAAAAAATCCATCTGCATGGTAGATAAATCCAGCATTGTTGAATTCTGGCCTAGGGCAGAGAAAGCTCAAATCAAAGAATCAAAATCAACATTTTATAGAGACAACATGACAGAGCAAATTTTACATGGTCAAAAATGTGTCTGATTCAATTTAAATATATTTGTTTAGCATCTTTGCCATGTAAAGCACGCTTCTCAAACTTTAATGTGCTCAGGAATTTTTTGGTGACTTGTTCAAATGCAGATTCTGACTCTGTAGGTCCAGGGTGGGGCCTGAAATTCTGCATTTCTCACAAGCTCCCAAGTGATGCCAACACTTCTGATCCACTGATTGCAGCCCCAGTGGCTCCAATTCAGGCCAAGATACTGAATTAATATGACTGCTGGATAATCCCCCCACCTTTCATTCCCCCAAATCCCACAGGAACTAGAAAAGTAAAGAAGTGAAAATTGGGAGAAGCCCCTGAATTAGCTGGGGTTGTTTTGGACTGAAGTTGGTGGAGTGGTGGCTTTGTCCTGGGGCAAGAAGCAGCACAGCAGGGTGTGGGAAGATAAAATAGAAGAATTGGTGGAATTCTGTTCCTGCTTCCTCTATATCACCCTCTTCACCTTGGGGAGAACAGTGCCTGCACCCAACCTGCCAAGACATAGAGATCTGGTCCAGATGTCCTCAGAAGAAGAGAAAACCCAGAGGGCACCAACTGACCTCCAGAAGTTATTTCTACATCCCTTCCCCTTCAAACTCCCAGGGCTGGAGAATTACAATGTGGTATTTCTTTTTTAATTTCAAAATATTACAGAGGTACAAATGTATCGATTTTGTTATGCTTGAGTCAGGGTTGTAAGTGTGCCCATCACCCAGATAGTGTTCATTGTACCCTTTAGGTAGGTTTTCACCCATCCCCTCCTCCCTTCTCCCCCCGCTTGATTTCCACTAGTTTTACTCCCCTCTGCACACATGTGTGCTCATCGGTTAGTTCCAGTTTAATAGTGAAATATGATGTCAGTATTTTGATGGGAATTGCATTGAATCTCTGAATCACTTTGGGTAATGTGGGCATTTTAACGATGTTGATTCTACCAATCCTTGAGCATGATATGCTTTTCCATTTGTTTGTGTTGTCTGCAATTTCTTTCCTCAGTGTTTCATAGTTCTCTTTGTAGAGATGTTTCACCTCCTTGGATAAATATATTCCGAGGTACTTTATTTTCTTTGTAGCTATTGTGAATGGTAGTGAGTCCTTGATTTGACTCTTTGCTGGACTGTTATTGGTGTATAGGAATGCTACTGATTTGTGTACATTGATTTTTGTAACCTGAGACTTTGCTGAATTTATTTATCAATTCCAGGAGTCTGTTGGTGGAGTCTTTGGGGTTTTCTAGATATGAGATCATATCATCTGCAAAAAGTGATAGTTGGACCTTCTCTTTCCCAATTTGGATGCCCTTTATTTTTTTTTTCTCTTGCCTGATTGCTCTACCTAGGACTTCTAACACTATGTCGAATAGAAGTGGTAACAGTGGGCACCCTTGTCTTATTCCAGTTCTTAGTGGGAATGCTTTCAACTTTTCCCCATTCAGTATGATGTTGGCTGTGGGTGTGTCATATATCACTTTTATAATTTTAAAATATTTTCCTTCTATGCCTAGTTTGTTGAGGGTTTTATCACGAAAGGGTGCTGAATGTTGTCAATGCTTTCTCTGCATCAGTTGAGATGATCATATGGTCTTCATTTTTGCTTCTGTTAATGTAGTGAACCACATTTATTGATTTACTTATGTTGAACCATTCTTGAATCCCTGGGATGGAGCCTACTTTGTCATGGTGGATTATTTTTTGGATGTGCTATTGAATTTGGTTTGCTAGTATTTTATTGAGGATATTCATAAGGGATATTGATCTATGGTTTTATTTGTTTATTTATTTTTGTTGTGTCCTTTCCTGGCTGTGGTATCAAGGTATACTGGCTTCGTAGAATGAGTTGGGGAAGATTTCCTCCTTCTTGATGTTATGGAATAATTTCTGCAGTATGGGTACCACCTCTTCTTTGTAGGGTTGGTAAAATTGGGCTGGGAATTCATCTGGTCTGGACTTTATATTTTTGGAAGATTTTTTATTATTTCTTCAATCCGGTTGCTAGTTATTAGTCTATTCATATATCTCTCCATTTATTTAAGTCTTTACGTTTTCTCAATAATGTTTATAGCGTTATTTTGGAAGTTTTTGTACAATCTTTCATTAGATTTATTCCTATGTATTTGATGGTTTTTGATAATAGTAAACACAGTATCTTTCTTTCTTTTAGAATTCCACTGTTTATTGCTGGTGTATAAAAATGAAATTATTTTTGTCTATTAACCTTGTACTATCCATATTTTTAATTCACTTATTAATTCTAATAAACATTAATTTATCTGAAGAATATTTTTTGTTTCCTAGATATACCATACTTTTATATGTAAATAATTAAAGTTTTATTTCTTACTTTCCAATCTTTATGATCTTTTATTTTTTTCACCTTGCCTTTTGTACTGGCCAGTAGTACCTCCAATAAAATGTTAAATAAATGTAGTAATAGCAGAAATGCTTGTATTATTCTTGATCTCATGGAAAACATTTTTAATAAGTAGAATATTTGCAGATATAGTTTATCAGATTATAAAGTTGCCTCCTATTCATAATTTGCTAATTTCTTATTGCTAATAATTTGCTAATAATATTATAAAAGAATGTTAAATATTTTTTCTGTTTTTATTAAAATATGTGTTCTCTTCTTTTTGTCTGTTTATATGGTCAATTGATTGGGTTTTTTTTATGTTAAACCAATCTTGCATTCCTAGAGCATACCCAACTTGATTGTCTTTCATCATCCTTTTTATTTATTGCTATATTTGATTTGCTAATATGTGGTTTAAGATTTTTTGCATCTATGTTTGTGAGAGAGATGAACCTATAATTTCCCATTCTTGAAATGGTCTTGTCAGGTTTTGACATTCAGGACATCCCAGCCTCATAATATTTATTGGGAAAAATATTCCTCAGCCCCTGCTTTTTTTTTATTTTCTGGGAGAACTTGTGTAAGAAAGTCTGGAATAATTCACCAGTGATGCCACTGGAACCTAAGATTTTCTAAGAGAGAAAGTTTTAACCAATGATTCTATTTCTTTAAAAGTTAATAGTATTCTGCATATCACTAAGCAATGGGGAAACATGGAATGTAACAGCTTGATCAGGTCAGAGTTGAGAAGTTCACTCTGGCCTTACTGCAGAAGATGGATTGAAGGCAGACAATATTGTTCAGAGAGACCAGTTAGGAAATAACAGTAGTTACTTTTTGACATCACTATAGGCAGTGGCAGAGAGTTGGAGAAGAGGGTACATGTAAAAATAAATATTTAGGGTTTTTTAAAGAAATTATTTGGCAACTAGAGTAGTAAGACAAGGATCTATTTTATTTTAAAAGTCTATTTTAAAAGTCTGAATTTACTGCATATTTTCTTTACTTCTCTAGGGAGAACCAGAGAGCTGGTGTCATTTCAGTAGGTTCTTGGCCTGCCTGAAAGCTATGACTCTGGAGCATCATTTACTCAAAATGCTAACCAAAAACAGAACATCAAAACTAGTCATTCTTCACCCTGTAAGGGGTGAACTAATACCCAAACATAATATGGTATTATTATTATTCCTCGATTGACATATGGTTGTGGTTAGGGTGGATCTGACATGCATGGTGTGTTCTTTCCCTTTCCTGGATTTCCTTGTGACACTTTCCACACATCCTCATGGCCCTGCTCCTGACTTGACAGGGTACAGGAGGGATGACCGTTGGAAGCAAGTTGAGCTAGGAAGTGTTACCTGGAAGTTCCTCCCATAATTATCCAGTAGAAGAAGAGAAAGAGGAAAACAGGAGTCAGGAAGTAAAGCTTAGACCTGAGACAACCATTAACCAAAATAGGCTAATAGATGAGTCCAGAGAAAAGATAACATAGGAGGTGAGGAGAACATAGTGGGCCATGGTAGGGGTCTGCCAATGATGGAAAGCGATGCCAATTATCTTCATACATGGGCCCTGCTATGTCTCAGGTTCAGATTATTTAAAGGGCCCGGGGGAGCCAGGCAGTCCTCTCCCCAGTCTCTGGTTTTCAAGTTGTAACTTGGGTTTTCAGTTCCCTAATATCTCACATTATCTTCCCTTCTTCCTAGGCTTTAATCACATCTTACCTTTTTTTTATTCCAAATGGTTGATATTGACTTCTTAGCTTTGAAGAAAAGTGGTACATGTAATGTGAAGATAAGGAAGCTGACCTTCCAAAGCCCTTGACCTAATTTTGTATTTGTAATTTTCTTTTTCCTTAAAGAAGCCTCCACAATTGTTAACATTTTAGACTCCATGAAACCTGGATCCGCCCCTGCCGCTCTCCTCCAAGTACTCCTCACACTGAGGATGGTTTCCAGTTATCATCAGACTTGCCGGTAGGTTTTCTTTAAGTAGTCAGCAGAGTAAGTTTACTCTAAAGGAGTTAAAATTCTAATGAAGAAAGTATACACACAAATAATGTCACAACTACTTATGCTAATCAAGGGAAATACAGACCAAGGGCTCTAAGTTCAGGCACATATGGCAGGGCAGTTGAGATATTTTGGAGAAAGAGATTTCATTAGGATATTGCCATGTGGACATACACACTGTGCCACAGAAACACCTGGAGATTTTTTTTTTATACAAAACTTAGAAGCAAAGTTAGTTTAATCATAAATATGTTAATAAGAAGGCCTCAGTATTGGCATTGTCTTTGCGAAGCATTTTGTAATTTATATAAAGCAGACCTTGGATTTTGAGGACACTTCATCTGCTAAGTGTCAACAAAATACAGCTGAGGTTGCAATGTGCCAACAAGAATGTCAAGGAGGAAGTCAGAGGGTCAAATCTTCTGGGATTTGGCTTGTTTAGCTACATGGTGTTCTTTAAGTCTCAGTTCATTCCGTTTGGCAGCTTAGACAGGCCCTCAGGTTCAGAACTAAAAATGTGTGGGCCAGGAAGAAGGCAGTGAATGACTGGGGACCACCTTGCTAATGCCTCCCAGAAGTGCCAATTGAGCTCACTGAAGCCTGGAAACTTTCACATCCATCCATCCCCATAAGCAGCTCTCAGCTAGATTTAAAAAACAAAAAAAAAGCTTCCCTCTAATGTTTCTTGAATGTCATTTTGCCTAAGAATCACCTGGTGCTTGTTAAAGTACACATTGCTGGGACCAACTCACAGACTTATACTCTACTTTCTGGGGCTGGGCCCAGATATCTGCATTTTCACAAGCGCACCAGGTATTCCAGATTAAGATGGTCTGTGGACCACCTTTTCAGCAATGCAGCCTTAAATTCTTCCATGTGCCCCTGCCATCTAATCACTGCAAGAGGGGCCACGATTTAATCTATTTCCAAAGAAAGGGGTCTGGAAGTAGTGTTTCTCCTCCCACATTCAATCTGTCGTCTCCTTCTGCTGTTCTGTTCTAACATCTTATGTTTGACACCCTCTCCTCAAGCTACCCAGTCATTATCCAAGCTGGAGGCATTTCCCACGAGGGCTTTCTGAGATCTCCACTGCTTCCGGTAAGTCAGCCTCCACCAGGGTGTGTCCAGCAGAGAGGTACAACTGAGTAATTTGGACAACAACCTTCCTTTGGCCTCAGTGACAGAACTCAATTTGCCAGAGGTGCCAACGTGATGACCAAAGATTGAGTCTTACACGGATCTTCTCTTTTTGCTTCTTTGAAATTTGAATTTCTTGCCAATATTTAAAAATGAGGAAAATTTCCCATAAATATCCCGATTTCTGGCTATTTTTAAATTACCAGTCTGGCCTAAGGGAAGCAGTCAGCTGGACTGAGGAGAGGCTGCCCCCTGAGACACCATTCAGGCCCCACCAAGCAGAGAGGTACATACTGTAACATGTGAAGATAAGGAAGCTGACCTTCCACGGCCCTTGACCTAATTTTGTATTTGTAATTTTGTGTTTTTTCCTTAAAGAGGCGCCATAATTGTATACATTTTAGACTCCAGGAAACCTGGATCCGCCCCTGTCACTCTGTTCCATGTACTCCTCACACTGAGGTTGGTTTCCAGTTATCATCAGACTTAACCGTAGGTTTTCTTTACATACAGAAATATTTCTCTGAACTTGTGGGTCTATAAAAACAGAGAGGTCCTCATATTTCAGGAAGAAAGAGAGAGAGAGCGAGCCTATCTCTTCGTGGGTGTGATCTGGGCCCGGAGTCCTGGTGGTTGATTTCATGATCCTTGGCTGCACCTAGTTCTCCTTCTACAATTTGTGATTCCTTAAATTCCTTAGAGTTGGAGCAGCATTGTTGTACATAGTCATCAAGCTTGCTTGCTTCTCCATTTCTTCAAAGACACATTTAAATCCCATCAATTTAATCCTCCTCAGGTGGAGTGGGGCTAAGAATCCCCAGGCTAAAGGAAAAAAAAACCAGTTATCTGCCCATAGAAAGAGAAGGAGCTATACATCTTGCTCTTCTGGAATGGAATGTCCTGGGGAAAGGACTGGATCTTTTCTGCATTTTTCTTTACAACAAATGTTTGCAGGCATGGCTAAATGCTCTCTGAGAACTCAGTAAATATTCATTGACACTGATGATAAGACATGTATAAAATAGATTAAAGCATGTGTTCTCTGGTTACCTTCTAGGATATGTTTTTTTCTGTATGGGTCACTGCTTGGAACAGATCCTTTTATCCCACAGTACTAGAGCTCTTTGGAAGTACAAATATTCTTGTTGTTAAAACATGCTGTGATATTAGGAATCTGGTCTCCGCATTTCCCCTTCCAAAATACTCTTTGCTTTACTTTGATATTTCTTGTGTTGTCCATAATACTGTTTTAAGGACTCTTTTTTCACTCTTGAGATTGTTAAAGATTTGGTGATGTTTTCTGTGAATATGTTTATTACTCAGACATCACGTCTCTGCTTCTCCCTGGGAATGGAGGAGAAGTGGCATACATTATAGATCATCTGGCAGGGAGTCTTCGAGAATGATTTATTTGAAGCTTATTTTAACATTCTCCATTTGTGCAGACTGTTAGTCTTCTCCTCATTTTAGAAAACATCTTATTAAAAGGAAACACTTGTTTAAAGATGTAAAAATAAGAGGAAATATAAACAAAAGGGCATTTTGTTGAATGCAGCATCTGCCTTATCTATTTCCTAGTTTTTCCTGGCTGGGAGTGGGTTGGAGGGATGTGACTTATTATTTTGAATCTGGCCCATTAACCCTTTTGTTCTACAAAATAATGGGTTGAGAGCCAGTGCTCACCACCAATGTAGACATTGTGGGTCATGACTGTGGAACTAGTAAGGGGTTGATTATTTTAATGATATTATTAATTGTATGAGCCTAATTTTTTAGTAGTTTCCCATCTTAGCTATATTTTGCCTACATAAATGTCAATCTAATATTTTTCCCTGCTTAGTTTGTGCCCTTAGTAGCTGCAGCCCTGTTTTGAATCATTTCTAGTCCTAAGATTGCATAAGATGTCTGAAAGAATCATACAAAAAAATCCTAAAAAGAGTATTACAAGAAGGGAAGATGATAGGGCAATTACTCTTAAAACAGAGATGCAAAAATCCTAAAACAATTTAGCAAATCTAATCTATTGATATATAAAAATATACATATACAATATGACCATGTTGTGGTTTTCCTAGGAATGCAAGGTTATTAAGTCAATCAGCTGGATGTGGTGGCTCTTCTGTAATTCCAGCACTTTGGGAGGCCAAGGCAGGAGGATCACTTGAACCCAGGAATTTGAGACTAGCTTGAGCAACATAATGAGACACCCATCTCTACAAAGAATTAAAAAAAATTAGCTGAGCATGGTGGTGCACATATGTAGTCCTAGCTACTCAGGAGGCTGAGGCAGAAGGATCACTTGAGCCTAAGAGTTTGAAGTTGCAGTGAGCTGTGATGATGCTACTGTTCTAGCCCAGAAAACAGAGAGAGACACTGTCTCAAATAAAAAGAGAGAAAGAGAGAGAGAAAGAAAGAAAGAAAAAGAAAGAAAGAAAGAAGAAAGAAAATGATATATGATTATTTCAGGAGGTCCTGGAACCAATCTCCAATGGATACCAAGGGATGCTTATATTTTGTATATGAGAAAGACATGAACTTTGGGGGGTTAGGGGCAGAATGCTATGGTTTGAATGTTTGTATCCCTCTAAAATTCATGTTGAAATTTAATCCCCAGTGCAATAGTATTAAGAAGTAGGACCTTTAGAATGTGATTAGGTCATGAAGGCTCATCTCTCATGAATAGGATCAATACCTTTATGAAAGAGACTTTACATGGTGTTCAAACCTTTGCCCTTCCACTCTTCTGCCATGTGGGGACACAGTGTTCGCAGTGTTCGGCTCTTCCAGAGGACACAGCAATAAGGTACCATCTTAGAAGCATAGAGTAATCATTCACCAGACATTAATTGGGCTACAGTCTTGATCATGGACATCCCAGCCTCCAGAACTATGAGAAATAAATTTCTATTATTTATAAATTATCCAGTCTATGGTTTTTGTTATAGCAACAGGAACGGACTGATACAATGTGTTTGACATTAATGTAGACCTTTTCTTCCCTTCTCATTGACTACACTAGAAGAATGGGTTGAGTGGTTCAAACCAAGTGTTACTAGACTGAGAAGCCAGGCTCATCCCTGGGTAAGCTGCTCAGGAAATGCGTTTGTGTATCCCCAAGGATGGCTTGTTTCTGTGGACAACAGCTGGAGAAGGAAGCGAGGAAAGAACAGAGCAGGGAAGACATCCAAGCAAAGAGAATGAGATGAGCCTCTGTACTCATGTTTGAAAACTGGGCTGTGATGCTGGGAAGAAATTACTATCACGTGACTGTTTATAGTCTCTCTGCACCTTGCTAGCCAGAGAGAATTTTCTTTGTCTGCTTTTTTTTCATCTTCTATAAGAGGAGTTCTATTTTTGCCAGCTCAGTTATTAGGCCTCTGTGATGTAGAATCAGGCATTATATAGAAAAACACAAACCGGATTCTGGGAAAGACAAAAGAATAGGAGAAGGAGGAAAAGAACAGTGAAGGGAGACAACAGGCTGGGCATTGGGGAGAGTTTTATTTGGAGTTAATTAAGAGTTGGAGAGGGAAGGAGTTTGGGAGAAGCAATTGATGATCATTTTGGAGAACACTGCAAGTGACAGAGATCATCAAAATAACTTCAGAGTGGCAAGTCCACTTTGGAATTCGAATTTGAAACCAGTTCTATTGGTCCTGGAGTTCATGTGCCCAAGCTCTACACACTCCTGTTACAGCAGGAGAGAGCCCAGGGCTTTTCAAAGAGATGACCAGGGCTGTGCTGTTACAGATCTGCATGGAAGCAGTCTTAGACACAAAAGCCAGGCATGGTTGTCGCTGAAAGAGAACAAGAGAGAAAAGAAGCAACCAAATTTATGTTTTTCATAAGCTTTGCCATTAGTCTGCTTTGTATGGATAACTATTATGTTGACTATTGCTCCATGGAATACTTGGTATGTGTTAATTTTCCCTTTGCCTTAAGACTTTCTGATTTATTCTTAAAAGTTAGATTATCGTGTATTTGAAATATAGTGTTCTCTTAATACAAGTCTTTATCTCTGAAGATTTGTTCTGTATGAAATTGTCTCTGTCTGCCAACCCTTTGTTATATGTAAACCAGCAATACATCTGGAATCAGTTAATGAAATCATGTAAAAGTCACAGGTATGCAAATAATTTTGCTGGGATATTACCTTAAGCTTAAGATATAACTGTAACCACATTTATACATTATTTTTTATGAGAAAATTATTTTTATTTTATAAATTCTCATTGAAGAGGATTTAAGTAATACTAGAAATATAAACAGGATAAAAACCATCCATAAAGCTTACCACTCAGAGATAACCATTATTCATATTTTTAAATATTCCCAGCTACTCTTTTTTCTTTGCCTATACATACACATATTGTCATATAATTAGAATTATAGTGGCCTTTCACTTTTATATACTGCTATTGTCAATTAATACTATATTCTGAAAGTGTTCAGGTACCAAATAATATTCTTTAGAAACTTAATCTATAATGGCTCTATTGTATTCCCTCATGTGGATACACCATAATTTATTTAAACATTCCTTAATGTTGGAGTTTTAGTTTGTTTTCATTATTTTCCTATTATATAATTCTGTGATGATTATCTTGATATAGTGGTAATATTAATATTTGCCTGGACTTCTGCTTTTAAAGCAACTTCATCGAGATCTAATTCACATACCATACAATTCATCCATTTATTGTGTATAATTCAGTGCCTATTAAAATATCCATAGCATTATGCATCTTTTGCCACAATCCACTTTAGAACATTTTCATGTTCTAAATGAAAAGAAAACACACTTCCTTTAGCTTCTGCTCTTCCCTGCCCTCCGTACTGCCTGCCATCCTGGGCTACCATTAATCTATATTCTGCCTCTACAGATTTTCCTATTTTGGACATTGTATATAGAGTCATACAATATGTGGTCCTTTGTGCCAGGCTATTTTTATTTAGCATAATATTTTCAAGGGTGATCCATGTTGTAGTATGTACCAGTACTCTATTTCTTTTATTGCCAAATAGTATTACCTGCATGGCTACACCACATATTACCTACCCATTCATCATTTGGTGGACACTTGGGTTGTTTCCACCGTTGGGCTATTATGAAATAACGCTACTATGAACATTCACGTATAAGTTAGTGTGGACACCTGTTTTCATTTCTCGCGGGTATAAAATGAGGAGTGGAAATTCTGGGTCATGTGGTAACTCTGTATTTAACCATTCTAGGTACTGCCAGACTGTTTTTCAAAGTGGCCACACCATTTTCTATTCCTGCTAGCAATGCATGAAGGTTTCAGTTTCTCCACATCCTCACCAATACTTGTTATTATTTATTTTTTAAAAATTATAACCATCCTTTCGGGCGTGAAGTATCATCTTGTGGTTTCGATTTGCATTTCCCAGGTGGCTAATTGCCTGAATTTCTATTTAATTAAGATACTTTTTGGATGTAAGGTTAATGAATTAAGAGTACAGTTTTTAAAAAGTTGATACATAGTGCCAAACTGCTTTTCAATAATTGTGAGAATTTTACGCTGCCTGGAAATATGTAGGTCACTTGTTCCAAAATATTTTCATCATAATAAATATTTAAATCTTTGCCAATTAGGGAAATTTGTATTATGTTAACCCCATTTCTTGTGACACTGGGTCTTTTCATAAACATAATAATTATTTATATAACTTTAGTGACCTGCCCATATTCTTCGTCTATTTTTCTATTGGATCTTAATTTTTGCTGTTTGTTGAGTTGTATAAACTTCTTACATCAGTCATATTTTTCACGAAGTATTTTTTTTCATTTTCTTTTTTCAAGACAGAGTCTCACTCTGTCACCTGGGCTAGAGTGCAGTGGCATCATGATAGCTCACAGCAACCTAAAACTCCTGGGCTCAAGTTATCCTCCTGCCTCAGCCTCCTGAATAGCTGGGACTACAGGCATGCCCCACCATGCCCGACTAAATTTTCTAATTTTTTGTAGAGATGGGGTCTTGCTCTTGCTCAGGCTGGCCTTGAATTCCTGTCGTGAAGTATTTTTAGTGTACATTTGTTTTGGAAATTCTTCTTAAAATAGCTTATATTCATCTTGAATGATTTTTGTTAGATAATGGAAAGTTTTTGGATAAATTATCACTATAAAATATTTTGAGAAAAAATAATATTTCAGAGTCTTCATAACAAGAGTAATCATTTTCAGAGAATTAAAAGAGATTTAGAAAATTTAAAAATTCATATTTATTTGTTTACACCATGCAAAATGTTAGACAAAGGGAGACTAAATGAGAGCTAATACTTGGATTATATGAGACATATCAATCTTTCTCCCTGAATCTAATTGAAAATTTAATGACAGTTTATGTTCAATGAAATGCAGGAAATTAGAAGTGGTAATTATCTTGGGGTTGATCCTTTTCATTTATTTCTTAGGCATTTTAATTACGTTTATGGAAATAACTTGAGTTTCTTTTTTTATATTGCCCTGTGTTGATCTCTCAGTGTTTACTTATATTTAAAATTTTTTATGATAAAATATAAATCTGAGCACTCTGTTCCTTTTTGGTTCACAAAATTCTTAAACAGAAAACACTGAAGTGTAACGTTCATCCTCAGGCTGGTTGTGCTTCCAGAAGGCTAAATGTGAGTGGTGAGATGTGTGGGTACTGAATTACCAGCTTCATTTTCCTCCCTAAGCGTTTAATGCTTAAGAATCATAAGTGGATTATAAACATCTCCGATTTTTCTGTAGGCAGAACTGTGAACCCAAAGGGCTTACCCAAAATTATAGAGTAGTTTTGAATTTATAGTCTTTTGAATTTAAATTCTGTCTTTTCAGGCCTAACGATTCTCCCCTTCTGTTTGTTTTATAATATATGACTGAAGCCAGAGGGGGACATGGAGTAATGTGGGATGGATGATAGATATTATGTTCTTTTCTTTAATCTATGTGTTTAAATGACTGAATATTGATCTAAGCAATAGGAGGAAACTGCCTGTATTATGTTTAAATGTACCAGATACAGAATGGAGAAGAAAGGTCCCAGAAAATGTCCTAGGTTGATATATGTAAACGTCACTGGTTTGGGGACACACGCTGTATGAAGGGAATAATTTATCTCTCCTTGTTACTTTTTCTCAGCAGTGGCATTAAATAAGGAAATCTGCCAAGTGTCTCTGCGTTGCTGTCGTTGGGAAGGTAAGGCAAGAACACCGAGGAATGAGTAGTACTCTCAACAGAGTCCTCAGTGGGGCCCCCATTATGGGTTGAATTGTGTCCTCCAGAAAGATGTATAGAAGTCTTGTCCTCCAGTGCCTGAGAATGTGACCTTATTTGGAAACAGGTCATTGCAGATGCACTTAGCTAAATTGAGATGAGGTCATACTGGAATAGGCTGAGTTCTTAATCCAATATGACTGGTGTCTTTGTAAGAGTGAGTTTTAGACACAGACACTCAGGGAGGTAGAAGGCCAGAAGACAGGCAGAGATTGGAGTGATGCGTCTATAAGCCAAGGGATGCCAAGGAATGCTGGCTGTCACCAGAAGCTAGGGGAGAGTCCTGGAACAGATTTTCCCTGTGTGCCCTCAGAAGGAATTAGCTGTGCTGATACCTTGAATTCAGACTTGTAGCCTTCCAGACCTGCGAAGGAATAGATTTTTGTTTCAAGCAACTCGGTTTGTGGTCATTTGTTACAGCAGCTCTAGCAAACTAATACAGGCTCCAAATCGCTAGCCAAACTGCTTAATAATTTTGTCTCAATTGCTTCATTTGTGGAATAGAAATAATAATACCAGCCCATCATGAAGATCCGATGGTCTCCCATAGGGGAAAGCTTCTGTGCTTGGCTGCCTGAGGCTCCTGGCCACCCCTCCCTCTCAGCACTACCATTGCAATGTAGAGACCAGAGGCTCTTAAACTGGAGCATACATCACAATCACCTGGAGGGCTTGTGAGTCCTGGGTTGTGTGACTCCACCCCTAGCGTGGCTTATCCAGTAGGTCTAGTGTAGGGACTCCATAGTTTGTTAATCTAACACGTTCTCAGGAGATGCTGCTGCTGCTGGTCTGGGGATCACATTTTGAACACTACGGAATTAGATACTTGAGGAAGATTTATGGGGGTGGGACAAGGAGTAACAAAGCCAGCCTTGGAGGGAGTCCAGAAAGGGTGGGAGGCTTGGCAGCATGTGCAGATCTTGATCCTAAATCTTAGGATCACAGTGGGTCTCCACTACCCTTACCCGCCCCTACGCTGTAACACCTGAACATTTACACTGTCTTATCGGCTGCAGGTTCTTTTACCAACTTCTTTCTGAATTTGAAAGTTATTTTCTTGTATGTTCTGAGCTTGGATGTGAATGTCTACCTATTGTGTGTGCCAACTTGAGCTTCCCTGAGTGATGAAATTTGAGATCTGATCCAAAGTTAATTCTAAGATCCCTTGTCTCACCTCCCCCATGAAGTTTTTTCACCATGACTTCTCCCTTCCTTGGGTTCATACACATATATTTTCCATATGACCTATTAGGTGCTTAATCATACATTTGCTGTGGAACCAGTTTTCATGTGGTGGTCACTCTAAGCAACTTCCCCATTGATATGTGGGCCCCCGATCACGTTCAGCTAGGTTTAGGAAGCTGGGCCATCGTCGTGCCTCAGAAACACTTAAAATTTCTTTTAGGTTTTACTAACTGTCCTAAAGCTTTTTCATTCATTCATTCATTCATTCATTCACTCATGGGTAGAGCCCCTGCTGTGTGCCAGTCTCTCAGCATGCTGGGCATGCAGTGGTGCACAGAACCCAGTAGTGCATGCCTTTGTGGAGTCTGCAGAGTAGTGGGGGAGGGAGCAGACAGATATTTCAAAAAATCTCATAATCCATGCAAAATGACAGTTGTGACAATCACATCAAAGGAGAGCAGTGCTTAGCTCTAAAGAACTAGACTGGTGAGATTTGACCCTGTTAGGGAAGGCAGAGAGGGCTTTGGTATAGAGATCTGAAGGGTGTGCCAGGAATTGACCAGGTGTAAAGCAGAAAACAGTCAGGCAGAGAGAACAGTGTGTGCAAAGCCTGGCCAGATGACACAATGTGCCAGGAACTGATCTTCAGTGCAGTGATCAGGGTACACAGGGGTGCTGGGTGCCATGAGGTTGGCACAAGTGGGGAAGTGGCCAGAGTGCATAAGGCCGGCAATGCTGTGTGTTCTCAGTCTGAACAGGTAATGCACTACCGAGGCATCTCCCTTGTTTCCACTGGCTGCTCTCCCACCTGTCACCAGCCCTTTTTCCCCTCACTGCTTGGGCTTCATCCCTCCACACCTTCTCAGCACTATTCTGTCTCAGGGGAACAGGCATCCGTCTCCTTTACCAGGTGCCTCTCCATTTGACCTTTCTTCCTTCCCTCCTGCATCCTCCAGTGTCTGCACTCAGTGAGCCACTAAGTCTCCAGGGTGACTTATACCTGCCATTTAACGGGCTCCTTCCCTTTGTTCATTAACATGCCCAGATCTCCCCTACTTAAAAATAAAAAAAGAGCCAATCAGATCCCTTGCTGTTCCTGCCCTAATGGCTGGCTTCTCTCGTCCCACTGTTACGCCTTCTGCCTTTGCTCCATGCAGCAAACTGAACTCCTTAGTTAGTTCTGCCTTAGTGGAGATTCTTCACTGTTAAATGCATTCAGTGGTCTTATGCTTGCAGGCTGGGCTGGGATTTCCTCCCCATCATGATACCGTCAAAGTTAAGGGCATCTTAAGAATTGCTGCCAAAAGTTTCCCAATTCAACTTAACTCTATTCATGGGGAACTAAAAGTATTTTCTAGACCTTTGATCTAAGGAATTTCCTACTTGGCAAACTCCTTGTAACTGGATCTTGGAGAAAATTGGTATTCCTGAGAGGGTGGAGTTTTAATGTTAATGTATATGTTTGAAATGCAGTTTTAAATGGTGCTTTCAGTTTTAATTTGTTGTCATTGGAGTCAGCTTTATATGGGAGTCAGCCCAGAAAAAATACAAGCTGAGCACATTTAATAAAACAACCAATCTAAAAAAATTTTTAAAAGGAAAATAAAAAAGCCCCAAACAATTAACGATAAATGATCTATTTAAATAGTAGTAAATTATCTATCATTCCATCCCTTTTTAAAGTGTAATTTTGTCTTTTAAAAACATAGTAAAGTAGAATAAATATATTAGTATTATTTTTTGTTATTTTAATATATCAAGCTGATGCTGATAGAATATTGCAAGACTGTCCTCTGAGTTGTCAGTATTGATGACAGGTTTATGCTAAGCTAAATTCTCTCTCCTTTCACACCTGGACTTTTCTATAATCAAGAGAATGCATCCTTGAGATGACAGGGCAAAGTGTTTAGTGTGACTAAGAAATAGCTTTTCTCTGCATAGCTAACTAGCTACTAAAATAGCTACAGAACTTGGCCTCTTCAACACAATGCTTTCACATGCTGACTAGCCAGAGCCTATGTTCAGGGTTAACAACATGCCTTCAGCATCTCTAATGATAATGTCCAGCTAAGAATAGAATAAAAAGCCAATGGTAAAGATGCCCTAACAATTTGCCCTTAGTTAAGATTATTGTCATTCCAGGAGTGGGTACTGCTGACTTGGAGTCTAGTTGCTTGGCATTTATTTACAAGCATTCAGCTGCCAATTCCCAGGGACTTGGGAGGTTCAGGCTCTGGCAGCCTGACACATACTAATCAAATCAACAAAAGGTTTGATTTGTAAATCAGGATGTCAATGTTTTACAGGGAGAATTGACACTTGCTAAAAGACCATATTCCTTGTCACTCAATCTGTCCACCCTCCTCTGAGAAGGAAGCCTAATGCAAGTGCTTAGCAGGAACTATAGTTGCCTATAAATCTCTGTATTTTGAGTTGCTAGCCAAACAAGAAATAGAACTGAGATTAGAATATTATTTCAGGGAGGAGACAGGATAAGTAACACTTAGAGATTTTTGATTGCAAGCAAGAGAGCCATATTGCCTGAGTGAAACATAGGGGAATTTATGGGAAGGACATTGGGACCTGAATTGATAGGACTCTGGAGACCCAGGCTTGTACATATCCAGGGAACAGCAACCATAACCATTGAACAATATGCCCAGATGGAGAGAAGTCCAGGCAGTTGCAGTCTTTCTGACCCTCTGCTGGATCTACCTTTTAAAATTTCAATTACTCCCTATCTAGCTAGTGCGTATTTATATTATCTGCTAAGAGTTATGAAAGTAAAGATAAGATTCTATATGTAAAAAGGGAAGAATCTAAGACTATATATAAATGTCTACAATACACATGTGCATGGTAGAGGTGCACAGTTAGGACTTTGAGGCTCCAAAAATAGAGAGAGGATGTGAAGTTAGAAGGATAGGGAAAAACTTCAAAGGACAGGCACTAGAGATGGTCATTGGAGGTGGCAGGATTTTGCTGGGGAAGTTGGAGGCATTTCAAACTGGATGTAATTAATGAATATGGCCCAGGTAAAAGTCTAATATGAGTCAAACACTACGTTAAGCCCCTTCTCCTCCTCTGGGATTGGATTAATAGGGTTTAGCTAAGCGAAAAGGAAGTTTTGGTAGGGAGAAGACCCTGTGCTTTGGAGGGAGGGGGGGACTATGTGAGAGAGAAAGGTTGGGGAGGTGGCCATCCCTGGGAGAAAGGCCCACACATTCCACCTCAAAGAGACAAAAAACCAAAAAAACAAAACAAAAAAAACTCCCTGTGTATCTTTTGGAGGGTGGGTGGTATATGACAAACCTGGAAGCAGGGATACAGAGGTGGTCTTTTCCTTGGTTTCTCATCTCTAGGAAAGGGCCTGCCCATCCTGGGTGGGGGCCCAATGCTACTGGTGGCATCCAAAGGAACAAAATCTTAAGTGCTTAAGTGCCATTTACCCGAGAACAGCTGTCTGCCTCATGCACAATCCGAGTTTTAGTATACTGCTATCTGGTGAAGACTTTTGAACATCAGATCCAATGTGGTAAGAACACAATATCAGTAACAGTGATGTACTGTTCATTCTTTTATTCATTCATTCAAACCTATTATATATTAACACTGACTGGAGGCTCTGCCCTGAATTGAGGCAAGAAGCTAAAGTAGAAAAAGTAATGCTAAGTAAGTCACTTCCTTTCATTGCCTGTTTTCTCATCTGTAAAATGAGAAGTTAGGGTTTAATGCGTTCGCTTTGCTGTGTCTCTTGCACTCAGCGAGCTTATACATGAAGTCAGGAGCAGTTTGACCTTGAAGGTGCCAGAGGAGTGGCAGCAGGGGCCGAAGGGTCGAAAGATGAAGGCTGCTCCTTCTCCTCTGCCTCCATGGAACTAGGGGGCCCTCGGAAAAGTGCCAGGGATGCAGCAGCTCTGTGCTAATGAGAGGTCTAGTATTTGCCAGATGCTCTGGCATAAAGCAAGGAGAAATAGTGCATGAATTATGTGATGGAATTATTGCTGACCATGAATTTACTGCCCAATTAGTGAGGTGTGTTGTGTGGGGGTTTCATTTCATTGGGACTTTCCTGAACATATCTAGGTTTACTTACCATTTTACATTGATTTTTATTTCAGGAGACTATAGGGCAGCACGTTGAGTTATAGCAACCTTTCATCAAACAAAGCTCTTCCTCATTGACCTTTGCTTCCCCTTTCCTTGCATCGTGCTTCTGGATTTCTCCACAGAGCCTCTGTGGCAGATGATTTGCAGCCAAAGATGGCACCCGTCTTTGGAATGTTTCAATGTCTGGTGCATTCAAGTCACAACAAATGTCCACAAGAAGAGTTTTGTGAATGACTGGCCTGGAAACTCATTGGAGTTCAAGGTCCAGCCCATATACATCTTGCAACCTCCCCCTACCACCGCCAGCACTTCCTACCATGATGCCTGCTGGTAGGAGGAATTCAACAGATCTCTTCAAAGTTAGCATCTCAAAGGGCTTTAGAGGCATACATTGTGGCTTCAATAGAAATTCTGGATTTAGATGAGCTCCAGGGGGCTCCCTGGGAGAGTGAGCTGTAGTTTCAAAAGAATTTAAAGCCCTTATGCAGCTCTTTCTCCTAAGGTAGTTCCTTTGAAGTTTAGCAGCCTAAGCCTTCAAAGTTGGTGGCTGAAGAACCAGGGAAGGATAGAAACTTGCTTTTGTTTAATTTATGGCTCAGTCAAGTCCTGGGGAGACTCTTCAGGCCCCCATTTCACACCTTTCATGGTTAGAAACCAGGGCTCACACATCCCAGGCCCTTCCACTTTGTAGATTAATTGCTCTATCTCTTGGCAGCTTCAACCAACGCCCCTCATTCTATGAAAATGTTCCATTGTTCAGATCAGGGACCAGGTAGTAAAAATTAAACTAAAAAATACTTTTTTCTATTGTAGAAATATGTGAAAGCCTTTTAAAAATTGGAAAAATAGAGAAACAAGCTCACTCCTAATGACTCCAGCCTCAGTGGATTAAAATTACCTGGGTTTATTTCTCACGTGTGCTAAATGCCCATGAACATCAGCTGGGGACTTTGCCCTGCTCTGTCCATCCTCTGGATCCTGGCTGACAGACCACAGCTGTTTAGAATATTGTTGCAGAAGGAAAACAGAGCTCTGTAGCATCTCATACTCACAGTTAAATTCTGTGGAGAAGTAACAGTCACCTTTCCCTCCTAATCTACTACCCAAAGCTTGTCACAGTGCCTCCACTTAACCACAAGGAGTTTGGAAAGTGCAATGCTACTATGTCGGGGAAGGTATATGAACAGCAGTAAGGACTACCACACTGGAAGTCTGCTCTTGTCCTCTGCTTCTCTTTGCAGCCTGGGTTCCATGTCCTGTGCTCTGCTGCTCCAGTGTCCACTACTGCTTGGCTCTGCCTTTACGAGTGTCAGTTCACATTATCAAGAGGATCTATGACTGGTAGCCTTGCCAATGGATAGGACCCCCTTGTATCAGATGTTCACCCTGTGCCCAAGCAACTGTGGCTAGGAGGGTGGGGGTAGCTTTGTGGTTCCCACCAGGCAGCAGGGGCTGTGGAAACAGGAAAGGTACTTCTAGGACTCCCATTCTGCCATGCTGTCTCTTTACTCATCCTTGGCAATTTCTGCCATCTTGGCTTCTTTAACTCTGGTTTCTCCTCCTTATTGCTTTGGTCCCCATATGGGGACAGCTTTCAAGTTCTTTCCCTAGAACTCAGGTCCTTGATAAACCAGAGGAAGTGGCCAATTACAACACGGAAGACATCTAGTGCTGCTCCACTCCCAAGTCACCTAATTCTGTCAGTTTCACTTTAGCCAGCCACATATGTTTAGTTACATATGTAGTATTTGTACAACTTAGCATCATGCTTTTTCACATGATTATTTTAGATTGGAAACCCTAAATCCACTAACGTAATTTCATGAACGCCAAGTTCACATTTGGATCTTTTCATTTCTGTAAACAGAGGATTAGATGCCATTACTGTAGTAATATCGCAATTCAATTCTATTTACCTGTCCAGGTTTAAGGGTTCTTTTTCTTCTTTTTCAGTCATTAAATTTTATCAGACCTGGGGCGGGAGTGGGGGTGGGTGGGAAGCATTGGTGGCTTTCCCTAATGTAATATAGGCGTAAGGAATATTGAAACCAGGGCGGAGAAATGTTTTCTGTGACCAACCAAACGGGGCAAGGCATGGAAGGAGCAATGATTTATTCATTACCCCAGAAAGAACGCCACTCCTCCTTTTCAGGCTGCACGAAGCCAGGCTCAAAGGGCAGGAGGGCCGTTTGCAGGCAGAGCCGCCTTGGCTACCTGGAATTCGTGCGAGTCACCTGAGTCGTGCCGGTGCCTGGACCGCCCAGCTGCAGCGACCCGTCCGCAGCCCGCGGAGTCACGAACGACACCCCCGGAGGAGCGTCCAGGAGGACGCCCTTGGCCCACTGACCAGGGAGTCGCCCGCAGGTGCCAAGGAGCCCTGTCCCTCGGCTGGCTCCGGCGCTCAGGCACAGCGCGCCGCCGCACCTGCCCCGCCAGCCCCGCGCTCGGGGCGGGGCTTCCCGCGTCCCCTTTAAGAGGCCGCATCACCCGCCCCTGACGTCAGGGTGTCTCTCCGCACTAGCCCGCGTCCCGCTCGGCTCCGCGCCCCCGCGCTCACAGCCCCGGCGGCGGCACGACGAGTGGCGGCCCGGAGAGCGCGCCGCGCCGCTCCACTCCCTGTCCGGCTCCGCCGCCGCCGCCTTTCTGCACTCGCAGCGCCCGCGCGTCCTCCCGCACCATGTCGGTGGCCGGGCTCAAGAAGCAATTCCACAAAGCCACTCAGGTAAGGCGCGTGACAGGTGTGTTGCAGAGCGGTCCCAGGCGGAGCTGCAAGCGGGGCGCTCGGCGTTTGCCGTCCGGCGGGAGCTTGGGGACCCCCGGCCCGCGCCGACCGCGCCCCGCCTCCGCCGCGGCTCCGGGCATCCCCGCGCTGGGTGCCCGCCCTCCGTCCCCCGCCCCAGGCTCGGTGAGGCCGTTGCGGGCGCCCGCGGGTCCTCGGCGTCCCTCCCGGTCTCCCGGTTCGCCGCCCCCGCACCGCCTCGCGCCGGCGCTGCAGGAAGGGGACCGTGGCCGCACTGCCGCCGTGGCGCGCAGGTGCCCGGGCGGCGCGGCGGGAGATTATGTAAAGTCGCCTCTTCCCGGGTGACCTTGCGGTGCCGGTGCGCCCGGCTGTCCCGGGATGTGCTGGCACGAGCGGGGTCCCGCACTGGGGGTGGCTGCGGAGATGCCCGCGGTCTGCGCTCTTCCCCCTTCCCCCACCCCCACCGTGGTCCAAATCTCTCCTTCCCGGTGGTCCTCTGGCCCCAGAGGGGTGGGAGAGTGGGGGCTTCCTCGGGGAAGCGCGGGCGTTAACTTTTCCCTGGAGAACTCCTTTGAGGTCGTGAAACTCCTCTGAGGCCATGGCTTGACCAGCAGTCTGCGTGTCTTGAAAAATTTCCCATGGGTTTTGCAGCCTTAGCATAACCACACTGTTGAAGACTTAAAATCGTCATGTATTTTAAAGTAGTATTTTTAGTGAGCTTTTTACAGCTTGGATGTGTTCGTTTTTCTTTATGGGGTTAATAAGCAGTGATTATAATAAAACTGATTAAGTCAGGTGCTAATAATTTAAATCTCATTGGGCTCAGCTGAAGAATTTTACATAGCGAAAAATAAATGAATACTTGTGCTGTGACCTATTTCTTATATAATGTGTGTGATTACGGTTTTTTTAATTCTTAAACAGGTTCAAGTTTAAGGCATCTTTAAGGATTTCATTGGCTTACCTTTAAACATTTTGCATAATTTAGCCTTAAGTAATTTTTCATAGGTTTGCCTTAATTAACTGTGAGCTTTCTCATAATTTCTTGGAAGTAGTGAGGTTTTTCCTAGGCTGCCACAATAGCAGCTCTATTATAACCACATCCAGAAAAGATGAGGGCTGTGCTTTTACAGAATCTTCGTTAAGTTAGGGAGACAGATGCAGCGTGACATTCATCTGGTGTGGGGTGTGTGTGTGTGTGTGTGTGTGTACGCGCGTGTGCTCGTCATCTCTATCACCATAGACTTGATACAATCAGTTATGTATGTCAGTTTAGGAAATCAAGAAAAGTAAGACTATTTTGGTTAAAATCGTCCCTTAATGTAATTATTTTTGTTTTTCTAATTGGAGCTTTCTGTGACCTCTCTGCCAGAAATGTTTGTAAATATAAGTGCATTGTTTGTTGGTGGAATTTGGAAGGCCTCTACTAACTTTATATTTCAAGTTCCTTCAGGTTTAAAGAATCAGCATGTGTGCTGCCCAGGAATTCTTTGGCAGGACTTCTTTGATGTTGCTAACATTTTTTTTTTTTAATTCTGTGTACTGGTCACTTCTCGAAAGCAGACCTCAGCACTGCATTTACCAACACAACATCCCTTTCCCCTTCTGATCTTGAAGATTTCCTTTGCAAAGCATGGTGCCCTAAGGCAATTAGTGAGCTGTGGCCTTGGAGTGGGAAGGGCTAAGGTTTGAATCCTACCTGTGCTGTCTCTGACCTTGAGTGAGTTATTTAACTTCTGAATCTGTCCTTGCTAAATGAAGATAATACCTATTTCTTAGAGTTGATGTGAGGATAAATGAGTTTGTGGAATACACATAAAAAGTGTTAGATAAGTGATAACTACTAACATTGAAGATAATTTTATTAACATAAGATACTATCCCTTATACTAGTAGTAATGAGACAGAGGAAATTATCCAAGCTAGACTTTTTTAGCTTTGCTAATTTACAGAATAATCAGACAGCTAAATCCTGAGGTTGTATGTAGCTCTTAAGTTTGAAATAAAAAATCTGGATTATGTCAGAAAAGAACATCTCAAATGGTTGGAGAAGGTCTGCTTGTGATGAGATAAGATCACTATGTATCACACTGAATCCAGATGAAGAATCAATTCATCATTTTTTTTAAACTGAAAAACCTTTTTATTTTAAAGGTGAAGCAACACATATTCTCTTACCATAACTTAGTGTAGCACAGTCTTAGAAAGCCAAAGCCAAAGATTACTCTCCTGTGCACCTATGTGTATTTGAAGGGCATGTAAAGCTGGTGTTAACATTTGCATGTGACAGAAAATTAGGGAAATAGTCATGTCCTACTTTTGCAGCCGTTTTCCCCATACAGGTCCATTATGTTATCTACAGAGGAAGCTTTTAGACCTAGAATTACTTCCTTTGGAGAACTGACATGCTAGATTATACAGCCTATGTTTATAAGTAGAAGGCTGCTTTTCAGGGAAACATTTCTCTTCTTTCTATGGAATTGAGCTTTTTTGCTTATGTTAAGGAGGGGTGACAATTGTGTTAATAAAAGCAGTATACCTTTAGTGTTTGTACCACTGACTGGGAATTTTTGATTACTTGTGTCACAACTGTTCTCATATTAGAACTGAGTATTTCTACCTTCTTGCTGATGGTTATTTTCAATTTCTTTACTATTTGGAGGTGAAAAAATGCTTTTGCCAAATAAAATTTATTAGAGGAGAAAATCTTTTCACTATGTAAGTATATTAAAATAGCAAAAATTGATAATTTATTTTAATGTACATTATTACTTTATTGCTCACAAAGATGCATTCACCATGCAATCAGAATAAACAAGGTATTCTTTTTTAATTGTAAAATAGGGCAAATGAGCATGTATTACTCTACATTTAGTAAGTTTTATTCATATTGAGGTTTTATTTTACAAGAGTAATGTCACGTTTTTTTTTCACTTTTTTTT
>VBSM01003204.1:41460334-41542464 GCA_008086735.1 Cheirogaleus medius | reverse complement strand
GGAGCCCATTTTCCTGGTCTTGTGTTGCCTCACTTTGGATAACAGGTTTAAGCTAAATACAGGATAGCATAAATGGGGCTAATTCACTGTCGTTTCTTAGAATTGAGTAATATTCCATTGTGAGCATATACCAAATTTTAATTTCACTTGTTTTAAACTGGCAGCAACCTAGGTAAAAATAACTCTGGTTCCAAGGAATGTGATGCTCTTACAAAATGTATGGCTTTTAAAATTTCACTCTATCGTGCATTCGATGTGGACATGTTTTGCTTTATGGTAACATGTGAAAGTCTGTTAGAGATTAAAGTGTGTTACGTCATTGCTTTAGTTTGCTAGAGCTGCTGTAACAAAGTACCACGAGCCGAGTAGCTTCAACAACACCCAAGTATTGTCTCACACTTCTTGAGATAAGGATGCTGAAAATCTGAGATCAAGGTGTTGGTAGAGCCATGTTCCCTCTGAAAACTCCAGGCAGGAGCTATTCCAGGCCACTCTCCTGGCTTCTGGTGCTTTGTTGGCCTTCCTTGGCTCATAGTTGTGTCACCTGATCTCTGCCTTCATGTTCGGATGGCATTCTCCCTGTGTGTGTATCTGGGTCCAAATTTCCCCATTTTACAAGGATACCAGTCATATTGGATTGGGGGCCCACCTGCCTCCAGTATGTCCTCATCTTAAGTAATTATACTTGCAATGCCCCTATTTCAAATAAGGTCACATTCTGAGGTACCGGGGGTTGGGACTTTAACATATAAATTTTGGCAGGGGACACAATTTGACTTGTTAACAGTCATTATTTACATAAAATGATTCACCACTGTATTCTTCTATTATATTTGATTCACCATCTAAGAGGACAATTCAGTCTGTCAATAATATGTAACTTTCTATTGCATTCAATGGGATATGCCTTCTTTTTTAATGAGTTTGGTTAACATATTGCTGAGGTCTGAATGTGTCCCCCTAAAATTCATATGTTGAAACTTAATTGCCAGTGATAGAATTAAGAGGTGGGGCTTTTAGGAAGTGATTAAGTCATGAAGACTGGGCCTTCATGAATGGGATTAATGACCTTATAAAAGAGGTTGAAGGGAGCACCCCTGCCCCTTCCACCACGTTAGTGTATGGCAGCAAGGCACTATCATTGAAGCAGAGAGCAAGCCTTCGTCAGACATGAAATTTACTAGCATCTTAATGTTGTATTTCCAGCCTCCAGAGGTATGAGAGACAAATTTGTATTTATAAATTACCTATGCTATGATATTTTGTGATAGTAGCTCAAAAAGGCTAAGACAGAAATATACCCATTATAGACTAAGTTTTCTGTTTTGTTTTTTTCCTCCCAAAGAGACAGGGTCTTGCTCTGTCACCCAGGCTGGAGTGCAAAGGGCATGATCATAGCTCACTGCAGTCTCGGACTCCTGGGCTGAGGTGATCCTCCTGCCTCAGCCTCCTGAGTAGCTGGGACTACAGGTGTGCATCTACCATGCCTGGCTTGATTTTTTTTTTTAAATGATAAAACACATTTGGGTAGGCTGTGTATTATGATACAGTCTGGTATGTGCTTACTGTCACACTCAGATTCTTTAACTGGGAAAATTTAATTACATTGGTGTTCCAAGCCTTTCTGTTTTAACTAATTTCTTCATGCTTTCATGACATTCAAAATACAGTATTTTATATAGATGCTTTGCTCAGGAGAACATTACATAAATCTTTTCATGCATGTGTTGGTTTGATGAGATGTTAAACTGATGGTATTTAATTAAATATATAGTTAGTTATGACTTTATCTGAGTGAAGTTCTCAGTTTTTTAATTGCCTTGTCTAAGCAGTAAAATCTCTGCTGCCTTTAAAATCTTGAGTGTGGGTTATTGCTTGACACAGTGTACCTGTACCCTTTGTCAGGTTCTTAGCCTGTAGTCTGTAAATAGGCTGCGTGGACCTACTTTTTAAAATTATAAGTCACATTTTATATGAGCATTTTTCTGAGTGAGAAGGTCCTTTGCCTTTCTCTAGATTCTTAAAGGAATTTCTAATTGCTGCCCCTCCCCTTAAAAAGGAAAATGCAGTGTAAGAAATTGATCATGTCATCAGGAGATAATGGGGTGGTTCTTATAATAACCATTCTGTTACTGGAGTTTAGGATGTCCGATCAAAATGCAGCCTTCTCTGAATTAATTTCAGGGACAATCAAATATAAGAAGATCCTTTTCAGAGGTGTCAGGATTGAGTAAGATAATGCTTGTGAGAGTGCCATGCTTGCATAATAAGGATCACTTGAACCATGTAAAACAAAAGATTCCTGAGCTCTAACTCACTGATACACTGGCACATGGGCCTTGGGGTGTAGGAAGGAAAGTAGCAACTAAAAATTATTTCCCTCAAGACTGAGATTCCTTGATTGAAGTTTTTGTTGACATATTTTTGCAAGCTTCCCCCCCCCCCCCCACAGTGATTCTTTAGTGTTTTAAATTGACTTTATGTGAATTTTTGTTTCAGTCTGTTTGGAAAATTTTAAAGTTATCTTCCAAATTAATTAGGGCTATCCTAGAAAATGGCAAGAATTGATTGGAGCAATTGATGACTGTTTTGAGGACAGATGTCATTGTGGGAGGGAGAGGTTTGATATTTAGGGAAGGAAGGGTTAAAACTTGCAGAGCAGATTCCATTCTGCCAAACTGCTTGTGCTATATGCAGAGTCTCAGGGCGTCAGGCAACCCCAGGGCATTCTTTATAGTGGTAGCTTGAGGAAGTGGAGAGGAAAAGGCAAGACTCACTGACAAATGAAAAATGACAGCTGAGTCAGGACTGGAGTTTAAGAACCACTCTAAGGTTTAAAGTGGATACCTGGTGGGACTTTCTAGGGATTAGCAGTCCTTCTGCATTTAAGGCCAGATAGGCAAGATCCTAAGTGGTTAAGTGGGTCAGAAATCAGTGGATTCCTTGACCTTTCCTTTTTTCCTTTTTGTTCTTTTAACCCTTTATACCCTTGTTCTTTTATGTGATGGTCTATCAGGTGCCACAAGAGGGGACCCAGGAAAGACTCAAGGAAACGTTTATTGTGTTCACTAGAGTTATGGAATCGCTGTTCACCAAGAGAGGACATGGGGGGATGAAGGGGGGAGCACCACGGGAGCAGACTTATCAGAGCAACCGGGGAAACAGGTGGGAGCCAAGAGAGAGTAAGACCTGTGGTGGTCGGGAAGGCGGAGGGCTCAATCTTCTCACGCTGTGTACCTGCTCACCTGAGTGTGGGGATGTTGAGGCAGCAGGAGACAATGTGAGGCTTTAAAATTTTACAGTAGAACCCTTCTCAATGTTTTTTGGTTTAGATTTCATTTCCCTAATAACTGTAGGTGGCCAAATACTTAAGAGCTGTGGTCCCCAATCCCTGGGCTGTGGCCCAGTACCAGTCCATGGCCTGTTAGGAAACAGGCCACTCGTCACCGTCTGAGCTCCACACTACCGTCCCCCGACCCACTACACCCCACCCAACCCCAGTCTGTGGAAAAATTATCTCCAGGAAACCAGTCCCTGGTGCCAAAAAGGTTGGGGACTGCTGCTTAAGAGTGATTTATATGGTCTGTAATGGACAATAAAGACTGAGGGCTACAGCTGTACTTATTAAAATGTCATGATTGTGAGACCCTGTCAAGTCTTTTGCAGACTATCAACAAACTATTTTCATGTGATACTAAATCATCAGCTGATGTCTCATACTTCAGGAAATAATTTTATGAAGAATTTACAGTTAGTACAGCTTCTAAATTCTGATATGATGATGTACCTGCTCTACCCTAATCTGCCTCTCCCATCCCCTGGGTCCATTTATATACGGTGTGGATGAGTATGGAGAAGCTGTCTTTAGTACTTGAGCAGAACCCGCTTGCTCCTAGGAGGTTTGTTTAGATGCTTAAGCCGCTGAAGGACCTCTAGGCGGTATTTTCTGGCCTCTTTTGAATTATGATATGTGAAAGAAATAGAAATATCTTATAATTCAAACTGAACTTTCCCCATAGATACTAACTGGAGCAGTTTTATAATGCTAAGGTACCTCAACATCAAGGTATAATGCTTATTAGGCACATAAAACAGATAGTTTGCCTCTACTTCTAAATATACAAGAATTACTGTCCCAGTGCACACTCCCATTTGGGAAAGGAACAAACCTGAGTCAGGGCAGTCATTGCCCATAACAGTGATGGGGAGGCGCTGTGAGGAAGTAGAGCAGTAGAGGAAATTCCTCGATTTCGCACTGTGGTCTGCAATCTGGGAAGAACTCTTTTGTTCTTTCTTACATGTGGCTAAGTCTAATGAGTGACAGATTCTTTGGGAACTGCATAACTTAGTCAAGTTCCTGTTTGTTTATATTTGGGGATTGTTTTATAGTCATAGGCTTTTGACTACTCATAGCTGATTTGGGTTATAAAATTCCTTCAGAAACTTAGCAGACTTCTGATCTGTTTTCTTCCTGTCAGTTTTGTATGCCAAGTACTACAATAGAAATTCTTTCTTAGGCCTCATTTCCAACCAGTAGAAAATGAGACTTGGCTATGTTAATCTGAACTTTGCAAGAGGGCCTAATACTTTGGTTTAACCAAGAAGACTTAATGGTACTTTGTTGCTCAAAGCCCTTTTCATTCTTAGTTCCTGTTATTTGCTTCAGGGATCCAGGATGACCCTGAATGGGTTCCTCCATCTTTAACACATGGTTTTCAAGGTTAACTAAGGGAAGAAATATGTTTGGACAAACATGGGAGATATTCCTGGGCCAGGCTGGAAGAGGAAGGTGGTAGGCAGAATGGTAAGACCTTCAGTGACTCTTGATTTGGTATGGTCCCCTTCCGTTTGAGTGTGAGTACCACCTTTAATTGTGGAATATATCACTCTCAAGATTGTAACTAGGTAAAAGGGAGATTATGTGATCGGATTAATCTCATGAGCCCTTTAAAAGCAGGTATTTCCCTGGCTGGTAGCAGAAGGAGAAATCAGAAAGATTGAAAGTATGAGCAGGACTGGATGTGCTATTTTTGCTTGAAAGATGGGCCATGTGAGAAGGAGTGCAGGCAGCTTCTAGGAGCAGAGAGCAACTCATAGATGACAGCCATCGAGGAAAATAGGGACCTTAGACCCATAGACTTAAAGAATTGGGTTCTGCCAACAACCTGAGCAGAAGGGATTCTTCCCCAGAGCTTCCAGATAGGAGCCCGGTTTAGCCAACACCTTGATTTTGGCCTCGTGAGACCCTGAACAGAGAGCCCAGTCAAGCTGGCCCAGACTTCCAATTTGCAGAACTGTGAGATAATAAATAGGCATTATTTTAAGCTGCTAATTTTGTGATAATTTGTTATACAACAGCAGAAAACCAATAGAAAGAACAGTCACTTCTGTTTATGTTCAGTTAGCTAGAACCTGTAACATGGCCAATCCATGGCAATTTCATTGCAAAGGAAGAAGGGAAATGCCATGTGCACAGAATGTAAAAGTGGGTTTTGGTTGAAAGTTGGAAGTTTTTGCCATCACTTATATCTATAATTAACTAATTAATTTATATGTGTCCATATATTTATATGTGTGCTTATAAGTGTATGTGTGTATATGCACATATACATGCACATCATAAACACATACACGTGTGAAATTTAATTACGGTTTGCTGAATCTTATTACATAAGATTTAATGTTCCATGTGCCTTTTTACATGCAGTTTATATTTTATAATTTTTTTTCCTACAACACTTACGCTTTTTGATGTTTAGATGTTTTTTCTTTGGGGAAACAGTTTATTCTGTGTCCCTGATGAGTTTTAAATAATGGTACTGTTAAGTACGTTCTGAGCTGCCTCTTTGCTTGGTGGGCTGGTAGGTAGTACAGTGAGAGCTTCATTAACATTGGAATGGAGAGACTGTAGCTCCGTGAAGAAGTTTTTGAATTGCTAGCCTCCAGCAGTGTGCTGGGATTTTTACCAGCGAGTAGAGTAGTTGGCAGTTAACTCTGCATCTGATTTTGTGTTTTTGGAAAACTGATGCCAACACAGACACAGTGACATACCTTCCCTAGTATGGGCGCATCAGATGGCTACGTGGTAATTTGTTCATTAAGTTGCTGAGGCTTGCAGATTCACGCCGCACACTTGACTGTTGTTGTGTAAGCCCCGGGGCGAGAGCAGTAGTGGGCCCTGTAGTACGTGGGCCATTGTCTGCGACGTGTTAGCTGCATGTTCTTTGACAGGGTTTGTGGATCCATAGCCCTGAATGGTTTTCTAGGTGCAACTGGTAGACAGCTGCAGATGTAATTTGGAAAGGATGAGGCCTGGCACCCTGAGATATGGTTTAAGGACTGGGTGTCAGTTGAGCAGCTTGGCTGGGGAGAGCATAGTCAGCCCGGGTTCTGTGCCTGAGTGATAAGTAACCTGAAGGTGTGATGTCTTGTGGACTTAAGTCCAGGGTGGGTACACCTTTCACCCTTGTCATTCTCTGCGTATACTGCTCACTTGAGATGACTCTGGTGTGCCTCTTTCTGTTGAGTTAATGCCGTGTACAGTGGCTTGATGGCTGTATTTATACCGTTCATTATTTAACTTCTTAAGTGGCTACATCTGTGGCCATCCTGCACCATCTCTGTACACTGAAGGAAATGTTTTTTGGAGATGTTCATCATTAACACTTCTATCAAGATTTTACTCATGAAAGTTAATAGTTTGTTATCCAGAGGTCCTGTTCTTATGCTCAACCTTGCACTTGAGTTCTATCTTCTATTGCATGCTGTAATTAAGTTTAACAAACATAAAATTGTTCTCCATTAAGCTCGTTTCCATTTGTCTCATCTATTAATATTATTCTTTGTGTACCTTTAGGCCGCTTGAAGCTCACAAATCTAAAATCTTTACTCAGTGTAGATTTTCCAGAGAGATACCTGTGGTGCTCATTACCCATGTGTTCTAGACCTGGAAAACTACTTTTTCCTAGCTCCAACAAAAGCTAGAAAAGTTTCTTATTGTTTGCAAAAGTTAAATTGTTCAACAAATATTTTTTGATCATTAAGATGCATTTAAATTTTTTTACAAGCTCTTTCAGCTACTTTCTATGTCTCAAGGTATACAGATTAAAGCATTTTGATCCATTTTCACCCTAAACCACCTTACATGTAAGAACATGTCTTAAACAGAAAGCTTATCATAAAATCTCTATATCAATTGTTTGTCTAAATTTGATGACTGTTACCCCTTTTACTTTTATGAAGCAGTGAGTTATGCTGGTATCATGAGACATGTGCTGGCTTGGCCTTTATAACATCTAAAGGAGGAACCAACAGGTCAGAGGTAAATAAGGGTTTAGGATTGGGGGTTGCAACAGGGGATAGAAGTCAGAGACTACCACCTGAGAGGGGCGAGGCGGGGACTAATGTTCATAGGAATTTATGTAGATTACATAAATTGTTTGTTAGATTATTTCATTGGTGGATTAATAAAAAAATCTTTATTTTTTAACCTTTAAAATGGTGCCATTTAATCAGAGCAAGTAGATCTTTAATGGGTTTTATCTTATGTTTTTTTTTTCTTTTTCATTTTAAATTTATTTGAGTATTACAGGGGTATAAATGATTTGGTTACATAAATTCCTTTTGTACTGTGCCCATCCCCCAGATAGTGTGCATTGTACCTGTTAGGTGTGATTTTACACATCCCCCTCCCACCTGCTTGATTTCCAATGAATGTTATTTCCATATGTACACATAGGTGTTGATAGATTAGTTCCAGTTTAATGGTGAGTACATGTGGTGTTTGTTTTTCCATTCCTGTGTACTTAGAAGGATGGGCCCCAGCTCCATCCATGTTAATACAATACAAGAGGTATTAGTTCACCATTTCTTTATGGCTGAGTAGAACTCCATGGTATACATATACCACATTTATTAATCCACTCATGTATCGATGGGCACTTGGGTTGTTTCCACATCTTTGCAATTGTGCATTGTGCTGCTGTAAACATTTGAGTGCAGGCGTCTTTTTTGTAGAATGTCTTTTTTTCCTTTAGGCAAATACCCAGTTAGTGGGGATTCCTGGGTCAAATGGTAGTTCTTTTAGTTCTTTGAAATATCTCCATACTACTTTCCACAGAGGTTATACTAGTTTGCAGTCCCACCAGCAGTGTATGAGTGTTCCTATGTCTCTGCATCCACACCTATATTTATTGTTTGGGACTTTTTGATAAAAGCCATTCTCACTGGAGTTAAGTGATATCTCACTGTGGTTTTGATTTGCATTTCCCTGATGATTAGAGATGCTTAGCAACAAAGAAGTCTTTAATCATTAGTAGAAGGGTGCATTTGTGTCAGTGAGGAAAAATCCACATACAGAGTGTTTATAAAGATTAGGACCAGTTTTACTTGTATGTTGTTGAGAGCACGGTTGTTTGTGAAAGAAATGTTTTTCATAGTTCCTTTGTGGGTCTCAAAAAGTTCATCAGTTCAGCATGGAGTCAGTGAGTCACTGATGTCAAGCCTAGAACATGGCTAAGCCCACAGTGTCCAGTGAAACTGTTTCTGCTGGTTGTTGCCGTGAATGACTCAAATGAACTTAGGCAATCTGTTTCTGTGGGCTCTTTCCATAGGACATGGATCATGTTTCCAAAATTTATCATTCAATTTTATCTTCATGACTTTTTGGGCGTCTGTATTCATCTTCAAATTACTAACAGTGTTAGGGTTTTCCAGCAAAATGCAACCAATAGGATAGATAAATATAGATATATGGGAAGGGATTTATTATGGGAATTGGCTCATGTAGTTACAAAGGCTGCGAGGTCCCAAGATAATGCCCTCTGCAAGTTGGAGACCAGGAAAGCCAGTGGTGTAATCCAATCCAAGCCCAAAGGCCTGAGACCTAGGGCAGCCAATGGTGTGATTCTCAGCCTAAGAACAGGGCGGGGGCTTATGTAAGTCCCAAGTCCAACAGCTCAAGAATCTGGAGTTCTGATGTGTAAAGGCAGGAGATGAGAGTTCTAGCCCAAGAAAAGAGAGCAAATTCACCTTTTTGTTCTATCAAGGCCGTCAAGGGATTGGATGAGGCTTGCCTTTAGGTCTTTGCTCAGTCTGACTCAAATGCTAATCTCTTCCTGAAACACCCTTTCAGACACACTCGGAATTAATGTTTTACCAGCTGTATGGGTGTCCCTTAACCTAGTTGACACAAATAATTAACCATCACACTGACCTAATCTAAAAACAAATCATTGAATCATTGTCATAAATGCAAAAAGCACTATCACTTATATAAAAAAAGTCCTAGATACTCTTGCTTGAGTAAATCTGTTTCAGGTTTATTCTGCCTTTGTAAAAACCGAATATTAACAAGTGGTAGGTATCCTAATAATACCCTGAGATTTTTCTCCTTCACTAAACCATATGATTGAGAGAAGAATATAGTGAAGGATATCCTCATTGAGGGATTCAGTGTTATTGAGGACTATGATATTGTGAGATATATATTTGGTCTTCCTGTTTCCTGGCAAAAAACTTTCATAACTCTTGGAATCTCCAGAGTGATCAGTGTCTTTTCTCTGTTATGAGATGACTAGTGGCTGGGGGCTCATGGATAGCTCCAGAATGGGGGTTGCTCACCAGAAAGACCAGGGTGAGCTTAGAGGGCTGAGACTTTTAATCCTCCTCCCTCCCCCGCCTCATCCTCAGGAGAGGGAAAATGGGCTGAAGGTTAAGTTGATCACCAGTGACCTGTGATTTGATCAATCGTGCCTACTTAATGAAGCTTCCATAAAAACCCAGCATCACAGAATTTGGGAGGATTTTCAGATAGCTGAACACATGCAGGTTCCTAGGGGGTGGCGTGATGGACAGGGCAAAGAATCTCCCCACCACTTCTCCCACACCTTGCCCTGTGCGTCTCTTCCATCTGGTTGTTCATCTGTATCTCTTGTAATATCTTTATAGTAAGTAGATAAATGCAAGTAAAGTGTTTCCCTGAGTTTCGTGAGCTGTTTTCACAAATTATTCGAACCCAAGGAGGGGGTTGTGGGAACCCAGATTTAGAGCCACAACCTGTGCTTGCAATATCTGCAGCTGGGGGCATCTTGTGGGAACTGAGCCCGCAACGTGTTGGGTCTGACGGCATCTCCAGGTTTATAGTGTCAGAATTGAATGGAATCAGAGGATACCCAGCTGGTGTCCCATGAAGAATCATCTGCAAAATTGGTTGCTGGCGGGGAGGGGGAGAAATTCCCACACATTTTGGTGACCAGAGGTTACAGAAGTATTCCGTGTTGGGTATTTTGAGAGTACAGTAGGATAAACTGAGTTTGTTTTTTCCTACATTCTTACAAGGACAAAAGTCTGTACCAACTGTATTGTTCAAAATATTCCACACTTTGACTATGGAAATGTTTGACCGTTTTCTGACCACTAAGGAGTTTTCTGCTGGTAACGAGAGATTTGATTATATTTTATAAAAGGAAAGATCGTTTGTTAGAGCAGCACTGAGTCATCTCAGTGTCCTATGCCTGACGGTCAGAAGGGAAGTAGAGGTGTAATTCAAGAGCAGCTCTTGAAATAATTTAGAAAATGGTGCAAGCCCATCCATCACCAGGCTGTGTAGAACATGATCAGTAGGTGCTCAGAATTGGAAGCTCAGAGACTTCAGATGTCTTCCTGGTTTCCCCATTCCGAGCACCTGTGAGACCCCGGGCCAGTCACTAGTCACTTGATTTCAGCTCCTCCCTTCTCTCTCCTCTGGTCGCCCAGTTCCACAGCAGAGGTAATATGGAATTGGGCATGATTTTAGGTTGTGACATTTTATGTTTCTGGTTGTGTCTCCCTCTGATTCATTATCTAAGTGTAGCTATAGTGATCTTTCTAAAGAGCAAATCTGTCATTGCTCCTCTGCATAAAAACTCTTCAGTGGCTTCTTAGGGCTCCCTAAGGTAATATGGAATTGGGCATGATCACTACTCTTTTCTAGGTCTCAGTTTGATGTTTTCTCAGGGAGCTTCACCCTTCTCTCCTTTGGTGTGGGTTAAATGCCCTTCCAGGTGGAATGAAAACTGCCTGTTGTACCTCTCTTAAGTGTAGTGCGTGGCCCACTGGTCTGCAGGCACCTGTTCTGTGGTAGTATCCTCCAGAGTGGGTATAGAAAGGGACCCTGTCATTGTATTCTTCATTGTGTCCCCAGTGCCTGTCCCATAGTGGACATTCAATTTGATGTTTGCTGAGTGAATACGTATTTCTTGTTTCTTGTCTATTCATCCATATTTATATATATTTAAAAGGAGTGTCCTGTGCATATATTTTTGATCCAAGTATCTTTACTTGAAAATATCTCAATTTGTAAAAGTAGAACTTAAAGCATATCTTCGTAAAATTGTAAGTTTGCAAATTTAAAATAAAATTTCTTAATTATGAAAATGGCTAGCATGGCTAGGCACTGTTGTAACTCATTTACTGCCCACATCAACACTATGAGGTTGCAGCATTATTGTCCTCATTTTGCAGGTGAGGAAACTGAAGCACAGAGAGGTTAAGTGAGTTGTTCAAGATTACACAGTCTCAGTGGCAGAGTCAGGATTTGAAACCATACCAACTAGTTTAGAGCTGGTAAATAATTGCCAATATTTTTTAACTATGAGTCCTAGCCTTCATTGTCAAACCAAGGAATATGTAAAAGCTCTTAATAATTAGTAAGAAGAAGATAGGAACACTTTGTTAGAAAAATTAGACAGGAATATGGAAAGGCAGTATATTAAAGAACTACAAGTAGCCAAGATATGAATGTGAAAATCAAGAAAATCAAATACCAATATGACATTTTTTGTTTAGATTGGCAGAGATTAAAAGGATGATAACATTCTGAGTTAGCAAGAGTGTAAGAATGTGGGTTCTCATTTGTTGGTGGGAGTGTTAGCTGTTATAGCACTTCTAGAGATGAGCAGTTCTATTCCCTGTAATTGTGTTGTTAGGAATCCATCTGTAGAAAATAAATGTATAAATATCCAACTCTTGTGTACAAGATTGTTCACTTTAGTAGTTATTGTGGTGAAAAGTTGGACCCTGCCTAAATGTCAAATGATAGGGAAAGGGGAAGGAAATCTGTGTGTTTGTATTATGGAATCTTTATAGCTGTTTTATCCATAGGGCAGTATATATTGATGTAAAGAAAATTCATGATTATTGTTAAGTGAAAAATGCAGGCCATAAAACAGATGTGCAATATGCTTAATATCATAAAATATAGTTATTATAGTAGCTAAAATACACTGAGAATTTATATGCCAGGTGCTATGCTATATCACTGTAAGATTATTTTTAAAATGAACATTTCAGCAGTGATTATTCCTGGTCAGTGGGTTTACAGGTGAGCAATTTGTGTTTCTATGTTTTCTTTCTTGTCTTTGGTAATTAGATCCATAACTTAGTTTTTTTTCATTCCATCATCTTTGCTTCTTATTTCCATCCCCATTTCCCCAGGTTAAGTTGAAAACAAGGAATAGATAAATTGTGGGAGTTATCACTGGGATTGGGAGCAAACCCAGTTTCTAGCCAAGTTTAGAACCATAAATGGATGTCGATTTGCTCCATTAGGCTAAATAGCTTAAGACAGTTGGAGCACCTGCCTCCCCTCTGTAGAATCTTGAATTAAATTGTGCTGCTTGGGTTTCTTCTGAATGCATGGCTACTTTTTCTGTTTCTCCAAGGAAAAGTGTAGAGGCATCATTAATAAGAAGCTGATGATGACTTTTGCTGACATTTTTTACAAAATGAAGGTCTCCCCCCAGCCCCATCCCAATCCCTAGTCTTACTCCTAGTGTCATGGCATTGACTGTGTTTTACACAAAGAGGATGGCAGCCAGGCCATGAGTGGTATAGAGGAGTGCGTCTGTAAGAAGTTCTTGGTAATTTGATATGAGCTGTTCAGCCTCTCCAGCCCTTATGCCAGAGTCTCCTGGGCGTCTGTCACTTCCTAGTTTCTCTGCAAAAGGCCTATAGGCAGTTACATCCCGGCAAAGAAGAATGAAGTGAGGTGGAGACACCTGAGAAGACAGGAGACATTCACAGTGATCCCTTTTCGAACTTGAAGGCAAAATACTGTTAACAGCCTCTGGTGGGCTTCTGTTTTGAGGACAAAAAATACAAAGTTTAGGAAGCCAAAACTTCTCTCCACTCCAACAAAATAGAAGAAAATAGAAAAACTACTACCACGAAACACAGCCCCAGCAATGAGACAGGCAGACCACTTTCAGTTTCCTCCCAAAGATGGCACGTCTGGCAAGATCCACCGGAGCACTGAGGATGGCTGATTCTTGGGCACAAGTGTGCCTTTGTGGACGATCTGGCTCTCCCTGGGGCCTGGCAGTCCTTAATGGCTTCAGTGAAAAGTGCTTCGAGCTCTGAGACAAATGATCATGAAGTCATTTCTGGAGTAAACTTGCTTGTCCAGCCTCTGCAGAATCTCTTTAAATTTTGGAGCCAATATTGTAAGTTGAGAAACAGTTGAAGACTCTGCCTCAAGAAATTTGTTTTCCTGCGTAGTAATCTGTTGGGGCATATACTATGATGCTTTTATTTGCTGCAAAACTTCAGGTTTTGGTCCTCATAAAGTGTTTTTCTATTTCAGCATTTAAAATAATTACCATATAACAGTGATTTTTGAATTAAGGTACATGTAGCATAAGGGAACTTTGTTACCTGTGTATTCTGTCTGATGTGCTGCTTAGGTGGTTCTCTTAAGAGTGGGAGGGTTTTGCAAGATACTTTTTCATGATTGGGCATTACTGGTAAAAGGCGAGGTGTGAGTTAGTCTGTTTGAGTTGTATGTTTTCCTTACCAGGTTATTGAATTGTGCTTTAATAAGCTACTTTATAAGTTATTTTGATGTAAAAACCCTCATTATGCAAGATGGATTCTTAGTTGTATCAGTATTTTAGTCTCCCCTTGTTCCTGAGTAGACTGTTGGATTCATAAAGCCTATCATCATTTGTGGGGTACGTACACATGAACTGGAAAAAGGCGTGTGATTCTGTGGATTAAATTACTTCACTTTTTCTTACATTATAATTTTTAAGATGCTTTACCTTCTTCTCATGCTTCATTTAGTCGGGGTTCTGACCCCAGCCTAGCAACCCTGCAAGTAGTTTGGGAACCACATAAGCTGCTACGGTGGTTCCCAAACCTTGCTGTGTGTCACCCTGGTTCCCACCACATGGGAGTCCGAGGAGGGAACAGGCATTACTGTCAAACACACACACAAAACCCCCCAAGTCCTCAGCTTTAAAGGTTGTTGTCCAAAGAGTCAGCAGACTCATGTTAACAGAACATGGGGGAAAGATAGGTACTGAGGCAAAATAAGTTTGGTAACTACTGGATTAAGCAAAGTTAGGCAAGTTTCGGTGCTGCAGGACTTTCCAGACTCTGAACATTATAAAATGGTCAGAATTCTCGAAGCAGGGTATGGTTATGTACAGTTTCCCAAACTTCATCGATGAGTAAACCCTCCTTGCCTGCCTGTATACTTCCCTTTTTTCTTCTCTCCTCTTTTTCTTTATACATCTTTTAAAAAAACCTTAATTTTTATATTGAGTTTATGAGTCATATATGGGTTACATATGACCCATACATAAGAATAATAATGGTTTTCTTCAAAAGTTCTTAAAGTGGGTTCTTAAAGTAGTTTAAGTAGGAGCATTACCTATATTTTAAAATAGTATTAGGGTCTTTCGAATACCCCCCCACCAAATAAAAATTCTTTATTTAATATGTCAGTATGGCAAATAACTAGACCATCATGATTTGACTCAGATATGTGCATCTCTAACATTCATCTCAGACAGGAAACTCACATTAACTTTTTTGTCTTTGTTGATGAATGTGGAGTGACACCTTAACATTTTATAGTGTGCATGTGCTTATTTTCCTGCTGTAGGACCTGCATGGGGAGAAGGCATATTGATCCTAAACCATCTAACATATGAGAAAATAGGCTGCATAACTGCTCAAAGTTTCTGCAAAAATGATGCAAATATGAGAGCCTGGAAACTTCTTTTGCATTCTTTTTGTCAGTCAGCAGGCTCCTTGGGCCGCCATTACCAGTAGTGACCCATATGCTCATGGGCAGCCACAAGGGACAGGGAGGGAGAGGAGCCTCGCAAGAGCGTAGCAGGGATGTTGGATGATTATCCCAAAGTACTATTAGTGCCAAGGGCTGTAGCTTGCCTGCCCTGCCTAGAAAGCATTCTATGTCCTCAAATGCAGAAACTCGTGCCCTACCTACATTAGAACTTAAAAATATGCCGTAGTAGGGTTTTCAGGAATGTTTTAAGGATTAGGGAAAAACATTAGAAGATTTTTTTCCTCCTGTAACATTGTGAGAGAGAAGGTTTACAATATATTATTATTTTTTTCTTAAAAGCAATAAACCATGATGCTGTCAAGTTACCAGTATGGCGGTACAAAGGCCTTAGACACTGTGCTTTGTGGTCTTGATTGAATATTGTACACATCCAGTATTATGGTTGGTGATTCATGTGCTTTAGATGAGTGAAGTTTCTCAGAACTGGGGCTCCTCTGTGAGGGTAGAATTTTTCCAGGTAACATTCCCATTTTTACTTTATAGGTTCCCTGATTACAATGACTTGTTTCTACATTATATAGTCTCACAATTTGTAACAAGGTTGCAAGTCATGTAGAATTTCCTTTTCTGATGCTGAATCTATCTCCATGAAATATTGGCACTTGCCATGATGTCAGTTTTTGAAATGCTCTGAAGGTGCCTCAAACTATCCACTGCTTACCACCCTGCCACCTCCAGCCTTGCCCAGTGTGTGGCCATCTCTCAGGTGCACTAGTTCTGCAGCCTCCCGACTGTTCTCTGAGCGTTCCTTCCTGCCCTCCGGTTGGTTTACCTTTTAGCCAACCCAAATCTGTCCTTGCCATTTTTGTGCTCAAAGCTGTTCAGTTCCAAAACCAGAATCCTAACAGGTGAATCACAAGGGCCTGCCCAATCCGACCCTTTCTTCTCTCCACCCTGATTTAGGGCCAGTTTCCCCCTCTCTGTGCTCTGGTCATTCATCTGTCTTAGGAGCAGTAGCATTAGTCAGTTATCTGCCTGGGTATGTGCTAAGTTCTGGGTATAGAGAGGTGAATAAAATACTCATTCCCTGCCCTTGAGGAGCTGGCAGTGCAGTGTGGGAGACAGACCAATAATCCTGCAAATGTATGGTTAGAATTTGTCACAAGTGCAACAGAGAAAAATACTAGGGCACTGTCATGTGGAGGTCATACCTGATTTTATGTTGGGAAGAGAGACCAATTTCTTTTCAGTATGCAGAAAGGTTAAGGGTTATTTATCCAGTACAGCTGGGGAAGTTCTTACCAGCTGAGATCATTCCAGTTGTGAGCAGGGTACTACTATGTGCACATAAAAAAGAGCAGATGATGGTTTCGCAGATACTTCACATTTTTATTCAGAGAAGATGGGCTTGAGGATAAAGAACTACCTTTTGTGTCTTACTGAAGCTAGGGTCTTGGAACATCTCCAGTTGGAATAGCTGCTGTTGAACAAATAAGATTGTATGCTGTGATTTACATCATTATCTTTCTTACCAAAGACTGTATCTCTGGCTCTCAGAAGTGGGTGGTCATGAAGTGTCTCCCTGAGAATGTGACTTTAAGCCGAGAACTGAGGGTGAGAAGAAACCAGGCTTTTGTGGAGTTGCCGGCCGAGGGGATATTATGCACAAGCCCCCCCCCCCATAACAGGCAGACCTGGGGCTCTGCAGTCAGAGCCTTGTGGCTGGACTGAGCACCCCCCACCCCTGCCTGCTCACCTGTGAGACCCTGGGGCTAGTTCATGCCTATTCATCCTTCAGACCTTAATCCAGATGTTACTTCTTAGAATCTCCTTCTTTGACCTAGTCAGTTGCTGGTCCCATGGGGTAGGTACTGTTCATTATGCCCATTTTACCCATGAGGAAACTAAGGGGCACAGAGAAGGTAAGTGCCTCATCCAGAGTAACATGGGCCTTTGTTATAATAATGGTGGAGGCAGAACTTGACAGTTGCAATCAATCCCTTGGATGCTGGAATAGGTTTTAAATGAATCATGTAACAAATTATTTGTTAGTCAATGAAACAAAGTAGAAAGTCCAGTAATGCATAGCACAAGTATACTGTGGTGATTTGATATACAATAAAGGCAGCATTTCAAATCAGTGGAGAAAAGAATGGATTATTTAGTAAATGGTATTTGGACAGTTAACCGTCCATTTGGGAAATAAAACTGGATCCTTCTTATCACACTTAATAATAAAATAAATTTTAGGTGGCTGGAAAGTGTGAAGGTAAAAGTATAAAAGTAAAATATGGGTTCTCTTGAGCTGGAGAAATACTTTCTGAACATGACTGATAAGGCAGAGATTCTAGAATGAAGGTGGTTGATTTTGGCTACATAGAAATGAAGAACTTCTGAGTGACAAAAGCATCCTAATAATGGTTGAAATGATTAATGGGGTAAAGATTTGCCGCATGCAACCAAAAAATAAAATTTACAAAACCCAGCCTTGGCATGGAGCCAAAGGGTACTGTGTGTCCTGCAGGCTCCTCCTTTCTAAATAGGCAATATGTGTCACCATGTAGATTCCCATTGATTAAGGCACTTCTTGGAATTTATCACAAGTAGGACAACTGGAGATGTGCAAAGACATATGTTCAAAATTTATTGTATTAATGGTAGTGAAATATTGGTTCAGTCATGCAGTGGAGTTCTGTGTGAGGCCATTACAGATGATGTGATCTATATTCAAATGGAAATCTTTCCTTGATGTATTCAGTGGCTGGGGGACAGATTCTAGCAAGGCTTTTGTAGCATGAACCCATGTGTAAAATTATGGGTATGGCCTGTGTCTGAACGTGTGGGATGATGTGGAACAAGGTTCACAATGCTATATAGAGATAATATCTCTAAATGTGGCCTTTCAGTTTTTCTTTTTCTTAAAATTTTTTGATGTTTCTTTTAAAATTATAATGAGCATACACCTTTTGACAATAAAACTATCCAGGAAATGAGAATAAATATCTAAGACTGTGCATCTTTATTTTTCCTAATCTGAACAGTTACCTTGCTTATGAAATACAAAAATTAAGATGTTTGCTACCATTTTGTATTTAAGTTCTTGTAACACTTATTTTTGGCTCCTGTAAATGCTGTTCTCTCACTTTTGGCCGCCTTAGCCACTGTATTAGGGATGTCAGAAATATTCAGGGTGCTGAACAGCAGATTAAACACAAAGAAGGAGATGGGGTGCGGGAGCATTTTCATTAAAATTGCATGAACACTGGAGTTTATTCCACAGCACAAAGCCTTCCTGGATGAGCTGGATCAATGTTTAATAGAAACACAGCCTTTAAAGCGTCACTATTCTTAAACTCTTTTGTTTTTAATTAAATGTTCTATGTTCTGCAGCCTTAAAAGACAGAGTAAGACAAAGGAGAAAAATAATGGTGCAAAGATAGGAGTATACCATTGAAGGGAGAATTTCAGATAGCCCATCTCCACATACACCTCCCTCAGACAGAGTATTAAACAGCACTGCTGGCTCAAATTCTGATGTTTGCTCCGTCACATCTTCAGAGAACTGTTTATTAAAGCATTAATTATGGAGCAGCCCAACACACACTGTGAACAGGGATAATCTAGCCGCTTAATTTTACTAACGATATAGTTGTGGAATGTCATGTCTATCTTATTGTAATCTGTCTGTTTGCTCTTTAGTTACTGGGGGTCTGCTGATTTCAGAACTACAAAAAGCATATAATATTCATCACATTATCTGAATATGTGCCACTATTTTGGATTTTGTGGGAAATGGACTTTAAAGTTTGGTTTCAGGATAATCCACAATGTGGGGAAACATTTGGGATTTTTATTTATATTTGAGACAGGGTCTCACTCTGTTGCCTGGACTGAAGTGCACTGGTGTGATCATAGCTCAGTGTAACCTCAACCTCCTAGGCTTAAGTGATCCTCCTACCTCAGCCTCCCGAGTAGCCAGGATTACAGGTGTGCACCACCATGCCTGACTAATTTTTAAATTTTTTTTTTTTCTAGAAACAGGGTCTCACTATATTGCCCAGGCTGGTCTCAAACTCCTGGCCCCAAGCAATCCTCTTACTTTGGCCTCCCAAAGTATTCAGATTACAGGCATTGAGACACTGCACCTGGCTTTACATTTGGGATTTTTGAAAACATTGTCCTAGGTGAGAAATTGTTGGAAGGCAGAGAAGAGGGAAGACAGAAATTAATTAATTAAGTAGATTAAAATGCCATGTGAGTTTAGAGTTTGGGATATAGCAATTGTGTAATGAGCGCTGAAATAGGTGATGGATCTTTAAATTTTTTGTGTGTGATTTTTTTTTTCTTCTGTAACAACCTTTGTGACCCCCCCCCATAATTAGTGTGTCACTCAGCATTCTTAATCATTGTATATTTGTACTACCCAAGCTTTTCCTTGGATGCCTCATGTGTGGTGGAGTTTCTCCAGCTTCATCGCACCGCTTGGCATCTTTAGCTGATAGCTCAGGTCCTGTTGGGGGTGGGTGTGCTTGTCATGCACACATTCATTTTTTTTTGATTGTTGAAGCCCATTTTGTCTTAACGGATATATTTTTCTTTAGTTGGACCCAATTTGTTCCCAAAGGACATACAGCAAAGTGGGTGAAAGGTGGAAAAATTAAACATGAGGCTTAATGTTCAGAGGATATTTTTAGACTTAGAAGCAGCTTGCTGCTTTCCATGAAATAGTTGAGTATAATTAATGACTCACATTTCCCTTTTTGGTGGTTTTTATTTAAAGGACAGAATGCTGATTTTAACTCTGTGTGTGTGTGTGTGTGTGTGCGCGCGCACGTGCGTGCAAACACGAATGCATGTGTTATTTCTCCAGAGTCATAGGAGTGTGTTTATCTTGTTTAGAGCTTATGTGGATAGTCCCTTTCATCTCTTGTTAAGTATCTTTTTTAGTTATTATAGAAATCAAATCATTTTCCCGTGTAAGCTTCAGAAAAGATTAAGTTATATATTAAAACAAACCATGAGAGTAATTAAATTTTTCTATTTTTTTAAGGGTAGAAGAGAAAGCCAGTGAGTGGTTAAATGACATTGTTAATTTTCAAGTCCTCTAGAATGCTTAAACAGAGCCTGAATTAATTTTTTTAAGTCATTGATTTGGTACACTTTATTGGTGACTTGTTGAATCCTACTCTCGGAATGTGGGTCACTAGGGAAGAGAATCTTAGTGGTAGGAAATCTTCATCTGTCGGTAGTGGATTTGATTCTGTCAAATACTAAAAAGTAATTACAGTTCTGGTAGTTAGAAAAGAGAAATGGTTAGGTTGGCAGTCATCAATTGTATTTTCAGGCTAGGAATCTTACAGATGTTCATATAGGGAGAGCTGAGACATCACCATTTTAAGGGCATTGCAAAAGCCTTCTGGTTAACTTCATGAAACTTAACTGTTCCCTAGACCACCTCTCCCACCTTTTGAAAACCACATTGTCTCTCTTTATATAAAGTCTGAAAAATGAACAGTTCCATTTATTGGATTCTATGATTTAAAAGAGGAAAAGACTAAAGGTTGAAGATCAGACTTCCTTGAAGCTCTCCTTTGGACTCCAGGCAGGATGCTCTTGGCATCTCAGCACCTTTCCTCAGGATCAGGGTAGCGAGAGACAGAAATGATCTTAATTCATAGGACCACAACTTGAAATAAAGTTTGAAATAACTTTTGAGTTTTGTCTTAGTGCACTGTGTAAACATGCAGCATCTATACTGGCGCTCTCTGCCTGAGGTGTGGTGCTCTTCCAGGCTGCTGTGGCCCACTCGGTCCATTAGAGGTGGACCTGTACCTGCCTGGCCCTGTCTCCCACAAGGAAGCTGCATCACATGCAGGGACATTTTTTTGCTTTAGTGTATTGACCTTGAAAACTCAGTTGAGTGTCAGCTTAATTGTTACTGTCTGAGCTCTTTTGTTTACTTAGGGAATAGGTGTGAGGTTGAAGTTGAGATCAATACCTTTTAGGTGTGGGTTGAAGCCACTACCCTTATATGGATGGTTAGGTTAGGATGAAACATCCAAAACTTTCTCTGATTTGGTACGTTTTAGACAGAACATTTTTGAAAGACTTTTGCTTCCCTCTCTCCAAGTGTTTTGTAGCATATCCCAGTGAAGAGGCCACCAACCACCTTGTCTGTTTCACCCCTTTTCTTCAGGAGATTGGCAGGTCTGATGGCTGTCATTATAGATCATGCCTTCCAGATGAGACTTCATCCCTCATATGGGGAGTGGTCTGGTCCCACGTAGACCTAGCAGTAGAAAACTAACAAATATTATTGATCTGTGAAAGAAGGATTATACACAAATGCTAACTAGATGGTTGATTTCCAAATTTTCCTCTTTATTCTTCCATTTTGGGGAAAATAGAATGGGAGAAAAGGTAGGAAACCACCTGCACCAAAATGAAAAACTTCCTTGTAAAAATAACAAAGTCCTTTTATCACTGAAGCATTTCTTTCCTATTTTTTTTAATGTTTGAGCTAACTGCAGAGTAGTTAAGATAAGTCCTACAATTATTCCTGAAATTGATGTGCTGTCAGGAAAAATCCACCTTAAATCCCCTACAAAGCGCCTGCAAATCTTCCTCATTGTGGGACTTTTTTCAGAGATTATTTTCTTTAGGTAGCATATTTTTCTTCAGTCGTAGGCAAAGAGCCTCATTTGCAGGGCCTGTGCTTAGATTGGCTTAATTCTGGAACAGTGAAGAGTTACGATTTGTTTATGAGCCATCTCTTGATATATTCAAGAATATTTTTTGAATGTAAATTGAATCTATTTCGCCTCATTAAGGACCCAGAATTATTTGTACACCAATGTTTGGCCATTCACAATAGCCAAAAGGTGGGAACAGCCCAAGTGTCCGTCAGGACATGAATGGATAAACAAAATGTGGTAGATCCTGTCACTTGCTACAACATGGATGAGCTGCAAAGACATTATGCCAAGTTAAACCAGTCATTAGTCAAATACTTGATGATCCCACCTATCAGGTACCTAGAGTATCAAATTCATAGAGACAGAAAGTAGAAAGGTGGTTCCCAGGGGAGGGGGACTGGGGAGTTGTTCAATGGGTACAGAGTTTCAGTTGGTAAGATGAAGAGTTCTGCCGATGGGTATTGGTGATGGTTGCCTAAAATGTGAATGTACTTAATGCCACTGGACTGTGCACTTACAGATGGTTAAGATGGTAAATTTTATGCTATGTATATTTAATTACAAATAAAATTTTTAAAAAAATTAAACTCAGAGTGAGTCATTCTGATTTTTTTTTTTTTTAAGCTACTGGTCATAGTGGGATGTGGCTATCCTGGTCCTATGCTAGGCACAAAACTATTGGTGAGAAGGGACCTCAGGCCTATCATCTATAGGTGAGAGAACTGGGCCTTAGTATAGAAGTGAGGTGATTTACCCACCCTAAACCTCTGGCTCCTGCAGTCTTCTCTGGAGGCGGAGTGGAGTCAGTAGGAGCTGGGCTCTCGAGTCACACTGCCTGGGCTCCACTCTGGCTCTGCTGCTCACCCAGTAAGTTCACACAAATGGTTAATGCCTCTAAACCTGCTTCCAAATCTGTAAAATGGGAATAACATCAGTATCCCATGAGGTTATGGAGATTAACTGAGCTAATCCATATCAGGCACCCAGCATAGTGTTTTCACGAAACACAGTAAGTAATAAATGAATGTTAGCTGTGTATTGTTTTTGTTATTGTTACTGATATATGCTGCAAGGAGGATTTGGGATCAGAGGTCTCGGGATTGAGGCTCAGTGGTAATTACTTGTTAGTTGTCTGATCTTAGCCACGCTGCTTAATTTCCCCTTGTTAACCACCAGTGTGTGCAGTGAGGATGGGTGAAGTGCTTGTTTTGGTGCGCTGGTTATGAAGGAAGGTAGTGAAGTACCTGCCGGATCACTTGGTTCATGGTAACAATCCAGGTCAGTGTTACTGGGTGAGGGGAGGTCACTGCAGGCAGGAGGCCTGGCGCCTACTGAGTCATGATCTTGGAGAACAGTGCTGACAACAGACATGCTGAACTCTGCCCTTGGGCCGCAGGCGAAGGTGTGTTCTCTGGGGCCCACTTGGTTTCCAGGGCCTCTTGAGGAAGTCACTCGACTGTTCTAGTTTACTTGTCCCTAGAAGTCAGTCAGGCGCCTGCAGGTAGAGCTTGGTTTAGTTTGTGGCAGGGACAGAAGTATTAGTGTTATTTCACAAGTCCTTTTGTTTCTGATCCCAGATAATAAACATCCCCTGACTACTGACTCATCTGACTCATTGTCTTGCTGGCTTTTTTTTTTTTTTTTTTTTTTTTTTTTTTTTTTTTTTTTTTTTACGTAGCTCAGCCTTACCAGCTTTTGGAGGAAAACTTCATCCAAATTCGAGATTATTTAGGGGATTTCCTTTAATTGATGAGTGACTGAGATTACTAGGGAGGTCATTTGTGCTAAGGGAAAATTCATCTTGTAAGCATGGATTGAGCACCTGTGTGCCTAACTGGGGGCGAGAGTCTGGAGAAACAGAGGGAAATGAAATGATAGTCACTCTCACTCTACCGTCCTAGTACCTGAAAGCTGGAAGGAACCAGGCTGAAATGTTTGTCTTAGCCCAGGCAGCTCCTTGGTGAGGCGGACTGGCACCGACATTGCAATTTTATCGTGCATTATTTAAATGTGTATTTGTGTTCAGTGTACATATAAATGTTCCCAGATAAGTATAAAATACATAATAAACTGCATGTCATAAAATTCATGGTGTGAGATTTAACATAGTCTGTGACATCCTTAAAGAACCTCTCAATATTGTGGACATCCAAACCAAGTGAATCTAGAATGACTTGAAAACTCTGGTGCAGAAGGGGCAGCCAGCTTTGTCTTCCTGTCTGTCTGTGTGCTTACTCACCCATGTCAGGTCCAACCAACAGTAACCAGACTGATAGTTCCATCAAAATCAACACATTATTTTATCTACTCTGAAATTTCTGTGCTTCACTACATGACCACTTTCACTGATGGCTGATGTTTTTTTCAAGTAGTCCAGTTCAGTTCTTCTCAACCCTGACTGCTGAGTGAACTTTGACAAAAAGCTCAGACCCCCTCCCTCCCCAGGCCAGTTACACCAGAAGCCTCCTGAGTGTCACCAAGGGGCAGCCTGAGCTGAGAACCACTAGCCTGCCCTTCGCTTGCCTGGCATCTGCTTTCTGCTTTGATTTATGTGGACAATGCTAATTTTGCTTTCATGGTCCCCAGCTGTACCAGTTGGGTTTCTTCTTGATAGCTATCCTGAGAGGTTTAATCTAGGAAACAAAAAGCTAAAATTAGTTTAAGAGGTTTTTATCAGATTTAATTGACGCTCTCCTGCGAAGTGAAAGGTTAATAATCTCTCAGAATCTGAACTGCCTAATATTTTCTGTTTGAAGTTTTCCTTTGCTTTACGAGGGGAGTAAAGGAGGAATTCAGTTGTTCCACATCCTACAATGCTGAAAACTATCTCAACCAATAAATAAAATTATGAAATTCAAGATGTATCTTTACGAGCTTCACTTCTTGTCCAGGCACCTTCTTGACTAGCAGTGAAATTGCAATTTAGAAACAAAGGTACATCACTTGAAAGCAAGGTCTCCCTGTCATTTCCCATGAATTCATGTGAAAGATGAGAGCACCCTCACAAACACACGGTGATTTAGAGTAACATGTTCACCGGCTGAAGCCCTTTTTTTTCTCCTTTTCTTATAGGACCTGTTATAGAGAAAGAGAGTTCATATGTCCAGGGAAAGGACAACTTTATGAAAGTTCCTTAATTGACATGTAGTCTTGCGTTGCTTAACGACAGGGATACATCATGAGAAATGTGTCTGTAGGTGATCTTGTCCTTGTATGAACATCATACAGTGTACTTACACAACCTAGATGGTGTACCTACTGCACACCTAGGCTTTATGGCATGGCCTGTTGCTCTGAGGCTACAGCACGTTACTGTACTGCATACTGTAGGCAGTGGTAACACAATGGTAAGTATGTGTGTATCTAAACATAGAAAAGGTACAGTAAAAGTATGGTATTATAAAAGATAAAAATGGTATACCTGGGCCGGGCGCGGTGGCTCACGCCTGTCGTCCTAGCTTTCTGGGAGGCCGAGGCGAGCGGATAGCTGCTGCTTCAGGGGTTTGACACCAGCCTGAGCACATCCTGAGCACAGTGAGACCCCGTCTCTAAAAAAAAAAAAAAAAAAATGGTATACCTGTCCAGGACACTTACCGTGAATGGTGGACTGGAAGTTGCTCTGAGTGTCAGTGAGTAAGTGGAGAGGAAAATGAGGGGATTAGGAATTTTTCAGATCCATTATAATCCCATGAGATCACCATCATATATTGGGTCTGTCATCGACCAAAGCATCATTATGTGGTACATGGCTATATTTAGCTGAATGGTTAAGTAGAATAAATCGTATTAAGGCCTTTTCCAAAGTATTTTTTACTTGCTTATTCACATTCTGTGTATATTAACATCATACTATATGGTATGCAATTGTATTTTTGACTTGTTTCTTCAAATTTTGAATGGCTAAAATTTCCAGCTGGCTCCAAGAGCTTGTCTTTTTTGATTGTGTTTGTTTCATCCATAAGAGAATTGCTTAGGTTGAAATGAAATGAAAATAATTGTATGAAACTTGATTTTATGAAACTATCACAAAGTGATCATTCAAACTCATGGATGAAATCTGTTCATTTCATGATTTACTGAATGCTTTTCTATGCCAAATACTTGTGCTCAATGATGGACATAAAGATGATATGAAATGTTTATTCCCTTGAAGAAATTCAGTATTTTCTTTCCCTTTAGCTCTTCTGTTGAGATGAAAATGGACTCCTTGCATTTAGGGGGCTGATTTGTACTTGTACGTAAACAACTGTGAGGAAGCTAGATATTTAGAAATAAAATCTTTTTTTTTTTTTTGAATTTGGAACTTGTAAGCATTCCTTTTAATGGAAAATTTGATAAGCCAAATTAACAGATTGGGTTCTTCCTTGCTCAGGTTAGAAGCAACAAGTATTTTGATTTTGACTCATACTTTCTGAAGTGAAGTGACAATGTGTTGATGGATGAAACACAGTGATATTTTAAGCTGCTTTGACATTCTCTAGGAAAAGTATTGTCAGGAACAGAGCCCTGAGGTTTGAGAGAGTTGCAAATGCTTTCATGATTCTTCACTGTCTTTTCTTACATAGACATTTCAAGAAAGCAAATAAAATTATTCCTCAAGGCTCAAAACAAAGGAGTTGCCAGCTGGATTTGAGCTTGAAATTAGATGAGGGAAAACATGAATTATTTTCAGTAACATGTAGAAATATAATTTAATCAATCTTTTTAGTTTTAGTGAATGTAGACACAAAATTTCATGAAGGTGGCTGCATTACTCTTAATTTATAATAATTAAATATTTTTTGAGTGCAGCAGCTTTGTTTTAGTGGATGGAGATCCAAGAAACGCACTTACACATATAGGTGATCTGCTTTTTCATTGATCTCAGCATCTGTTTGTGCTATGGGGGAGACAGAGCTAATGAAGGAATGGTCCTGGCTCTCAGTGGACTTTATCCAGCAAGTGACAACATTAGTAACCAACATTACTGAGCACTTAATAAACAATAGTTCTCACAGCCCAATGAAGTATTAATAGTTCTTTGTGCCCTCCTCATTTATACATGAGGACATGGAAGTGCAGACTTGTAATACCTTGCTCAGGATCACAGTTTGTAAGAGGGAGAATTAGAATATGGACACAGGTAGTCATGTGGTGCTTGTGCTGTACAACCCTAAGTAGTTGAGGCAGGAATTTTTCTGGGGATTTTGTGAAGGCGGGTTGGGACTGAAGAGAAGGAAAGAGCAAAGGTGCTCACCCTGGTGTTTAAGCAGATCCATTGAGCACTTTTTGAGTCATGGTCTCTGTACCTTTAAGACTCTGACAAGTACAGGGGTTGCAGATCAAATGTCTACATAAGCCAGCAGGTGGGATAGAGAAATGAAGCCTACCCGGTGGACTGGGGTGAGCTGGAGAGCCTGCCCATGGGGCAGCCTCGGTACAGCTTTGTAACGAGGGAGGCGGTGAGCCTAGTATGGGTGATCTTTAGAAGGGAAACTAAAGATTTTAAAAAATCTGTGGGTCACAAAAATTGGTCTTTGGGTCATACCAAGTTTGTGAGTCTCTAATGTGCGACCTGTGGGTACATACTTGATATTGTTTTGGGGAGAATTACTGGGAATGTGGGCAAAAATTTTGTTCTCTAAAAGAAAATTACAGACCATATTATAGACCTACAGCTGAGCAGATGCTGCCCCTTGGGAAGGGCATGAGCCCCCCAGCTCATCATTGTCTGGGCTCCCATTGGTTATGGGTGGTAGGTTGGGAGATTCTTAGAAGTCACAGCAAGGTGCACCACACCTGTGCTCTTACAGAGTCGTTTTGCTGACCCCGAGTGCTCCAGACACATGATTGGCCACTAACAAAGGTACTTTCTGATACAAGCATATACTGCTCAGGTATTTATTTGCTATGTTAGGGGCAGAGCCCTTGGTACCACCAAATCGGATTTTTCCTAAATTGGTCAGTGTTGTTATGGTATCACCTATACGCAGTCTCAACTCTGTGGGTCTGGGTGTGAATCGAAGCCCAGCCATATTCTGGCTGTGCAACTGGCACCTTCTCCAAAATCAGTTTTCTCAGGGCATTTAGGGGATTAAATACCAAAATGTCTGTAGGGTTCGGCATATAGCAAATGATAGTGTCCGTTCTTTTTTTAGTTTGTTTACCTGATTTATGGACATGATAACAAATGAGCTTTGTGAAGATCAGTTCTGTGCGTGAGCGTAGGGCTCAGGTCCTCTCTATGTGTTCAGAGAACAGGAAGTTCTGTCCAACAGGCACCTGCTCTAGGGCATCAGGAGCCTTACAGGCCTGTTGCTATTCTCAAGGAGTTTACCATGTAGCGAGGGAGTGACAGAAAAAGCTGATGTCTGTCTGCTAGGCTGGTGTAAGTGGTTGCTGCATGCTTGGAATGACTAAGATGATTGTTTAGGTGAGTGTATGCTACAGTGGGAACTTCATAACTTTGGGGAAGCCCACTAACTGGTGAAACATACACTTAAACAATCAGATGTAAGCATCATGGTGATTGAATAACGTTTAGATTTTTTTCTTTTCTTTTTTAGGGGGATACAAGTTTAATACAAATTTCTTAAGCAGCAAAGCTGTTCTGAGAAGTATAGTAAATTTTTTAAAGTTTTTTTTTTCAGATAAAAACTAAAGTTTTCTTATAAACTAGTTTGCTGACTCAGATTGAATTGTAGCAAAAACAGGGCAATGACCCCCTCAAAATGAGATTTTCTCTTATATGGCACTCTTTTGATGGATACATTATGTTAAAATTTAGTCATCTCATTTTTTTAGGTGATAGACTCCTTACACTAAAGTTAATAGAGTTAAAAAAATTACCACCTGAATAAAGAGAAGTTGTTAAATAGCAGGGTGTTAAATAAGCCTCTTATTTCTTCTTAGTAAAGGTTCTTTGTTTTGAATTGGCAATTAACTGGATTTTTCTATATTGCTTTAAGATTTATTTGTTATGACAGATTTAATTTCATGAAAGATGTAAAGAACTTTCATTTTTGATGTTTATAGAGTATGCATCATATAATATGCAAATAGGAAGATATCCTTCCTTGGTCTTTTTTATTTCATCCAGTTTAACAATTTGCTGTGGGGAAATATACAGGTAGAGTAACTCCATATGATTTTAAGACTATCTTGTAATAAGTAAATGGATAACTAACTTTTTACAAGTTTTCTAAACATGTTTGTGAAGCTGTTTTTTTTAGAGAAAGACATTATAAATTCTGTAGTTCTTGAATAGTTTCATGACTGTGAAAGTAACTTCCAAGGCTAATTTTCATGGGGCAAATGTGGGTACATGATAGACACATAGTACATTTTGGTGGTTGTTTTTCATTTTTGCTTTTGGTTGAAATTGTGCAAACTGTATTCTACAGTGAAATAAGTTTTTTCTTATCCTCAGGGCACTACGATTTAATAGAAAGAAAAGCTCATTTAGAACTTTATTGACTTCAGTTCCTTCTGGCTATAGCATAATCAGAGACCTTGAATGTTGATGCCGTTGCAGTGGTGTGTTGGAGATGCGTGCGACGTGAGTATGGCACATAGCTGAGACTCTGGGACTGGTAACCAAAGCTCCCCATTGTTAAAATTATAATCTCACACTGACATTCTCACAAGAAGCTGGTGGATCCCTAAGACATGGACTAAAGTTTTTACCACAGCTCAGAATACGTCTGGTTAACCTTGCTCGCTGAGGTCTTGCTTCTCTAGGAACTGGCCTTGTGCTCGCCACACCCTGCCAGGAGGAGATCGGGGTGGCGGTTGCCTTGGCCTGTGTCTTCAGTGCCAACAGGAGGCATCAGGAATTGCTGGCCCCAGAGTCTGCCCGACTTCTCTTGTCTTTGGTGTCCAGCAGGGGAGTTGTGATTCGCTGTACCTATCGCAGCATCTTTCCCCAGCATAAAGTAATATAATGATACTTTATGTTTCTTTGAGCTCTTTTTGCAGGAAAACTCTGCCTGCCTTTGCAAAATATCCAGCTTACGTTGCTCAAAATTAAAATGACAAAATATCATGTTCAGATAAATAACAACAACGGCTGTATTTTTGGCAAGAAACTGCATAATTGTCTTTCCACCTATTAAGTCCATAGCTAATAATATTAGATCCACTTGTACATAAGAGGAAATTCTCAGAGGGAGGAGGTGCCTGGTGGAAGGTTTCTCCGCAGCAGAGCTGGTGTAGGGTAAGCCTGTGACCCGACCCATCTGTGGAGAGGGAAGGCCGGCTGTTCAGTTGGGGACATTGCCCCTCTGTCCTTTAGTTCTGTGCACAGGAGGAACAGGGAGAAAAACTCTTCTCAAGACTGCTCCTGGGTATGGCTGGATTCGTAGTAGCTATGGTCAGTTTTTAGCACTTAGGATTATGTTGTGAATTCATATATGTAGTACAACCTGGTGTGGGACTGATGCAACCCTCTGAACTTACCACATCTGGGCGCTTGCTAGAAAATGAGGAATCTCAGGCTCCACCTCAGACCTAAGGAATTGTAATGTGTTCTTTAACAAGCCCGAAGGTGATCCTTAAGTACATTACATTTGCAAAGCACAGCTCTAGAATACAGAGGACAGGAGATCCTGTAGTTGAGAAGGTGAGAAGAGGAAGAGGAGGGCGTGTGTGTGTGTGTGTGTGACTGAGAGGACACTTTGCATTCGTGTGTGTGTGAGTGTGTTCTCAAAGAAGAAAGCTTTATTGAGATATAATTCACACACCGTGCAATTCACCCATTTAAAGTGTACTGTTTAAAGTAAACCATTTATTGGTTTTAAGTGTATTCACTGTCTTGTGCATCCATCACCACAATCAATTTTAGAACATTTTCATCACCCAGAAAGAAACCCATACCCATTAGCAGTCACTCCCCACTTGCCCCCATGCCCTTTATCCTTCCTAGAAGCCTCTGGTCATCACTAATGTCCTTCTGCCCCTGTGAATTGGATTTATCTCTAGTCTGACATTTCCTTTATGAATGAAATCATACAATATGTGGTCCTTTGTGTCTGACTTTTTTCACTTAGCATAATGTTTGCACCATGTTGTAACATGTATCAATGCTTCAGTCCTTTTTACTGCCCTCATTTTACTTGTCTTAAGTTTATTTGGAGCAAGAATAAGGAGATTTTGCCTTTTTCCTTAGCCTTCATGAGAACTGAGTCAGTGTTTTCAATTGTACAGTAATATTCAACAGTAATTTCTTAGTGTGACCATTGCTTTTCTAATGCCACATGCTCTAGAATCTGAGAACTGTGACAGCGAAATAGTAGGAGCATTGTTAAATGCATTCAGCTGAAGAAATAAAATATTAGTATTTTCTATTAGTGAAGTTTTGAATACTTAATTTTTAACCACTTTTTCCATGAAAGCGGTGGGTTGTCATCCATGCTCTGCTGTAGGCTATGCCTGCCTTTGCAAAATATCCAGCTGATGTTGCTGAAAATTAAAATGACAAAATATTGTGTTCATATAAATAACAACAATGGCTGTATTTTTGGCAAGAAACCACACGATTGTCCTTCCCCCAAGCAGTCTGTTCCCTGCAGTTCTGAATGTTTGGTAATGTTAAGCGCCCCAGAGGAAGACAGCATTTTTTTCTTTGCTGTCTGTGCTACACTCTGAAATTTTTATTTGTCAAATAAAAAACAAACTTGTTTTCCTCATTCAGAGATGCTTTGAGAAATCCATCCTGCAGATTGCCTTCCTGATTGGAGAAAATCTTGGTTTGGTTCTTGGGCTTTCCAGGGATCATTTCATCACTCACAGAAATGTGAGGTGACCCGGAGAAAAATGGTCAGCAGGCTGCTTCTGCCCGCACGGAGGTCCCTGCTTTGATGGTGTTAGGTGGTCATTTGGAAAGTCTTATTTTTATTTTAGCAACACAAAAAGCTTTCCCTTTTCTTCTTCTCTCCTTGCTAGCTAAGCTCATCTTAATGCCACTAAATTACCAGCGCCTTATTTGGCAGGCTGCCTGGTAAATCGAATGACGACAATACTGGAGAGCTTGTGTGGCCACTTTCTAAAGGGTTTTGTGCCTCCTTTATACTCTTGTCTCCTTCCCCCTCTTTGGTGGGTAGACTCAGTTATTTGTGTTTGAGAAGGTGCTGGGCAGAATGCCATTTATCTTTTCAACTTGAGGAGTCATGCTTTCTTAACACATTTCTTTGGGATGTCAGGTTCTTTTTCTAACCTGATTACTTTTTTTCTAGATTCTTTAAAGTGTTGGTCATTCTCAGCAAATTGCCAGCATTCTGTTCTTCCTCAAGGTGCTGACAAAGTGGCTGTCATGCATAGGTGGGTTTGTGTGTATTTAACACTGAAAATGCATAGTTTCTGAAAAAAGAAAAGATAAAATTCCTTGCCTGTTTTAGACTTGGAAGTTAACGTGACTGGGCTAGCCAGGTCCCTCTGTTGGAGGGAATGGGAAGGACTGGATTGAGCCCTTATGTCAAGGAAATTGACTTGGCTGGATTTCAGGGAGCAGGATGGGCTGGCCCATTAGAGATCTGTGTCATTATCTTTAGTGGCACCGGAATTGGGACAGGGTAACTATCTTCTGTAATAGAGCAAACTCTTGGGGAAAAAGGAAGGGAAGCAACATTCTGTGAGAAGCTCCTGTGTGTCGGAGTGTTATATAAATACTATGTATGTTTTTGTGTGGCGTAACAACTTTGTGGGCTCTGAATTACTATTATTACTGTTATTACCATCACTGCTTTATACATGGAGAAACTGAGTCCCAGAGAGGTTAAGTTTCATAAAGTTCTACAGCTGGGAAGTGGGTGGAGGCTGCTGTCCCCAAAGCTGATGTCCTTTCCTATCAAGTGAAGTCTGTCTTTGCTCTGTCCCTGCCATATTCTTAAAAGGAGGCAGTTGTTACAAGGGTGATGTGGCTGATGGAAACACTAATAGACATAGGACAAAAACACAGTGTCCCTAACAGACTCAAATTTCCCTGCACCCAGGTGGCTCTACAACAGCATAGGACTCCTGGGAACCCCCAGAGGTGGCCTCCTGCCAGTGACACCCTGATAGGAGGGAGCATCCTATCCCTACCTTCCCTGCTCTGAGGATCCTCTGTCCTTGGGCCCCTCCCAACTACTTTGGCCACTTGGGCTGTGTGCTTTCTGCTCATAGGTGCTAAGTGCCTGGTAGCAATCCATTGGTGAGTGTTTATTGAACAATTTAGTGAACCAAAGTCTGACTCCCTGGTGAGCACCCTCTAGCAAGCTGAAGTTATGGACCTGCCTTGAGTCTGTTTTGCATGAAGTGATTTTGGGGACCGTTTAGCAATTCTCAGATTAAACCATATGATTGGCTACCTATTAATATTTTTTTCTCTGAATAAATTGGGCCTTTAAAAATGTACAATCTTCTCAAAATTTGTCATTTTTCCCTCTTAATTTTAAATTTCCCTCCATTAGTACATGCTGATTATGAAGAACTTAGAACAAAAGTTAAATGAAAAAAATTTACCCTAGTACAAAGAGTTTCTCATTAAAATAATTCTGTATTTCTTTTCTGTAGAAAAACTTTTAATACTAACTTTGTATAACTCAGTCAAATGGCAATGTAATCATTTTAGTCAGTTGATACTTTGGCGTAGTAGTTTAACAAATAGTTGTGCATTATTTTGCTTTTTATAATGTATGATAGATTGTTCTCTGAATAAGAAAGTTAAAATTTGTGCTCAGTGTCAGAACCCTAGAGCTGGGAATCAGGATTCGGAGGCAGTCTGTTTTCAGCTTTCTCCAGGTCTGCCTTATTAATGAGGCCCTGGGTCAATAGCGGAGAGTTACCTACCCATCATTGTATTTATCCTACATCATCCTAATGTTTTAAGGAAAATATGTTTACTAAGCTATTTTGTGTACTCCAGTGAATGAAGCACTTAGGTTCCTGGAAAAAAGGTAAACTAGGAAGCTGTAAGATTTTTTTGTTGTTTGTTTTTTTTAAAGAAAGACAATGCTGGCAAAGAGGCATGATGACTTTGTGCAACACACAGAGTGAGTCAGTGACCCATTTTTTTATGAAGTTGGCAGCTTCATTTTATTGCATTGGGAGGAAAACAATATATGGGCACAGCTTCAACTCTAGCTAATTTGTTGTAGTGATTCTTTTAAAAAATTAAAATCAAGGAGAAATCTGCCTAACTATTAAAAATTCCATATACACTGAACTAATAAAAGAAGCTGTTGTATTTTTTTTTTTCGTGGAGTGGTGTTTTTATTTTTTCATTGTGAAGTAGTGGAAGAGGGAGGGAAGAGGCTGAGGGTCTGAGAATCAGAGGAGGTTACCAATGATAGAGCAAGGTGAATAGATTACAAATCTTTATGAAACCATGAATGGGAATAAAACATTGTTACTGCTTTGTCAAGAAATATTTTCTCCTTTATTAAGAAAACAAGAAGTAATCAGCCTTTAGAATCATATGATTGATCTAGTAAGTTCCTTGTTTTGCCTCCACTAGTATAGCCTGCTATTTTAGTAGATTATTGCTGCTAAATAGCCTGCTATTTGGTAGATTTTCTTAACGTCTTTGATTTTTATTCCAAAGAGACTGGTAAAATTAGTTTATATACTTATTTTCGACTTTAATTTTTGAATATATAATACAGTAAAGATGATGCAGGGAGTATTCCAATGAAGGGAAGAAGGCCCCTGAACTTGCTAAATGGGTCCTTGGCTTCGTGCTGGAAAGAATTCAAGAGTGAGGCGCTAGGGGCAGAAAGTTTGAGAGAGACAGAGAACAGATGCTACTCTACAGAGTGGGGGTCCTTTCCCATGCAGGAGGGGGAACCCCTTATGGGGCAATGGTAACTTTTTAAAATGTTCAGAATCCCTATTAGGAAACAGCCATACTCTACCAGCATTGTCTTGAGGTCAGGACATAAAGGGTAATTATAAACTGCTCTCACAGAAAGGTAAGCATAGACAGTTTATAAGGCATCCAGCTTAGTAATTCGCCCATCCTTGGTGGTCATGGGCTGGCAACTTCCTTGTTCAGGGAGCTTAGGGTCTGGTACCAGCCAAAATGGCTGCACTCAGGCTCCCTCGACCTTCCTTTTCTGCTTTATTTCTGCCTAAGAAATAAGCATAGTACATTAAGCATAGTACAAAAGGTTAGCCAGTGACTTCTCTCTTCTCCTCCTCCCCTAGCTAGTCTCCTTCCCCAGAGGCAACCATTGTTATCATGTTTTTCCAAAGATAGTTCCTGCAAGTGTTGGCAACTTTGTATATGTTCTCTTCTCTTCCCTTCCTTTGTTACACAAATGCTGGCATTCAGAATGTAATATTCTGTGTCTGCCTGGTTGTTTTCACTTCATGTATCTTGTAGATGATTCTATTTCAGTATACCAAGAACTTCCTCACTGTTTCATAGATGGGTAATATTTGATTGTGTTATGCCATGACTGACTTAACCAATATGCTATTGATGTTTAAGATGTTTCCAGTTTGTTCTTTTGAACAGTGGTGCAGGATATAAAATTCTATACATAGGTAGATTTGTTTAGAAAGAGGTGGAAACCAATAGCTGAAAGATGGCTTGAGGATTGTCTCTGGAGGTTAGGGCTCTCTGTCATTGTTTCCCAGACTGATGTTCCTTGGAACCTTTACAGGGAAATAGACATCTTTGGAGCAGAAGGAAAATGGGATTTCATGGTCAAATAAATTTGGGAAGTGCAGTGTTCTTAATTTTCTCCCTTGGAGTTTCATAAAAGAATCAGCATTTTAAAGGATTTAAGTACTCATGGTTTTAACAACCAACAAAGATTCTATTAGAGATATTTTTCAGACTTATTTGAGTATCACACATTTCAAGATGCCTATTGACATCTTTCAAGATAGTTTCTGGGAAAAAATAGTTTGGGATATGCTGATATGTGTGATTCCTTCCTGTCTGCCCAATTCTATAGGTACTAAAAACTAGCTAAACATTTAATTTTACAGCTGACAGATTGCTTGCCTTTGGAGTCACGTTTCTTGACATCTGTAACTTGTTCATCTCTCTGGTCCTAGTGCTTAATGTGAGAAATGGCTTATATAAAAATCTGTATGTCAGGACCATCATCTTTTGTGACCGTGAGAGAAGGTTGGATCAGATATCTTGGGTGGAGCCCAGTGGGAGCTAAAGCTTCGAGTTGTAAAATCATGTTGTATTTTGGGACAAAAATAAAGAATTTCATTTTGGCTGGGGCTTAGGGGAAAGAAGGGGATATAGGAGAGTGATGAGATTTCTAAAATAAGCAGCACTACAGCAGAAGCTGCAGATTAGAGTTCTGTTATAGAATATGGAGAGGAAAGCGGTAGATTTTTTTCTCTAGTGTACTGCTTCTCAACCAGGGATGATTTTACACCCTCCCAACTCTGGGGGACATTTGGCAATATCTGGAGATGGTTTTGGTTACTGCGACCAAAAGGAACGGTGCTACTGGCATCTAGTAGATAGAGATCAGGGATGATGCTAAACACCCTACAATGCATAGGACAGAACACCACAATGAAGAATTATCGAGTCCAAAATGGCAGTAGTACTTCTGTTGATCATGCCTCCGTTGATACATGCTCTAATGGGTTGGGGACTTAGGAAATTGCCATTATTTCTTTGTGCATCTGAGGTGGCAAACGTTGGCCATATGTCCTTCCGGACTGCCGCTGCTGCTATGATGCAAGCGTTTGATAGCATAGATTCATGACCTCTTATTCATAATTCTCAAATTTAAAAAGCCCTGAAAATGTGAGGTTTCTTCTTAATTCACTTAGCAGTAAAACCTCACCTGTGTTGATGTGAAGGTTTTTATAATCTTGATTTACCTGATTTTGTGAATGTTAATGCATTTGATTATAGGTGCTGGCCCAGACCTGGCGTGGGGTTTTTTCTAGTATGGCGACCACACTGTATCACTGTTCTAACATCAAAGAAATTCTGTGTTTGGAAACACTTTGAGCCTCAGAGGTTTCAGGGAAGGGATTGTGGATTTGTATATTGAACTACATTTTTGTGAAATTCAGTTTCTTTTGAAAATTCAGAACTTTTAGTAATTTTTTTAAATTTCAAAAATGACATGGATCTTAAGAATTTAAGTACAAAAACGGTAATAATATTATCAGCCATCTGTGCAGTGCTTACTGTGTGCCAGATACTATTCTCAGTACTTTACATGTATTAACTAATCTTTAGAATTCTACTATACTTTCTCTACAAGTGAGCAAACTGGCACAGTAACTTGCTCAAATCCCATACTTGATGGATGTCACAGCTGGGCTTTGAACTCTGACACAAAGAAGGAAATTATCCATAAAATTGGTGGCCGGAGAGGACAGCTGCTTGTCCTTGGGTACATTTCCTTACAGCCTTCTTTCTGCTGCTCCTGTTCTCTGTGGCTGAGCATTTCTCCTGTTATGTTAAATATTTTTCAAAAATATGATTGTTAAATGGCTGCTTAAATAGTTAAAAGAATAGTTGAATGAACCATTATTTATGGTTTATGTTGGGCATTTAGTCTGTTTCCAATTTTTCACAATAGAACATTGGCATGAACATTTAGGTATAAATATTTGTCCCTATCTCTGATAATTTCTTTAGGGAATATTTTTAAAGGGAATCACTTAGAGTATATAACTGTCTTATGGACTCTTCATGTATGCTGCAGAACATACCAGTTTATTCTTCTACTGGCACCTCACCATCATTGGTATGGAGTGTTAAAGATTTTTCCCCTTGATTTCTGATTCTGCGATGTAGTATCTTGTTTTCGGAGAAGATAGGACAGAGATGACTAGACACGTAGTGTGATTTTTTTTTTTTAATTGGTGAGGAAACTATAGTTAAAAATTAAAAAAATATTCAGGAAGACACCCAAATTAAGGAGCTGGAACAACTGATTTTTTTAAAACTTTAAATAAAAATTTAGAGCCATTTTCTTTTCAGGTTAATCCATGAAGTTAAATTGAGACTCCATTTCACATTATTATGAAGAAATCAGGATATTCAGAATTAGGAGGTACTCTGACCAGAATCTTGCTGGTGTGTGAGCGATCAGTGTATGCCTAAAATAGCCATTCACTAAGCGTTTATGGAGTGTCTGCTGTGCGCCACACACTGCGTTTGGGGTTGGGGATCTAGTGAGGGAAAAATCTGTAGTAGCAGTAATAGCAAATGTGTGCAGTGCTTCTTAGGAGTCAGGCACTGTTCTAACTGCTTACGTATATCATCTCACCTAACCCTCACGGCCACCCTGTGAGGTGGATACTCTTACTGTCTCCATTTCATTCGTGAGACCGAAGCACAGAGGAGATAAGTGATGTGCTCATGGACGTACAGCTACTGAGTGGCGGAGTCGGGATCTGAGCCAGGTGAGGACTGGCTCTGCTAGTGCCGGGGGTAGGCATTAAGGGGGCGGGGGTGGCACTCTGGCCATGGGAAAACGGTGGCTTTAGCCAACAGTCCAGCAAGGAGCTTGGAGAGAAATGGAAGGATCAGAAAGATTTTTCAAAATGGAATTTCTCGGACTTGGTGATTAGATGTGGAGGAAGATGGGGGAAAGTCAAGGGTAACACCTTGGTTTTCTGGTGTGAACAACTTTCTTAGATGATGGTTCCCCTCGAAGGAGACCAGGCGAGAACAAGGAGCATGTTTTGGATTGCTTGGGTTGGAGGGTCTGAAGGGCGGAGACACTCAGAAGGGCATAATCTCTAAAATATTTGGAAGTTAATAGCTTTAAAGGTCAACAAATTTGCCCTGGCAGTTTACTTGTCAGAAAATGATTTTCTTTAAATATTTACAATGTATAGTTTATGAGAAAGTTTTACAGCTTTTATAGATGTTTACAAAATTTCATTTGATTGCTGTGGTTTTCATGTATGAAACATGAAAATTTGTCTTTATAAGTGATAGGGTCTCACTCTGTTGCCCAGGCTGGAGTGCAGTCACGTGATCATAGCTCACTGTAACCTCAAACTCTTGGGCTCAGCCTTCTGCTTCAGCCTACTGAGTAGCTGGGACTACAGGCGCATGGCACCATGCCCAGCTAACTTATTTTATTTTATTTTTTTTTGTAGAGACAGAGTCTCACTATGTTGCCATGTTGCCCAGGCTGGTCTCAAACTCCTGGCCTCAAAGTACTGGGATTACAGGTGTGAGCCACCATACCTGGCCTCAAAATTTGTGTCATTTTAATGCCATTTTTAAAAACTCACTTTAATGCCTGTAGACAGCTTTATAATGTGATCATACCATTGTTTGCATAATCAGTAATCTGGGAATGGATAGGTTATTACCATTTTTTCTTCACTGTAGATAATTTTAAAGCAGATTTCTTTATGCATTAAACATTTTTGGTATTCAGGATTATTTCTTTGGAGGTATATCAGAACTAGAATTACTGAATCATGGTACATATTGCAAAATTACTTTCTTGAGAGACTGTGCTAATTTAGGTCTGCCAAATGTGTGCAAGACTTGCCTCCTAATTAGCCAGTGAGTTGAATGTTGTCCTGGTGATCTTTGTGACACCTTCATTTACTTTCTACTTTTGATAACATGTCCTATGATCACAGCCATATGATGACTTTGTGTACTGTGTCTTTATTTTATTATAATCAATGCCTTATTCACACAGAGTATTGCCAAGAAGTCTTACAAATATAGTCAGATAAGAAAGGGGAGGACAGGATCATTGTGCTTTAACTCTGTCTAAAGTATTGATGCCAGGATGATATTTAAAATGTTTTGAGATTGCCTGCCAAAGACTGGTCGATGGCTGTGAGACACTACCACCCACTAAAAGATGCCTGTTCTTCAGGGTGCACTTGGCCTGCCTCCCTCCCTGTGCTAAATGGTGGAGAGTTAAAGCCATTATGTGGATAATTCAGGACCAAAACAAATTTTACTTTAAATTATCTGGTGATGTGCTGGAAAAATTAAGATGACTTTTGGACTGGAATTATGCCAGTAACTTCCCTAGTTTTAGAATTTGTTGTCCACTTTTCCCAGGAAAAACTTCTGCTCTCCAACCCTTAATTTCTATAATTTTTCCACCTTGATTTTCCAGTGTTGCTATTTTGTGCAGTGTTCTTGAAGTTACTGATTTCTGCCTTCAGAACTATGAGACCTGATTCTTTTGATTGTTCCCAAATGTAAATTTTGGGAGAACTAGAATCGAGTTATTTCTGTTTGTCATTTTGGAATTTTCTGCATTCATGAACAGTTTGTTGTAGCCTTTTAATGAATATGCGCTATGAGTTGTTTTGAAAGCTTATTATTTAGGGGTTATTTATTAGCCTGGTCACTCGCCAGAGTGGCACATTAAAAAAGAAAGTTTGCCTACCCATCTGCTTCTTCCCATAATCCCCCAAACAGTCATCCAACTAGGAGAATTGTAATATGCAAATAAGCCATCTGCAATGTCCAAATGAGAGGGATCTCTTCCAGTTCTTAATCAGAAACCTGCCAGGGGCAGGATAGTAATTTCAGTAGCCTTCTTAAAAGGAGAGAGTATCCCTTAAGAAGTAGCATAATTTAAAATGTTCTCATAGTAATAGGGACACTGGAATTGGGTGCTTAGATCACTCATGGGTGAAAAGTTCCCTTTCTAGATTCAGTCCCTGTGGGATACCTCTGTTCCATCACAGGTGTCCTCAACTTTATTATTTTAATCCCTCTACAAATATGGAAAAAGTGATAGCAATTAAAAAACATGAAAGAATATTAATTGGGACTGAACAATACATGTGGTTTTCTGTGCAACCCTGGGCCTTTCTCATTCCCTTAGAAAGTGGGCTGGTAGGTGATGTCAGTGTGCTGAATTTTAAAATGAGACAACAATGCATGCTGGGGAAATGAAGCCCTATTCAGTAAATGGTGCTGGGAAAACTGGGTAGCCACGTGCGGAAGAATGAAACAGGATTCCCTATCTCTCACCACTCACAAAGATTCATTCAAGATAGATAACACACTTAAATATAAGGCATGAAAGCATAGGAATTCTAGATGAAAATATAGGAAAAACTCTTCTAGATATCAGCCTAGGCAAAGAATTTATGAAGAAGACCCCAGTGGCAATCACAGCAACAACAAAAATGGATTTGATTAAACTGAAAAGCTTCTGCATGGCTAAAGAAGTAATCAACAGAGCAAATAGACATCCTACAGAATGGGAGAAAATATTTGCAAGCTATACATCCAATAAAGGGCTAATATCCAGAATCTACAAAGAACTCAAGCAAATCAGCAAGAAAAAAACCCAAAGAACCCAATTAAAAAGTGGGCAAAAGACATGAACAGAAGCTTTTCAAAAGAAGATAGACAAATGGCCAATAAACATATGAAAAAAATGCTCAACATCACTAATCATCAGGGAAATGCAAATTAAAGTCACTTTGAGATATCACCTTACCCCAGTTAGAATGGCTTTTATTAAAAAGTCCAAAAGCGACAGATGTTTGCTTGGATGCAGAGGAGGAGGAATACTTACACAGTGTTGGTGGGATTGCAAGTTAGTACAACCTCTGTGGAAAATAGTATGGAGATTCCTCAAAGAACTGGAAGTTGACCTATCGTTTGATCCAGCAATCCCACTACTGGGTATTTAGCCAAAGGAAAAGAAGTCATTTTATCAGAAAGACACCTGCATTCTAATGATTATTGCAGCATGGTTCACAATTGCAAAGATGTGGAATCAACCCAGCAGTTCATGAGTAGATTAACAAAATGTGGTGTATGTATATCATGGAGTACTACTCAGCCATGCAAAGGGTGAATTAATGCCTTTTGCAACAATTTGGATGGAACTGAAGACCATTATCCTAAGTGAAGTATCCCACAAATGGAAAAACAAACAACACATGTACTCGCTATTAAACTGGAACTTACTGATGAGCACACATGTGCACAGAGGGAAGTAAACTTTAGTGGAAATCAAGCAGTGGGGAGGAGGGGAGGGGCAAAAAACTACCTAATAGGTACAGTGAACACTATTTGGGTGATGGGCACACTTGTAGCTGTGACTCAAGCATTACAAAAGCCATCCATGTAACCAAAAACATTTGTACCCCCTTAATACTTTGAAATAAAAAACAAAAAGAAATGAGGAAGATGAGAGCCAGCATGGTAAGTAAAGAATAGTGGATCCTGAGCCTGGCCTGCCGGTCACTCACTTGGTGCAGGGTATGCACTTGGGACTTGAAAACAAAGACGTAACATGACATCTGTTGCTGCAGTTTTCAAGAGTAATACAGCAAAGTGGAATTATACCCGCTTGTAGCTCTTTCCTTTCTTTTGAGTTTTTTAGCATTCATTCTCCTTTCCTTTGCTGTTATTTGGAAGTGTGAAAAAAAAGCTTAGGTTCTCTTTTTTCTTCTTTCCTTTCCATCTGAGTGGGCCTGTTAGTGATAGGGGTGAGGATCAGGTCCCCAGACTATGTCCGAAATGTCCTGAGACCTAGAAGCTGGTCTCAGTCCATGTTAAGTTGTATTTGAAGAGCTTGTGGGAATCTGGCTGGAGAAGTCTAGAAAGCAGAGTTGTTGGAAATGTGGTTTATGTGTTGTGTACATGTGTAGTTCAAACCTTTGATGGGAATAAGATTCTGTATCCTGTAGTATGTAGACTGAGAACAACAGACCTATCAATTTTAGGGATGAATTGAAGAAGAGTTGCCTGTGAAGCAGAAGTCAGAGAGAAAGTAGGAAATCCAGGAGAGAGTGATGTTCTGGAAGCTAAGACATAATAATGTTTCAAGAAGAATGTAATTAGAGAATGAGAGCACAATGTGATTTTTGTTTGCTTTTACTTTTTATTTGGAAATAATTTAAGGAAAACAAAGTACAAAGAACACAAAGTACAAATGGTGTACTCTTTACTCAGATACACCTGTTGTTAAATTTAACCCTATATGCTTTATCATTTCCTAAACACACACACACACAATATATATGTATATATATAGAGAGAGGGAGAGTATATTTTTTTCTAACTCTTTTGAGGATATGTTTATATATCATGGCCCTTTATCTCTAAATACTTAGGAATTGATATATTCTCCTGTACTATAACCACAGCACTTTTGTCAACTTCAGTAAATTTAATGTTGATACAAATTTTAAAATCAGATCTAATATTCATATTCTAATTTGGCCAGTTAACCCAGTGTTTTTTTAATTACATTTTCCCCTCAAGTACAGGATCTAGTCTAGGGGAAGATATTGCATTTTATTTCGTTCATTAATTTCTTTTAATCTGAAACACGTAGCCTTACTTTATCTTTTATGACATCGACAATTTCTAAGAGTGCATCCCTCACCTTAAAAAAATATAACGATCCTCAGTTTGGGCTTGTTTGATGTTTCCTCATGATTAGACTCAGGTTGTTTAATCTCAGTTGGAATATTGCATAAGTGATGTTGCATCCTTCTCAGGGTATCACGTCTGCGGGCACATAATGTCCATTGGTGGTGATGACTTTGATCGTCCCATCAAGGTGTTGTCTAATTTCTTGACTCTATAAGTATTGTTTTTTTTCCTTCCCTTGCAAAATGCAGTGTGTGGGGAGACACTGTAACATCATGTAGATTTCCTGCTTCTTGTCAAAATCAGTGCAATGTATGGCATCCACTGACAATTCTTACTGGACTAGTCTTCACTATGATAGGTGCACAGTCATGATTTTCCATCTCAGTCCTCCGTCTGTTTTTACCATTTGGCCTTTGGCATCATTCTACTGTAAACAAGAGCCTTACTTCATTCCTATTTGTTTATTATTGGTATGGACTCATGAATTCCCCTGTAGCATTGTTTTATGATTCACCACTGTACTCACTCATTTTGGTGCTCAAATTGTCCTAGAGCTGACCAGAGGGAGCCCCTTGAAACAGTCTCCTGTGTCCATGTGGCATGTCTCCATGGTGTTTTTGTTTTGTTTTTTTGAGAACTTATTAACCTTCTGCCATAACAATGTGTTCAAGGCTCCTCTTGCATATACTCTCTATCCCAGCCCTGGAATCAGCCATTTCTTTGAGGAGCCCTGATTCCTTTTAGTGGAGAAAGGGCCCAGGCTGCAAGGCTCATGTTTCTAGTGAGCCTCTGTGCTGTGTGAGGAGTTAGGCCTGGGCTTTGGGCATCTCCATTTCTTGGTTGATGTTGGGTCAAGCAGAAATCTTGGGGTTATGAGGAAGGGCAGTTTTGATTTGCAATTGTTAAATGAAGAATATGTGTTCAGAGTATGAGTGAGATGAAAATCGTGTTCTTGTATTTATTTGTAAGCTTTGGTTAAGGTGACAGATTGTGTCCCTTTCCCTCTGGCTCTACCTTTTTGGAAGGGGGCTAGCCTGCATTTTAACGAACCTGCATATTCTGGTACTCTCTTGAGCTTGCATTTTCAGTTGTCCTGTTGTCTCACCAAGCTCTGTAGGCTCCTCTTTCATGTTGGATTATCCTCTGAATGAGCAGGAGGAGATGATGAGGGGAGCGTATTCTGGCTCCTGCCTGGTGGGAGCAGCCTGCAGAGGCCGTGCAGTCCACATCTGTTGTTGATTTGAGTCCCGGTCCAGGATCTTCACCTTGTATTGCTGAGCAGAATGAGCAGAAGCATTACTGTGGCAACACATGGCTCCTTTTTTACAATCTAGCTCCCTTCCTTGTCTCCTAACCTGCAGTTCAACTGGTGGTTTTTGACATTTTCCTGCCAGCTTGGAGCTATTTAAAACACATTCCTACATTTCCTATCTCACAGAATCTTCTGGACAGTAGCCTTGTGTGATAATCCAGGAGAGATTAATTCCATTTTACAGATGAGAGCAAAGAAAGTAACTTTCCAGTGGGGAAACAGCTAGTAAATGGCAGAACCAGAACTTGATCCCAGCTCTCTGTCTCTCGACTCTGTTCTCCATCTCCTTGGCAGTGGGCATTCAAAGACTGAAGGAGGCAAGCGAGCCCTTAGAGGTGGCTTAGGTACAGAAATTGGTGGGGGTAGGAAGTGGGGTAAATGTCTTCCTCCTCATTCGGCTTCCTGTCTGGGGCTTTGCATATTGAAGGTACAGTTTTTCAACGCGAGAGGCGGAGGTTACTGTGTCTTCATGGGAAACCTGTCCTAGGAAGTATGTCCTACACCTCAGGGTTACCTCAAGGCAATTGTAGAAAACTGTGCAAAGGCATCAGTCTCACTGCCTGTGGTTGGTGAAGCAGAGCAGAAAAGCTGTTCTTTTCTCCTTGTCCTCCTTCTTGGACTTCCTCATCTGTTCTCCCTTACCTGAGCCAGTGGAGTATCTTGTGGGAGTAGGGAGATGTCATCTTGATTCTTTGGTTATGGTTCTCAGAGGGAGGCTCTGGCCGCAGGACAGAGCAGATGGAGCCTGTGGGAACCCTGTTTGTATGCCTCCGCAGGTGCAGGTCTGAGATGGTTTCTGACCTCTACCTGGCACCTGTTCCTTTTATTGCCTCCATATGTCAAGGAAATCTCAGCCCATGTGAGTACTTTCAGATTGTTCTGGCCTGAGGCTGTGTTTGGAATGGCAGAAGTTATGTGGGGAGGACCTTTGAGAGGGACAGTTGAGGAGACAGCCCGAGGTTTAGAGGACCATACAGCTCCTCCTTCTAGAATCCTAACCAGGCCTGAGATGTGGCTTCAGAAAGGCCCTAGGTGGCCTATTTGTGTTCTCATCTCTCTCATATCCTGCTCCATTTTTGTTTTTTTCATTTTGTTAAAGGCTTCATGCTCATGGATTTTTAAAATGGTAATAATAATATTTTTTTGTTTGCTTTTTTAAAGAGTAAAACAATGGCAATCTAGTGCAGTTATTTCAGGACACATTATTAGCTAACCTTTATCAGTAAATCGAAGGCCATTAAATCAGGAGTTCTTAGAGAGTCAGTGGAGCCCCTGAAATTAAATTCAAAATGTTTATATGTCTACATTAATCCATTTTTCTGAGGAAAGGCTTCCATAGCTTTCTGCAGATTCACATAGACATTTGACAGCCTTTCTCCAAAGCATGGCCTCTGGTATGTCTTTTCCATGTTCATTTGGAGGACTGACTTTGCCTTCTGTGTCCCTGATAGGTTTCTGAGCCCTTTAATTTGTGGAAGAGTCAAAGGAGAGGAGGCCTTGAGAATGATCTCTTCTCCTACTGCAAAATTTGGGGGCTGGTTCAGTCCACCCCTCTACTTGCCTGGTCCCCTGAGCAGGGTTCTGCACCATGATGACCTTCTTTAACCTCCACTTTGTGGCAGGCCCTGGATTATATGCTGCGAGTACCTCTCCTCATCCAATTGTCACGACTACCCTGTAACGTAAGTGGCAAAGATTAAATAGTATTTTTATTAAATAGAAGGACTGGGACTATCAGTAAAATCTGCCAGATTCCAAAGCCAGTATTCTTTCAATACACTCAAGGAACAAAAACACCAGCTGTCATTGACATTTTTCTTAGCACCCACCAGCAAGGCATCATCCTGTCGTGTTCCCTGTTGTTCATCCTGCAGTGCCATAGGTCACCCCAAAGCATAGATTGTGCCCAAGGGCTGCCGTCAGCCCATCTTCCTATGAGTGGCAGAGAACTAGCTTGATCTTTGGGGAGTAGTGGCAGAGCCAGGGGGTACTTAATCCTCAACCACCTTGCTGGGTCCTTAATTCCTGGCCCAGCCAAGCCTTCTTCTAGAAGCAAAGGCCTGAAACTGTGGCCCCCTTGCCTATGGTGACTCAGCTGGAGAAGGAAAAGTAACAAAAATGAAATGTTAGCAAGCAGATCCCATATGATATCTGGCTTTTAAAATTAGAAATAATAATTAAGGTAATCATAATTACAAGGTGTTTTTAATGTAGTCATATTGGCATGAAAAATTTTACTTTGAGGGTGTAATTTGTAGGTAATGCTATGAATATCATCAATTAAAAAAATAAATGGTTGTGGCTATGCTCTGATGGCATTTTGAGAAGGTATTCATTATCCTACCATGCCCTGTCATCCGTCTGTGATAACTGTGTAAACAAAGGCTAAAAATCCAGGTAAACCTCCTGAGATAAAGGTTCCAGATGGCATTAGCTGAAAAGGCACCTGGCATCCAGAGTGGCTATGTGGCTCTTTGCACACAAACTGTGGAGATTATTTGTTTTGACTGCTCTAGTGACTCAATAATGTATTAATAGCAGTGTTCTGGGAAGATTTGGCTTTGGCCTCCTCTTTACTGTATTTTAACATCTTTGTATCTCAGATTTCTTACTTTTCCCCTGCTGTTGCACAGAGTGGTTGTGACGATGAGTGCAGAAAGGGTTAAGATCTCTAAGTCCTCTAGGGCCAAGGGAATGATATCCCTTTTTTTGTAGTATAAAGCACAAGTCATTAAGTATCTGAGGCATGACTCTGAGCCCATGGTGAAGTAAGTTACTCTCCTCTGAGTCTCAGTTTTCTCTGTTGAACATGATTATAATATTCAATATAATAGGTTATGTTTTAAATGAGCCAAAGTAGATAAAGCATTTAGCATTGTTACTGGCACATGGGCATTCAGGAAGTATTGGCTGGGTTCAGTGGCTCACACCTATAATGCTAGCACTGTGGGAGGCCAAGGTGGTAGGATCACTTGAGGCCAGGAGTTCAAGAACATCTGAAGCAACATTGCCAGACCCCATTTCTTTTTTTTTTTTTTTTTGCTTTTATTTCAGACCCCATTTCTTAAAGAAAAAAAAAAAGAAGCCTGGTGTGAAAATTTAGCTGACTGTTGTCATACACACCTATAGCTCCAGCTCCTTAGGAGGCTGAGACAGGAGGATCACTTGAGCCCAGGAGTTTCAGGCTGCATTGAGCTATGATTGATGATGCCACTGCACTCTAGCTTAGGTGACAGGGTGAGATCTTATCTCAAAAAAAAAATTGTCTTCCCCCACATAAACAGAAGCAAAAACAAAGACCACATGAACATCTTAATAGATGTAGAGAAAGCATTCGACAAAATTCAACACCCTTTCATGATAAAAACCCTCAACGAACCAAGCCTAGAAGGAACATATCTCTAATTATAAAAGCCATTTATGACAAACCCACAACTAACATCATACTGATTGGAAAAAAGTTGAAAATATTCCCACTAAGGACTAGAATAAGACAAGGGTGCCTGCTGTCACCACTTCTATTCAATATACTGCTGGAAGTCTTAGCCAAAGCAATCAGGCAAGAGAAAGAAAGAAAGGGTGTCCAAATTGGGACAGAGGAGGTCAAACTGTTGCTTTTTGCTGACAATATGATCTTGTATCTAGAAAACTCCAAAGACTCCACCAAGAGTCTCCTGAAATTGATATTTTAGTTGAGCAAAGTCTCAGGTTACATAAATCAGTGTACACAAATCACTAGCATTCCTATACACCAGTAACAGTCAAGCTGAGAGTCAAATCAAAGATTCAATACCATTCACAATAGCCACAAAGAAAATAGAATACCAAGGAATATACTTAACCAAGGAGGTGAAAGATCTCTACAAAGAGAACTATGAAACACTGAGGAGACAAATCACAGACAACATAAACAAATGGAAAAACATATCAGGCTCCTGGATCGATAGAATTAACATTGTTAAAATATCCATACTGCCCAAAATGATTTACAGATTCAGTGTTATACCCATCAAAATACCAGTGTCATTTCAGAGATCTAGAAAAAATAATTCTACACTTTGTTTGGAACCAGAAAAGAGCCTGAATAGCCAAAGCAATCTTAAGCAAAAAGAACAAATTGGGAGGCATCACGTTTAGCAGACTTCAAACTATACTACAAGGCTGTTGTAACCAAAACAGCATGGTATTGGCACAAAAATAGAGACATAGACTAATGGAACAGAACAGAGAACCCAGATATGCAACCATCCACATACAGCCAACTTATCTTTGACAAAGCAGACAACAGTATACACCGGGGAAAAGAAGCCCTATTCAATAAATAGTGCTGTGAGAATTGGATAACCACATGAAGACAGAAACAGGATCCATATCTCTTATTCACAAAAATTCATTCAAGATGGATAAGAGATTTAATTGTAAAGCATGAAACCATGAGAATTCTAGAAGAATATGTTGGAAAAACTCTTCTAGATACCAGCCTAGGCAAAGAATATATATGAAGAAGACCCCAGTGGCAATCACAGCAATAACAAAAATAAATATTAAATAGACTTGGTTAAATTAAAAAGCTTCTGCACAACTAAAGAAATAATCAACAGAGCAAATAGACATCCTACAGAATGGTAGAAAATGTTCACAAGCTACACATCTGATAAAGGGCTAATAACCAGAATCTACAAAGAACTCAAGCAAATGAGCAAGAAAAAAACCCAAACAAACCTATTAAAACATAGGCAAAAGACATGAACAGTAGCTTTTCAAAAGAAGATAGACAAATGGCCAGTAAACATGAAAAATGCTCAACATCACTAATTATCAGGGAAATGCAAATGAGATATCACCTTATGCTGGTTATAATGGCTTTTATCAAAAAGTCCAAAAACCCATAGATGCTGGTGAAGATGCAGAGAGAAAGGAACACTTGTACACTGTTGGTGGGACTGCAAATTAGTACAACCTCTATGGAAAATAGTATGGAGATTCCTCAAAGAACTAAAAATAGACCTACCATTTGATCCAGCAGTCCTACTATTGGGCATTTACCCAAAGGAGAATAATTCATTTTATCAAAAAAACACCTGTACTCGAAAGTTTATTGCAGCACAATTCACAATTGCAAAGATATGTAATCAGCTCAAGGGCTCAACAAGTCATGAGTGGATTAACAAAATGTGATATATGTATACTATGGAATACTATTGAGCCATGAAGAAGGATGAATGAAGGCCTTTTGCAGCAATTTGGATGGAAATGGAGACCATTATCCTAAGTGAAGTATCTAAAGAATGGTAAAACAAATGCCACATGTACTCACTATTAAATTTGGACTAGCGGGTGAGCACACATATGCACAGAGGGAAGTAAAACTCAGTGGTAATCAAGGAGGGGATGGGCAAAATCATACCTAACGGGTACAGTGAACACTAACTGGGTGGTGGGCATACATGTAACGCTGACTCAAGCACGGGAGAAGTGATCCATATAACCGAAAACACTGTAACCCTGTAATATTTTGAAATAAAAAATGGAAAGTCTTCTCCCTGTGCCTTCACCTCCCCAAATGCCCCCAACCTAAATAGAATTTTTTGATTAGCCAGAAGTAGAGTAGGAACATCTATCTGTTTCTCAAATGCAAGCTTAAAAATGCTTTTGTTGTTCTGAAGATGACCAGGTAACTATATTTGGGTATGTGTGTGTACGCACATTTATCTATTTGTGTAAGTATGCATAAATCTGAGTTTTGCCCAGTGAGATACAGCTGGCCTTGGTGACTTCGTACCTTTTAAGATGTTAAGGTAAGAGTAGATAGAATAATAGCATGTATTTGGAACTAGAAGCCTCAGCAGCTGGCTTGGTGATTTTTTTTTTTTTAATGGGAATTTTTTTTTTTTTTAATGGGTAGCTCTAATTTCAAGCAAAATATTCTGGGTAGATTTTGTCTAGCTCAAGGGAGAATTGCATATTGGGCACTAACTATTAATGGGTGAAATCCTGCCAGCTGCCCTTTTATAGATCTTCAGTGTGAAACAAGGCTTTGTATAGGTTGCCAGCCAGAAATTGATCTTGGATCCAATTCCATCAGAGAAGCTTGATTATTTTTAGAAGTAATGCTCAACCTAGCACAGCATACGGTGGTATATAATACCAACTGTTTATAAAAATCCATGTTTTAATTAATTTCTAGAAAATTAAACCCCTTTTTTTCCTGATGTCTGTTGTCCATCAAACTGTATGAAACTGCAGCAGAGTTTAGGATATGGCCTTTGCAGAGGACGTGGATGAGTTGGGATGTTGACCTTCAGAATGCAAGAACTGCATGGTGTTTGGATGGCCGGGAGCCAGGAGACCTGAGTTCTAGCCCCAGTTTTGCCTTTCCTGAAGTGTGTGATTTCAGCCTAACAAGGCCCTTCTGGCTCTTAGAGTTTGTAGTTATTAAACAAATGGGTTGTATGATCTTTAAATTCCTGTTATATTTTAAATTTCAAAGATTTTCATTATTATTGTATATGTTATGGTGATCTGTGATCAGTGAACTTTGACGTTACCATCGTAATTATTTTGGGGCCACTATGAACTGTGCCCATATATGACAACAAATTTAATAAATGTTGTATGTGTTCTGACCACTCTAAAAAAAAAAAATAAATTCCTATTATATTTTAATTTCAATAAATGTAGCTTCATGATAGAAATTAAATATAGTAAGTCTTTCTCCTAAAATTGTGATATCATAACTATTACAGCCATGCTGCTTGGGTGATTTTAAAGGATTGTTTTTGGGGAAAATGAGGTTTTTATGAAACCAAGATACTGATTTTTGGTAGTCCAGCACTACATCTTCCCATGTTCAGTGTTGTATATTCAAAGAGCATTTTCAGCTCACCTTAAGCCTATTTGTTTCCTGTTTATCCAAGTTTCACTTTTTATTGATGGTCCACTGAAAGGCCTTTCTTGAGCACACCTGTGTCCAGGTGTCTCTGTCCAGTGAAGTCTTATAGTCCTGTTCATGCCATGGATTTCAACTTTCAGAGGCTTCCTTGAATATTTTTTTCTTCTATATATTCTGACTTCTCTTAGATCACTGTTTAAAGTATGGACCACAGGTTATCTGCGATAGAATCACCTGGAGGTCTTTTTAAAAAAAAGGGTGTATTTCTGGTTTACATCCAGTTTTTAGCGGAGCCAAATCTCTTGGGGTAAGACTAAAATCTTCATTTTTCGCAAGCTTCCCAAGTCACTCTCAAATTTAAACTTGCCTCAGAGTGACCGTTTTGAGGAATTGAGGGCTATATGTTTGTTCATATTCTCAGGATCTGACATATAATTGGAGGTCAGTGGATATTTTTTGTGCAGGTAGATCACTGCATGAGCGGATATATTTGTGATAGTTAATTAGAAAGCTTTAAAATCCTTTTACCAGCCCTTTTATAATGAAGGCTCTGAAATATTTATCAAATGAATGAATAGTACTGGTAACAAGGTAATGGAAGTAATGGTGCTCTGGTTGTACACAGATGTTTTTGACCTTGTATGCACACATACACACACACACACACACACGCATGCACACATACATACACACACCTTGCCCCCCCCCCAACCCCACCCCCTGTGTCAGAAGCTTGCAGGAGAGCGTAAGCACTGGGTTTCAGTGCTAAGAGGGCCATCAAGTAGACTGATTAGGAAGGGCAGAATGTTGTAGGGTGAGTAAAAGCAAAAGCCACATGCTCTGACCTCTTGCCTTTTCTTGTTGTTTTTAGACGTTTGCAATGGTTACATAACACCAGTGGGGCCAGAGAGAAGGACAAGCCAAAGATGCAGTGATTAAAGAAATTACTACTAATTAAAGTTAATCTGAAACTCACATATTTCCTCAGTTTATTATGTAATGATCTAGCCTTAGGGGTTTCCAAATCCTACTGGACAGATAGAAGGGTTGGAGGTGGGAAGTTGGTTCTGAAGCCCAGCCTCTTACCCACAGTCCTATAGGCAAGGCGGGGATGGACCCCTAGTAATTTCTTTAGCCATGGCCCCTTTGTTCCATAATAACTGTAGAGGGTTAGGACCCTATAACTGTTTAGGAACTTGGGTAGTCAGCGTATAGATCCAATCAGAATGATAGGAAGGAAAGATAAGTAGCAGTTGATGTAGTATGTTATCATTGATAGCATTAAAAAGTGCCCAGAGCCTGTGTATGCAGCAGTTGCTTGATGCTCTGGTTAATTCGAGTTATGGCAAAGAGATGGTGACTCTGTAGAGGGATGGATGAGAGGAAGAATTGAACTGATCTCTAACCTTAACCCTCAGGGACTGTTCTGTTAATAAAACAAGCCTAAAAATGTGAAACATACAAAGTTAATAGCTAATAGTGTATACATAGCAGACTCTTCACTGTTCTCACATGTCTTCTAAGTAATTCTGTTTTGGCAGTACATTTTGTTTTTTTAAAAGAAAAAAAGAGGTGATTTTTAGTAATTCATTCTTCAGAGAGCAAGATGGATACTATCCAGCTCTGTCCCTCTTAGAATTCATAATAACCCCCTCTACACAATCCATGTTTATGATGCTCCTAACATGAATTATTTTTATAGTCTTCTGGGTCTCAGTTTTCTCATCTCTACAATGAGAGTTTTGTACCACAAATTGATCTTGGAAGCCTGTTTCAGCTCTAATCATTAGATTCTAGGTAAGAGTCTACATTTTCAAAATGGATAATCAATTGAATGAAAGTCACACTTTCAATATTTTTAGATCTCTTTTTATCTTAAATCAATTCCCAGTTTCTTTTATAAAAATTTATTTTCCCATCTCCATCTTCCTCCTTGCCTAGATTTATTTAAAAAATATTCTACAGTTCGTTTGAATTGCTATAGAAAGGCTCTGAGCGTCTGGTCGAACTTGGCTTTTAGATAAATTGTTTGTATTTCAAGGTTAGACCAACTGTAATTTCTACAAATTCCACGAAAGCTACTGATAGTGGATTTCTATGCTATGCCATTCCCTCTCAGGTTTCATTGCAGTGATGATGACTATGGTAGGAGGCCATTTTGTAAAGAATAGAGAAAACCAGGAGTCTGTGCATACATGGCCTCTGGGAACCTTGGTTGCAGTTTATTCCTAGTCATGGATGGCTTGTATGACCTTGGGGAGGTCACTGAATGTCTTTTGCCTTTGTTGTTTACTTATCAGTAAAATGAGAGAGTTGTAACTAGGTAAGCATTAAAATAGATCTATTAATAATACTCACCTTGGGTGCTTCAGTTTACTAAAATGCCTTCTTCATTGAAGAAATTATACTAATCACAGTTTGAATGTAACACAACCTTATATTCTAATTCAGTAAACATTGGCAGTCCAAACGTGGAATACAAGAGTGATTCCCTGCTGGATATGTAAGACGGTGTGTGGAAGTGTAGGAAAAAAAATAATAGAATGCAGTGTATCTATATATTTCTTAGAAATTTGTTATATTTTGAGTTAATACAGTAGGATGTATATAGTTTATATGTAAAAATATTGAGAACCTGAATGCTGAAATTTTTTTACTGATTGGGATTTATATTCAACGTTAGGAGACTACAGGAATAGAGTATATGTATATTTTTTTTACCCAAATGAATATGTTTGATTAGAACATTCCAGTTTCTGATTGTTAAGTAACAGTATCTTCTCCCTTTCCTTGAGAAAGATTATGATACAAAATAATTATTTGGTTGTGTCCAGTTCAGCAAGCCTTTATTTGACTACTGTGTATTTTGGGGGCTGTTGAAAGGAGTGTGGGTTATAAGGATGCAGTTCTTGCTTTCCTAGCATATAATTAAAGAAAAAAGAACAGTTTAGTGTTCTGACACCCTCTCTTGTTCAGGTCTTTATGTTCACCTTGGCACGGGATGTACCTGGTGAACCCTGGCCATTCTAGCTGTTCCTGTTGCTGTCTCTCTTGAGGTCCCTTTCTGGGTTTTATTGTAATGCAAACCCACCAAACAAGACTTCTGGCAGTTCTAGATGGAAAATATTATATAAATACTTAATTTGTCAGTGAGTGGTTTCTATTCTGGATAAAGCAAAGCCCCACCATACTGGATGTTCACATAAGCTGGACTGGATAACAGCGTTAGTGAGTTTGTGCTTTGAAGCCACTCGTGTTCAGTGTTTTGAATACCACCCCCAAGCATAGTATCTTGGGGTCTGTGGAACCTTAAAATGTTCTTTATTTTCCCACTGGCCATTCTCCTCTGCAAGCATTACTATTTTCTATCCTTTTCCTGAAAAATGAGCGTTTTAATCTCCCAATTCATAGCTGGAGAAGTCTTACTTTGAAAAGTAGAGAGGTTGATGGCTTCAGGGCTGTATTTCCTTATATGCTTATGTTTATATTTTGGAAATTGATCTAAGAAATGTCAATACTTTGTTATGGTTTTGACATTTATCTGATAATTCCTTTCTTGGCATGTTAAAATCTTAATTTCTTTGGCAAAAGCATTTTCTTTTTAGGGTTGATCATCTTTCCAGGGTTCTTTCTGTGAAAAAATTATAGTAGAGCTTTTAAAGACTTTTCTTAACCACATACAACATAATTCCCTGTATAAATTTTGGGGGAAAAATCAATGAGAGGGTTAGTGTAACACTAATTAATGAATGTCATTGGCTGTAAAATTGTCTTTGAACTTAAAATTTATCAAATTTTAGTGTTAGAAATAAAATATTACAGATTACCTTTTCATTATAAAAACAACTTATCTATGACAATAAGGAAAAATAATATAAAAATTCACAATCACTAACACAACTGTTTTTAGTTTTGCAGCTACAAATCACTTATTTGAATTACAGTAATTTTGTATTTTTGATTTTTGCTACCATTTATATAATAAGTATTTTAATTCTTATATATACTATACAAATATCATTGTAATGGCTACTTAATGGGTTATCCAGTTGATTTACTATAACTCATATTGTTAGAATTTAGGTTGAATTTTTTGACATTGCAGATGATGTTGTAGAGAACATATTTTTGCCTGTGGGGTTTTCCTTTTTAGGATTATTTCCTTAAATTAAATTTGGAGTTTAAATTTAGAATTACTGGATCAGAGTTACTTTTATGGCCCTGAAATAATATTCTATTTTATACTTTTAGAAATAGTTTTTGTTCTTCCAACCAGAGCACAAATGACGGGTAAGGTTTTAGTTTTAGTGCATGGAGGAGCCATAATTATATGTCATTTATGTTAATGCATCCTGAAGATTTTGTGCTCTTAATGTGTTCCTGCTACTTGGGGTCTGCCTGAAACGGCTTCCGTTAGGGACTTCTGCTAATTAAATCGAATTGGTCCAATTTTGTAGCCAACAGGTAGGTGATTATAGTGTATTATCCCTCATTGCTGGATAAAGTTTCAATGGAAAAGGGAAGATATTAGCTCAAGAACAAAAGTAGTTTGGAGTTCTGCTGTGAGTTTTAAGGAGCCATCACTTGGAGCTTGCCAACTTTGTCTTTTCCCTCTTGTGGCCAGCTGTCATTGGTCTTTCATGCTGCTTTTCACTTTGTCCTCAAAGGCTTTCCCATGCTCTCTGGTGTCAGTCTTGCTTCTCAAGTGAGTGTGTCCTCAGGGGTGCAGCTGGGCAATCTGGGAAGCTAACTCTGATGTGGGAATGCCAGTAGAGTATGACTCTGGAGAATGTGAGTACCTGTCCTGCCCGGCAGGAGTGAACTAGAAATCCCTCAGGGTCACTGTAAGCCTGGTCCATTGATACCCTCCAGCGTGGGAAGATACTGCTCTGAATGACTGCACTGCTGCCAGTGATGTTAAAAGTCTTCCGAGAGACCCTGTAAATGTGTAGGTCACTGCTTTGAATGTGTTACATGAGAAAGCTGAATACAAATGGTCTAGATACTGTGCAAGTATCCTAAAATTTTTGTATATGGTCAAAAATAAAGCTATTTATAATAAAGTATAAATAGCTGTAGCAGGGTATGGTGAGATTAAAAGACATTCTTTTTCTTTTTTTCTATTTTGCACCAAAATGTCCTCTAGTGTTTTAGCACATTTATAGTAGAGTTTTGAAGTTATTTTTGCAAACTAAATACCGAGGATTCTAAAGTCTGTGAAGTGAAATTGAAGGAAGAGGATTTGAGATTCTGGTTAAACCACTGGAAGGGGAAGATGACAGTGGCAAGCTTTTATCTGTGTATCTCCTGGAGCTGAAATGGACACTCTGCCCATTTTGTTATATGCCCACGTGAGTGGGTTCTAAGATCTTTTTAGGGAAGAGGTGAATCTTCAGCTGAAAGAAAATTTCTCACTATCCACATCATTTATGAAGCTAAAGCACAGTTTTGGGGTATGCAAGCGTGCCTTCTGTGTCCTTTGGCCACTCCTTTCTGTACTCTCCACTGCCATGATGTGTATCCTGAATGACAAGTTCCGTCTTCCTGCTCACAAAAGCCCAGCTCCATTGTGTATACCTTGCATGCGGCAGTAGAGCGCAGAGGTAAAGAATACTGGTTCTGGACTCAGATTCTTGATTTTGAGTCCTGGCTGGTTCTGTGATTTTGGGTTCTCTAAGGCAGTTACCTCATCTATACAGTGGAGGCCACAGAATACCCACTTGCAGGGTAGTTGTGAGGATTAAACTGGTTAATACTAGTGAAGTAGTGAGCACAGTGCTTGATCCATCATACTCAACTGTATTGATGATGATACATGTAGGATACATCTTCTAGGGTAGGTTTTTTTTTCTCATTATCAATGTATTCCTTTTAATTATAGGAAATCAGAAAAATACAGAAATGTATAAAGAAGAGAATAAAAATAACCCATGACTTCACAGTAGATTTTGCTTTTTAAGTCTTCTCTGATAATGAAATAAAAGGTGTTTGCCATTTGGGGAAGTAAAGGTGTCTATAAATGAGGTGTTTCCAGTACTCCTGAAATAGATCCCCCTTTTCTATTAATACCTGTTCCTAGCACAATACCAGGCTCATTACCACTCAATAGAATTAGCTTCATGTCTTGGTTCTGCCAGATTTTGTGACTTGGACAAATTAAGTGTTTCTATGTATTATTTAAGGCTAAAGACAATAAGGTTAGTTTAGCTTTGTCATTCATTCTTCTCTTAACCTTTGACTTATTTGATCTATAGTTTTGTTCATTTCCTTTTTATGTCTCCAGTGAATGGAACAGACATGACTTTGCACATCTCAGCTAACAAATTTTGAGTGCCAGTTAAGTGCTAGACACTCTTCTGTCCCTGGGAATTACAGAACCAAACAATACAGACATGCTGTCTGGCTCATGGAGCTTGTGGCAGGGCCTTGGATAGAGAAGGGCAAGCGTCCTCAAGATGGTGTGATGAAAGCTTCTCAGAGGGCAATGGGGGAAACAGGGTCCAATGTGAGTACTTATTATGCACATACTTACGGCAACATTTCTAATTGCAACGAAGTGAAAAAGAAAGGGGTGGCGAAGTGAGCACCCAGCTCAGAGTCAGTAGGCCTAGGTTCATCCTCTGCCTCTGTGAGAGCTCAGTTTAATTCAGTTATGTGAGTGCCTGAAATGTATCCAGCACCTGCCTTCTGGGGTTAGGGATGTGCAGATCCTGCCCTCACAGAGCATCCAGTCAAGCTGGGAAGGCAGGAGCCTGCTGTGAAGGGTACCAGGTGCTCTGTGTGTACACTACAGGGGAATCTGCCTTGTCTCTGTTATCTCTTTGCCGTGTCTCTTGGAGTCAATTGTGATGCTCCTGGGATTTCAGGAATAAAGGAGAAAAATGAGTGGACCCCTTACTCCTTAAGGTTCTCTGAGGATTTCCTGCTTGCTCCCGACTCAAGGTGAGGAATGTTATTGGAAGGTTTGGAAGGATGAAAGCCACATTGGCCATTGCTATTTTCTCTAGCTGCCATTTATCAGCCAGTAACCGAGAGGTCCTGAATGCAGTGACTAAGCTAAATATGGGCACATGACCTGCCAAGGCATTCAAATATGGCAACACTGAAGCTTTACTTCCTTGGCACAAAGTTTGCTTATCTTATTTCTTATTCTATGAAAATCACAGCAAAAATATATTACTTGGGGTTGGATGTTGGGATTTCTGTGTGTGTGCACACACATGCAGGTGCTTGTGTATGGAATATTATGCTGGGATTTAAAAAAAAATGTTCCATAAAAAGAAGTATCTAGTACAAAATAGATTCAGAAGACTAACCTACCTGCATTTTATCTCTGTATTTCTAAATCCTAGCACAGAACCTGCCACCATGGGTAGCATGGGAGTGTTCAATAATGGATGGATAGTCTGTGTCATGAACAACTTGCTTGACTTCCCTGGAATTCCCAACATACTATACCACACCCAACTCTCATATTCCCAAACAATATTGTATTGCTCTTTCAGTGAAACTATTTGTGCAAGAAAGTTTTATGATGTACAACAGCATGGCATAGCCTAATCTATCATTCCATTCTCCACGTTGATCATAACTTTACAAAATGAACCTTTTTAATGCTGGAATCATGCCACAGTACAACTTCCAGCAGTTTAGCTGTTTCGATAATGTTAAAGGAATTTAGATATCGTTTTGTTTTGGTCCAGGAAGATTATTTTCTCATTATGCAAGTTTACTGCCATAGAGGTAATAACCCTCATCCTTATATCAAGTCAAACAGTTAAATTAGACTGGGAAGCAATTTTCAGTGGACATTTAATTCAGATTCTGTTTCTCTTATGTCAACTGAACTGATACTAGTTACCTAATCCTTGACGTAGTCTTTAAAGCCAAAACCAAAACTAAGGCCAGTTGTCTCTATTTATTGTTGTTACAATTGCTGGCATTACTTTTCCCTGGTGGTTTTCTTTGTGGTTTTAAATTTATAACTATTCTAGTGTGTTGTATCTTAGTGCAGAACAGAGGCTTTCGTGTGTGTGAATGTGTTATTGCTAAATTTTCTTATGTGTTGCTTGTAGTAGGATCCTGCTTTAACCTGCTGATTGTAAGAAGGGAAAAGAATTAAAAAGATGAACTTAGTGCATGATGTATTTGTTGCTAAAATGGTCTCTTCTAAGAAGAACTGAAGTTGTTGGGTGGAGTGTGCAGTATATCGGGGCATTTTGGTTTGATAGTTTTTGGACATGAGAACAAACATTAAATGATTAATTCAGATTATGGTTTTATTTCAGTCCAACGGTTAAGGCCACATCACAGCTTTGACCACATATTTTATTAATGATGATTACTACTTGAGTAAGTGTTGCTGGTAAATGGAAAGTGGTTTGGATGTGGCCATGAGAATCAGGCCCAGACAGATTATTCTCAAATTTCCATTCTTACATAAGAGCTGCTTTGGAACTCTGGGGACTTTTTCTGAATGCCCATAAGCCCCTGCTCATAGATCCCTGTTGTACTTGTTGTGCTGTTTATTATCTGTTGATGTGTCTGTGCTCTTCACTCAATTAATTGGCAACTCCTAAAGCCAGGAACTATGTTGTAACATCTTTGAATGAATAAATTCATATGAAAGACAGAATTCCACACTGGCCTTCATAAATTCTGTCTCTTTTGTTTATTAACTGTGTGCCTTTAGGCAAGTGTCTTGTCCCTTCTGAGCCTTAGCTTCCTTATGAGTTAAAGTGGGATAATCTCAGAATTTATTGCTAATGTGTTCAAAACAACCCAAGTGGCTGTTTTGAGGGAGTCATAACATGTAATGACATGCCTAACATAATGCCTGTGTTTCTAGCAGGTGCCCAAAGGGTAATTGTCACTCATGTCATGATTACTGATAAACTAGATCAAATATTTATTTTCTGTTCCTCCATCCAGCTTGCTTTTTGATCTTGAAACGGTGACTTTATAAGACTGATGTTTTGTAAGATGTCCCTTAAAATTTTCTCATCCCCCCCAGCGCATTTTTAAAGTTAGTATCAAAAAAGTCCTTGTGCTATTGGATGTTCATTTGTTAGTCATCCATTATACAAATATTTATTTTGTTTTCTGCTGTATTCCAGGCCCTGGGCTGAGAGCTAGAGATATGTAACTCAACACAACAGGCAAGTTTTCTGTCTTAATGGAGCCCCTTAGTTATAGTAGAGACAGAAGAAAAAGTCAACAAGTAAACGAAAGCATATTCAGTTGTGAAAATTGTCACGCAGAAAAACAAATGATGAGGTGTAGACCAGTTGGGGGTGATAGAAAACTATTAATATTTTGTATAGAGTAGTGAGAGAATACCCCTTTTGAGAAATGACATGTAAGCTGAGATTTAAAGAATGAGATGGTGCCACCACACTCCTCTTTGTGGGCCCAGGAGACCTGCAGAGGAAGGGCTTCTTGCCTTGTGGGCTCCACTGTGGTCCCCGCTGCCCTTTGAGCTAACATCAGCAGGTAGGTGGGCCTCCCTTCGGCTGAGTTGCCTCCCTTTCCCCAGCAAAGGGTCCCACCAGCCATGCCTCCCTAGTAGCTTACACGCTCACCCCACCAGACTGGGGAGGTCTGACTTCTCTCCATTTCCCTAGATCTCACACTTTAATGGACACCCGCATCACTGGGGTTTTTGTCAGAACCACATTGTTGAATCCTACTCTGTCTGGAGTTTCTGATTCAAGTAGGCCTGAGTGTTTTCATTTCTAGCAAGTTCCCAGGTGAGGTTGATACCCCTGCTGTAAGGACCTTACTTTGAGAGCTAATAATGGGTTTTTACCCGTAGACAAGTAAGTTTATGTCTATCTTCCACTTTATCTATTAATATAAAATAAATATTGGAGAGCTGACAATTATATAATGCTTACTATATGACAGGCACTATCCTAAGTGTTTTGCAGATGTTATGTCAGTACTATACGTAGGATATTTTGAGATATGTTATAATATTTTTCTCTGTGTAACTGATGAAGATTTGGAGGCAAAGAGAGGTTAAATGGCTTCAAGGTCATTTTGCCAGGAAATAGTGGAGCTGGGATTTGAACAGGGACAATCTAGCTCCATAGTCTGTATTCTTAATGATTAGGCTAAAACAGAAGTAGTGATAGTATGTATTTCCTAGGGTTTTTAAAATGAGAATAACCTATGTAGTGAGCTGACATGGTTTTTATTAAGATGTCTTTCCCTTGACATTATTCCATTTGTAAATATGGAGGCTAAGTTATTGGTTATTAAGCCCTGTGGTGCTTCAAAACACTGATTAGGGAGTGATTTTTGGCAGGAGAGGCTACTAGCCAAAGTGTAGTTTTTGTAATAGTTACTCTATAAAGGTATGTTGAATGAATGTATGAATTCCCAATTGTAAGAATTGCAACTATCACTATTTTCTTTTGTGACATTTGATTATTTAAAAATGTATTTAAAAGGGGGCACAGAAAGCATGAACTACAAAAGAAAATAGTGGTAAAATGGACTTTATCAAAATTCAAAACTTTTGTTCTTTGAAAGATTCACCTGGGGAAAAAGGCAAGCCATAGAATGAGAGAAAACATTGTAAAACATAAATCTGATAGAGACTTGTGTTCACAATAAAGAACTCTTACAACACATTAAACAGACGACCCAATTAAAATATATGCAAAAGATTTGATTACACGTCATGAAAGAATATTCTTAAATGATCAATAAACACATGAGATTTCAGGGGAATGTGTATTAAAGCCACAATACTGCTACATACTCATAGAATGGCTAAAGTTAAAAAGACTGTTAATACCAAGTGTTGGCCAGGATATAGAGCAACTGGAATCTTTATACATTGTTGGTGGGAATGCAAGTTGGAAAACAGTATGGTAATATCTAGAAGATAAATGTAAAATTGCCTTATAACTCAGCAATTCAACTCCTTAGTATTTGTCAAAGAGAAATGAAAATATGTCCGTATAGACTTTTATGTGAATATTCATAATGGTGTTATTCATAATAGTCCAAAGCTAGAAGCAAACTAATTGTGGTATATCTGTCCTATGGAATACTACTTAGCAACAAAAAGAATAAAATATTAATACATGAAAATACATAGTGAATTTTAATAAAAATTATGCTAAGTGAAAAAAGTCAAACCCAAAAGAATAAATACTGTCCAATTTCATTATATGAAACTCAAAAATTGGGAAAACTAGTGATAGAAAGCAGATTGGTAATTGCCTGGGCTGGGAGTTGGGAGCCAGTGTCGATAGGAAGAAGTAGTAGGAAACTGTTTAGCCTGATAGTATTGTTATATTTTGAATGTGGTTACAAGGTTGTGTGCAGGCATAAAAATTCATCAAAGTATAAAATTAATTTGAATGACTTTATAATTTATTTTAATTGATATTAATTTGAGAAATTATAAGTTGTACCTCAATAAACACAAAACATTTAAAGACCCATCAATACATGAGTGGATTAATAAAATGTGGTATATGTATACCATGGAGTACTATTCAGCTATAAGAAACAACGATGATATAGCGCCTCTTGTATTTTCCTGGCTTGAGCTGAAACCCATTCTATTAAGTGAAGTATCCCAAGAATGGAAAAATAAGCATCACATGTACTCACCAGCAAATTGGTATTAACTGATGAACACCTAAGTGGACATACAGGAATAACATTTATCGGGTGTCGGGCAGGTGAGGGGGGAGGGGATAGGTATATACACACATAATGAGTGTTATGCGCACCAACTGGGGGATGGACACGCTTGAAGCTCTGACTCGAGGGGGGCGGGGGAGCAAGGGCAATATAAGTAGCCTTAACATTTGTACCCCCACAATATGCTGGGAAAAAAATAAATAAATAAAAAATATATGGTTTCTGGCAGTTTGTCTTATTTGATTCTATTAAAGCATCCTACAATGTTTCTACATTAAATATTATAATAAAGGATTATTTTTCTAATCGTTTTATATCTTATTCTTTTACTAGTCATTATGTGGCTAGAGAATTTGGAAAGTGATTACTTTTTTCTTTCTCTCTTTTTTAACCATATGAATCCAATTTGCAGGTCCTGTATTTCTTTTTCTAAGAGCACTATTTCTACTATGAAAAGACTGGACAGGTTTATGGGACATATTTTTTGTTTTGGACCAGAGAGCTTGTACTTCATAATATTAAAGAAAGCCAACATAATTTGTATTATTTAAAAGGACCTTTCTCAACTGGCTCTTTCCTCTATGAAATAGGCCCAGTACTGCCTACCTGCAAGGCTGTTGTGAAGGTGACCTTAGATGACCTATGCCAAATGTACCAGACAGCATATGGTCCTCAGCAGGCTGGTGGCTTTGCTATAGTTTCCCCATAACACTTCTTATTTCTCAGAGCCAAGGTCAGGGAATATTTTGAAATGTTTATTTGAAAAATATTTACTGTGCCTATTTTGTTTATTCATTTCCTTCCTATTACTGTGTTCTGTGTCCTTGAAATGGAGGCTATATTATACAAATATTCAGATCAGTTTTAATATATCATTTAAGCCTAATGTTTTTTTCTTTCAACATGTTGCCTAATGTAGCATAATAGTTAATAGCATAGTATTTTAACTTTTAAAATTCATTTCCAGGGAAGAATATAAACATAGAAAAGCTTCCTGTTAGAGATTGCCTAAATTTATGCATAAATTCTAAGTAAAATTCTGGAATTGAATTTAGATATGTAATTGTAGAATCCTTTTGATTATAAGAAAGTTGAAAACATATTTTTGTTTTTTTGCCTACATGTGTTCATTCGAAAATTATTATTAAGCTTTTATAAAGGGGCCTTCTTTGGAGTAGCTGCTGATTATTTTGTCAGTTTTCCAATATTGTAAAATCTCTGCTTGAGTTGAATATTACATTTTAGCCTTCTATCTCCCAGTAGTGTTTCCAAGTAAACAGCTTTTCCATTCCCTCTGAAACTAAGCTCCATCACCATTTCCTCACTGTTCTGGAGTCTGTGTTGCTTATGGTAGCAGGTAGGGGGAAAGATGCATCAGTGAGATCAGTCCATAAATGTTTTGAATTCAGATTGTTTTCATTGATCTGAAGTTAACAGGGCACAGACTGCACCTCTAAATTGCCTTGTAAAAGAAATTTATTTTAAGAAAAGATAGAATATTTTCTAATCACTAATATACCTTTATTTCTCCAATGTGTAAAACACTGCTAGATATTGTGGGGAAAGACTAAAATGAATAATAGCCAATGCGCAGCAAGTTCACATTGTATGCTGGATGCTATGCGAAATGCCGTTTATGGGTGATTTCATTAGTGCTACAACAGCGCTGTGAAAGAGCTCTTCTTAGTTACACACACACACACACTCTTTAACATTTGAGGAAACTACTGCTTTAGGAAGATGCGAGTGATGGGTCTGGGATTCAAATTCAGACCGCAGAGCTACTGTTCTTAACTCTCACAACTAACATAGAAAGCCTCACCTTCTTCATCTGTAGAGTGAGGATAACAAACTAGCTCATTTGCCACGGTTAAATAAAGCAATGCTACAAAACTCTTGGTACCTCATAGTAAGCACTTAATGGTAGTAATTATTGTGGCTACCAATGAGGAAGGATTGTAAAGATTAAAGTAAACAATGCATATAAAGCGTTTGGCACAGAGCATGGCATGAGACTCAAAGGGGCATCTTTTAAAATGGACTTTGAAAACTGTATTTCCTTGGACCTCTGCTGCCCCTGAGATAACAAGACCAACCCCTCCTTTTCCTCCTCCACCTCAGCCTACTTAACGTGAAGAGTATGAGGATGAAGACCTACACGATGATCTGCTACCACTTAATGGATTGTAAATATGATTTCTTTTTCTTATGATTTTCTTAATATAATTTCTGTAGATTATTTTAAGAATACAGTATATAATACATTTAACATTCAAAATATGTGTTAATCAGCTGTTTATGTTGTCAGTAAGGCTTCCAGTTAACAGTAGGCTGTTAATAGTTACGTTTTTGGGGAGTCAAAGTTATATGTGGATTTTCGACTACACAGGGGTCATTGTCCCTAACGCCCATGTTGTTCAAGGGTCAACTGTATATAGAGAGGTCAGTGCTTGGGGAAAAGAACAGGCTCAAGATTAAGGGAATGCATGTACAAAGGTACTGAGATGAGATTAAAACTATTGTCAGTTTAGTTACATTAAGGTATACAGGAAGAATATGAAACTGGGCTAGAAAGTAATTTTGGGTCAAAGCTTTATAGATTTTGAATGCCAGACTAAGAAGTTTGACTTCGTTCTTCTTATGGAAAGCCAGTATACTGATTGAATTTGATAAAAAAAAAAAATACACAGTGTTTATTTCTTATTTCTCATGACTTTTTTTTAATTTCAGCATATTATGGGGGTACAAATGTTTAGGTTACATATATTGCCCTTGCCGCCACCTTAAGTAAGAGCTTCAAGTGTGTCCATCCCCCAGACGGTGTGCATTGCACTCATTGTGTATGTATATACCCATCTCCCCCCTCCCATCTGCCCGACCCCTGATGAATGTTATTCCTATATGTGCACTTAGGTTTTGATCAGTTAAAACCAATTTGATGGTGAGTACATGTGGTGCTTATTTTTTCTTGGCATTGGGAAGTTAATTCTTCAGACATCAACAAAGAGAGTTCCCTTGGAATATTTTTTTTGCCATTATTAATTTTTATATTTATTTTCCAAAATGTACTGAGATAGAAAGCTGCTCAGAAAATGAGTCATTGACTTCTTTCAGATAGCTTCTTAGGATTCTGAATTTTTGTGTTGACAGATCTCAAATATTGTTTTAAGTCTGTCTTTTGGTATATCCGAAATGTTCAAAAGAGTTTCCTGTGCTAACATTTAGCTCATTCAGGTTGAAAATAATGAAAACAACTTCTGGAAAGAGCTGACAATTTAGGTTGCATCTGACAAGCGAGAAGCAAAGACTATTCATTATATGAATCAATTTTTTCCAAATTATTAAAATGAAATCTAGATACAAAGTGCACTGCTCCATCAAGGATTTTATTTTAATCTTAGTATAATTGTGTTTCCTATGTCATACCGTGTGTGTGTGTGTGTGTGTGTGTGTATAAAAGAAATGTGTCAGTATGGACTTTTCTGCCTTTGCTCTTAACTCAAGCATTCATTATAAGGTTCTACAGTGTACATTTGTAAAGGCACAATTAAAATCCATGTTTTATGTTACACAACTCACTTTAGCTCACAAATGTTACGTTCTGATTTAACTGAGAGGTATCTGTTTTCAGTATTATTTAAATGAAGAAATAATAAAGATTAATCTGTAAGTTACCAAAATATGGTATTTAAAAGGGCAGTGGGAAATGCTATAAAACTTACTTTTTGTGCTTCAGACAAAAAAATATTAGTTTATTGTGTGCTTATTTAATTTACACAAGTGAGTTTGCTTTATTAGACTTACCTCAAAGGAAGAAACATGAATTTTATTTTGATAAAAACATATATAAAAGGCATCATTTCAGGTATGAGGAGAAGAGTGAATGTTTTTAGTTATTTTGAATAAAAATGTATAATAATGTTTTTCTCAGAGAAGTATAAATACTTTGTCCTGCTATGCCTGAATTTTGGACAGATAAACATTTTAAACCAATTTGTTATATATCTGTTGTAACAGAGAAATGAGGAAGAGAAATCACAGTTACCAGTTTTGACAGGTTTATACCAAAATGGTGTTTAATATATCCAGATGTTCTATCTAGAGAAAAATGTAGAATGACTCATACTTTAAATTAATCTAGAAGGCAAACCCCTTTATATCCACCAATTTTTATTTAGTGTCCCACACACTTCTAATATTCTGACAGGGCCGTCTTCCCTGGAGAGAGTAACGTTGCCAACTCTGATTAGAATTTTAACTAAGAACAACAGTTGGGATGATGTTATCTTCATTCAGATTCCTAACTTAGTTATGGAATAAAATATTGCACACATTATGTATCCATATAACACAAAATAAGTAAAATATGAATTATTCCCAGGATTTTACTTAAACTAGAAATAAATGACATCCTTGTAACTGCTCTCACATATTAATATGTGAGGTTGCACATGATATTAATTCTTTTTAGAGCATTGCGAGACTTCCCTCTATCACATTTGGGATGTTTATTCTTTTACAGAATATATGGATTTTTTCCCCTTCACTGGTGACCCTGATGTCCTAATTATAGAAAAATGAATGTTTCCCCAGGGCTGAATTCTAAAACCGTATCCACTGACCCCACACCTTTTCTCTGATTCTGCACTTTTCCCTACTTGTGTGTGTATGCATGCGCGTGCACGAGTATGTGCTGTGTGTGTGAGATACGACACGTATTCTGTTTCTTGACTTTGCTTCTTGATTCTTCTGTTCATTAGTTTTTTAATGTTCTTAATTACTATGACATAGTTAATTTCAATATCTGGCAGGGTAAGCCCCTTTCAGCTTTTGCTTTATTTTCTTCAAAAACTGTCTAAGCCATTAATTTTTTTTCTTCCGTGTATATTTTTGAAATTGGTTTGCCAGGCTCCCTCAAATTCCTGATGGATCTTATAGGAAATACTCTGAAGTTAATTAATTTTGAGGACACTTTAAAAATGTTAACTCATCCCATCCATGAGCATCTTCTCTCTCCATTTATTCAAAGAATTTTAAATGTTGTTAAGGCTTTAACATTTTTTCCTTGAGACTCTTGTGTAATCTTTGTTAGGTTAATTCCAAGATATATTGATTTTGTTGCTCTTATAATTAGTGCCAAGTCTTCCTATTTTCTGATTATTACAATACAGAGGAATACTATTGACTTTATATGTATTGGTTTTAAACCTGATAAGTTTGCGGAATTCTCTTATTAATAGTTCTCTATTACATTATTAACTGTATCTCTTTGTTTTATTTTTCGTGATCAGTGGGTAATAAATTCAGTCAGCTTTTGTCTATTAAAAGAAGTCTTTATTTTGCCTTCATTTTGAAAGATATTTGTGCTGGGTAAAGAATTCTAGGTCTAGGATGATGGTTTTTCCTTTCAGCACTTTAAAGATGTTATTTTCATATTTCCAGTATTTTCTAATCTTTAGTATTGACAGTACTTGTTTTAAATTCTATTTCCTCACTCATTACTTCAGTAGTTACTTTTATTCTGTCTTTAAACTTCTTGGAGTTTGGTTTTGCTTATGGTGCGGGGCAAAGATCTTTACCAAATCTTTGCCTTCTCTCTCTCGTCAATATTCCTGAAGGCTATTCTAAATGTTTAGCCTTTTCCAAACACCACTTAATGGTTTATTAATCAATACTATTGATTGATTGATTGGTTCTCTTTCAGTTCATTGATTTCTGCCTTTATCTTTATTCCCTGCATTCTCATTTCTGGCTGTATTCTCTTGATTTTGTCCTCCTTAGTGGATTTAGTTAAGTTATTGACTTCTTTTAAAATCTTTATTATTTTCTATTAAAGGTATTTAAAGCTCAGAATTTCCCACTATTACTATTTTCAGTACATCCATAAATTTTGGCATGACTTCTTCCCTTCTCATCTTTAAGGATTTTGTATTTCCCTTTTTCCTTCTGCAACTCATTATTGTTTGTTATTGTTTTTACATATGTATGATAAATTTCAGATATGTGCAGTCTCTCCTACTTGTCCTTTTATTACTTGTTTCTACCTTTATTATATTGAGGTAAGAACATAATCAGGTAGAATTTTTTAATAAATTTTTGAAGCCTCCATTTTGATCGATGAAATGATCAAGTTCTGTGTATATTCCATGAGAGCTTAAGAAGAACATGCAGTCTGTGTTTCTAAAGTTCTAAAGAAATAAATATTAATAGTCTGTGTTGCAACACTACTAATTAGTGTATTTACATTTTCTCTATCATTTCTAAGATAGATGTCTTAATATTAAACAAAAATCCAAAATCCACAATGCTCCAAAATCCAAAACTTTTTGAGCACAGACTTGATGCTCATTGGTCAATTTTGGATTTTAGATTTTCAGGTTAGGGATGCTCAACCTGTATTGTTAATCATTTATTTAAATCTTCTCTCAGTTTCTGTGGGGAGCATATTGAATTATCCAATAAAAATGGTTGAATTATCTATTTATCCCAGTATATCTGTTACTTGTGGTCACATTTTTAGGTACATACAATGCTGTGATTATTGTATTTTCTATTATCATTCCTTTTACCAGTAGGCAAATTCACTCTTTGTTCTTAATGATATTTTTGGCTTTAAATTCCATTCTGTCTGATAGTAAAATCATTTCAACTGGCTTTCTTCTATTTTATACCTCTCTGACATAATATTTTCCGTATCTTTAACGTTGATTGGTTGAGTCATGATTTTTTTAAAAGCCAGTTTGAATGTCTGTTTTTTGGCATTAAGTTTCATCCATTTACTTTTATCATGGTTATTGTTTTATGAGGCTTATTTTTGCCATGTTATTTTGTGTTTTCTGTTTACCATACCTGTTTTCCTTCTTGCTTGCTTTGCTTTCATCTTTTCTACCTTCTAGTGGAAATTCTTTAAATCAGATATCTTATTTTTTTCCTCTCAGTTCTAGGAAATTCTTGCCTGTTATTTCTTCAGTTCGTTTCTCCCATCTGTTTACTTTATTCTTCTGAGACTCTTAATACTTTTAGCCTCCAGATTTCTTGTATCTCCTTCTGTCTCTTTTCCAGATGCTGCCAAGGGAGTTCCTTGACCCGGTTTTCTCAGGCACTGTACAGGTTGTTGGAGCTGTTGTCTCTCATTGCTGGTGCTTGTGCTCCTCAGGTGCTTCATAATTTTCTTTGGACTCATTTTAATTCCCTTGGGGTTGTCACTTGCTGCTCTTGTTTGAATGTGTCACACCCAAATTTCAAGGGTTGCCAGTGTGATAGTATTAACGAGTGGGGCCTTTAAGGAGGAGATTAGGCCATGAGGGCTCCTCCCCTAGTGAATGGGGTTAAGGCCTTTATAAAAGAGGCTTCCGGTTGCATGTGTTTGGTTAGGTTGCCCTTCTGCCTTCTGCTAGGTGAGGACACAGTGTTCTTCCCTTCTGGAGGATGCAACCCTTCACTAGACAACCAGACCTCCCAGCACTTTAATTTTGGACTTCCCAGCCTCCAGCACTGTGGGAAAATAATTTTGTTTTGTTTTTAAATTACCCAGTCTCTGGTATTCTGTTATGGTAGCACAGATGTACTCAGATACCTGCCTCGGTTATGATGTCTGCCTGAAACTGGAAAACTTTGATGGGAGAAAAAGAGGAAATATACAAGAAAAGATTATTATAGGACAATTTCAATACAGACCAATGCACAGAGGCATAGAAAATATGCACATGATATTAGCTGACTGTGTTAAAAATAGTAAAAATAAGAATACATCCTGACCAGTTGTATTATGAAGCTATGCTGCTGTACCACGTTTTCCTAGTAAATTTTCTCACTAGTGACTGAGACTGAGAACTACTTAGCCTTTGTCTAAGTGAGAAATTAAGACCTCTTAGAATCAAGATTTGTTTGACTTTATGGGAAAACTTGTTTGAAGGTAGGTTTGTGCAGTGGGGGATAAAAGGAAGAAAGGACACTCTTAGTGATGGAGTTCTTTCCCTGTCTTAACACCTTTCGGACCACTCACAAGTTTTCTCGTGTTTCGCTCGCCATCTGTTAGGGACCTTAGATGTCAACACCCTGTCTTGTCCGTTAGTGAGAGTAGAGGTTTACCGCCAAATTTGAAAATGAAAACATCAAGAATGAAGAAAGGTGACATAATAAATAAATGTTTTACACAGTACCATACGTTAAAAAAGTACTAGGAACTTTAATTGTTTAATTAATTGTTTAATTTTTTAATTGTTTTTGTAAATAAAAATGTTATAATTATTGAAAAACAACACCTAAAGTGCATTATGATCTGTAGTTACGATGATTTAAATAACGTGCAGTTTGCCCAAAAACGTGCGGTCCCTGGCGTTTGTCTTAGAGATTTCTATGTGGTCCAAAAGGTGGTAACTTCTATGCTAGGTACCATCCCGTACCTAGGGGATTACTACCATCCTGTAGTAATCTCATTGAATTCCAACAGAAATCCTCTGAGGTACGTCTTACAAATAGGCCTAGAGAGAACTGACTGGAGGTGGTGAATGGCAAAGGTGAGCAGAGTCTGAAGCGGCGCCACCAGCTTTCAGATGCCCTGGGGTGACACGCTGTGGAAAGGTCGTACTACTTGAGGTTATTTATGTGTTACTACTTGAGGCTATGTGCTCACTGTGTAATGATGTGTGGGATGGGGTAGAGGAAAGACTGTGTGTTGACATGATTCATTGCTCAAAGAAACTTAACTTTTAAATGGAAGCCCAGAGGGTGAAAACAGTTCCATTTGAGGGCAGCTGAATTGGGCTAGTCCTATAAAAGAAGAAGGCAGATAGTTCCTTGGGGACATTCCTGGGGACAGTCACAAGAGGCTGTCATGTAGGGTGTGTGGTAATCTAGCTTCAGATAGGTAGAAAACATCAGATTTATAACAAAAGCAATGACTAGGAAGATGTTTTTATACCCCGGGAAAAGTAGGTATGTACTTACCATATTTACGTAGCAGGCCTCCTCCCCTTATTCATTCTGCATTTTAAGCTTTGACTTTACCCTCAACTCTAATTAGCAGCTGGCTTCTAGAAGGTGTCAAGCCTAAGGAGAGAGCTGGCAGGCTAGCGCAGGGCAAGAAGTCCAATCAAATGAGAATTATTCCGTCAGAAGAAGAAAACCAGGTTGGAAAAATTAATAGTTCTCTGCCTGCTCCTTCTGCTCCCCACTGACCCCTGCTGAACTGCTGGAGAATGCATCATTCTTTCTCTGTGTCTTTGCTCATGTATCATTCATAATTTCACTCTATGATGGTGATCATAACATATTACTCTTATGGTTTTCTGTGCTGTTTCCCTGAATAACTGCCTTCCTAGAGAGAAGGGGGATTGTGTGTTTTCCTGTGTTCAGTGAAGCTTTGTTAACCAAATAAATGGATAAGCAGTCATTGACAACGCAGCAGTAGAAAAGAATCTTGCCTTTTGGCTAGACAACAGAGGTTTCTGATTTATTTATAGAACTCTTCTGAGCCAGTATGCCTGTCAGTAAGGCTGGTCCAGAAGCATAGATTAGAGCTCAGAATGAATAGAATTTAATGATGAAAGCAATATATATGATGTCTAGGAATCTCATAGGAAAAAATAAGCAATTGTTTAGAAAGATAAATTTATGAAAATAAAGTCATGAATTGAATCAGGTTGAAGGTAAACATGAGTTTAATCATCAATGACCGTATCAACCAGTAGCTAGTGTGAATAAGAAATAACGTGCCGGAGGGAATGAGAACCCATTATTATGTGACAAAAGTATAATACCCTACTGCAAGGGACTACAATAAGTAGAGGAAATGAGGTTATAGTAAAGCAGAAAAATAACTAGCTTCTGGTAACATGTGGACGTTTTCCTTCTAAATCATTGCTTTTAATGACAAAGTCCTGCTGCTCCTGGAGGATGTGATGGAAGCTCTGCGGTGAGATTAAATAGGTCCTGGAAGAAACGGGGGCCCAGTGTTCCGTGGTTGTCCATAGATCAAACAGTTCTTTGCTGTTCTGTGAAAAATCCCTCCGCAGAGGGGGAGATGATGAGGAGGGATGAGATCAGCATGCATTTTCCTCTTCCTCTCGTAATACTTTGGACACCCAACAGGCTTCAAGCCAGGGCCCATAAGTGGAAATCTGTAAGGGAAAAAAGAAAAGTCACAATCCAACAGGTCAGAAGACTATAATTTCTGATAAAATGAATACCTAGATCTTTCTTGTCTTTCTAAATTTGTATAGTACTTCCTTTCTCAATAGCTCTGGAAGGATGACAAGCAGCATGCATGCAGGCTTTCTTCCCTCCTCGCAGGGAAATTGACTGTTTCACTGCAATCTCTGGCTCTTCCTTCCTGATCATACAGCCTGGGAAGTGATGGCATGAACTGAGTCCGCTCTAATAAAACACAAAACAACATGACTTACTGTTTCACAATAGGTTTTATAGGATGGATTGATACATGGTACCGTGTAAGTTGAGTCTGAATAGTCAATTTTCTAAAGTGATTTAAGGACAAATTTGTGTTACGTTGCATCTTAGTGATCCAAAATTACGAACCTCCTGACCCCCCCTCCCCCCCGTTTTTATATAAACATATCACTTAAAAATAACTGTTTTGAAATGGTGGTTGAAGCACTTCTTTATTTTTCCTGTTGGGTGATGTAGTTGTCTTCATCTTCTGGGGCTACCTCCTCTGGCCTTCTAGTCCTGTGCATATGTTTTCAGCATACTGAGCATGTCGCCCTGTGGGCTGAACCTGACAATCTCTGAGGCTCACCCTCCCCATGCCTGCATGCTTGCCTTCAGCCAGAACCAGCCTGCTGCATCCCACTTCCCGAGACACAGGCAGAGCTGGGTCCAGGTCACTTTGCACAGGCATATGCACTTCTTCACCTAGAAGAAAAATGTTTTTAAAGCCCAACCTGGCACATTTTAAGTCAGGATTAGATTTGTGGCTGCTGGATCATCTCTTTTTTTTTCTTTTTTCTTTCAGCATATTATGGGGCTACAAATGTTTAGGTTCCGTATATTGCCCTTCCCCACCTGAGTCAGAGCTTTAAGCGTGTCCATCTCCCAAACAGTGTGCACTGCACCCATTAGGTGTGAATATACCCATCCCCTCCTCCCTCCTCCCATCTGCCTGACACCATCAAATTGGTTTTAACTCATCAACATTTGAGTGCACATATAGTAATAACATTCATCTGGCTCATCTCTTAAATTCTCTTATTTAAAAGTGCCCTGAAATCCTCTTTGAAGTAAAATAGCTAGAAGAGTTTAGAAATCAGTCCGTTAGATTGGCTTTCTAAAAATAATTTATCTGTTACTTAGGCAATACTCTAATTTCTTTGTTTTCTCCATAAATTGTATTGATCTGTACATAATGCTCTCATTAATTCAATTGGAATGCCTTTTATTTTGGTGGAGTGGTTTGCATTACGAAAGTTACCCATGGATAATATTAGAGGACATTTTAATATGCTTTAATATGTAATTTTCTTAAGAGGATCAATTAACTGACCACTATATCATAAAATAAGTAGAGTGAATGGCTTTATGAAATAGTTTGTTGACAATTTAACTTTCTGACTGGACGAAGATATTGAGAATTCCATAAGTAAGAAAGAATAATTCTATGCCATTGCTTTGTTGTTTGCAAGTAACACGGATAACCTTACCTGTGGCACCTTGGTGAAAATTATCAGTTATATTTGCAATATCACAAGTAGTCAATAATAAAGAATAAATTATTAAGGTATGTGCCTATGATTGTTATTGTTTACCTTAATTCTATTCATGCTCTTAGGCATTCAAAGAACAAATAACTGCTAGTGGTAGCTGTTTCAAATCTGTTGAGGAACAGATTTATGTTTATTGAAAAAGGCTTTTCAATGGATATTTTCTTGTTCACCTAAATTATACATGTGATTACCTGACAAGTTAAATAGTATACAATTTAGGTTAGGAAAATAGGATTTAAAAAACCCAGAAACTCATGCTTGAGGCTCTGCCATGAGGGGGGAGGGGGGGCATGGACAATATACGTAACCATAATATTTGTACCCCCATAATATGCTGAAATAAAAAAAAACACCCAGGAACACTTGTTTTTTTTTTTTAAAAAAACTTTCTTATGATAAAGATTAAAAAGCTGATTTCATTTAGTGACTTTTCAGAAAAAAATCATTGGGTGGTACATAAATATTTGAAGCACTCCTGAACAAAAGGACTCTCTGATACTATAAATATAAAAAGTCTTAAGTTATCAATAAAATGGGACTCTCTGGAGAATGGTCATGAAATACTCTTTAGTCATCCACCTCACGTGGGTGATCTGATGAATTTATGCACACTGAATTGCTATTTTAATTCAACATTTGTTAGCGGCTACTAGTTGTCAGGCACTTTATATTGAGTGATGGATAACACATACTCCTGTTTTGTTAGTAGAAGGAGATGCATGAACAGGCAATTTTAATATACTGTAACAAACACTGCAATAGATGTATGTACACGTGACTTGTAATACCACATAGAGGTAAGATCCCTGGTCTTGGCAGTAGCATGGTGGTACAACCAACATGGGTCAGCTGACTTGGTTGACTTGGATTCTGATATCAGCTCCTCTAATTACTTGTGTCTTCAAGCAAGTCATTTACTTCTGTTTCCTTGTTTATGAATTATGCTCAGTAGTAAAAACACCTGCCTTCCAAGGCAGTTCTGAGGACCAGATGGGGTAATGTGCCTAAATGAGCTTTGTAAACAGAGAAATAGAGTGTACAAGCTAATCGTTAACATTCTTGGCACTCACTATGTGACTTCAGGCTAGTTACTTAACCTCTCTGTGTTCTGGGTTTATTATCTATAAGAGGGAGATAATAGTTTTTCTGACAAAGGGTCATCGTGAGGATTAAATTAGTTAAAATATGTAAAGCCCTTAAAACAGTGTCTGGCATGCGGTAAATATTTATTATTTTAATAACTATTCTTGCAGCAGAGGAGGTTGATCCTAACTCTGTTGCCCTGGCGGAAGGTTTTCACTGTACTCATTTTACAGTGCTCGGAACATTAAGATTCCATGTTTTGATAGCATAGTAAAAATTATATGTTGTCAGACAGTTGTTATAGGTGAACATCCAGAACTGGGTGAACGGGTTGACTGCAGGTGGGAGCGTGAGAGGTGAGCAGATACTCCCTGTTAGCTCGCACTTGGGGCTGAATTGTTTGGAATTGCCTCTCCCCAGTATTCAGATGATATACTCTTCTCAGGTTCCAGAAAGGCAGTTTAATGAATAGTGATCAAGATGCTGCCTTTTTGGTGGTCATTAATAAATTGTTAATTAAAAACCCAGTCTAGAGTGTCTGCTGCTGGCCCCAATCAGAGGGTGTCTGCTTATAAGAGAAAATAATTTCCTGTTCTTGTGAGGTCTGCATAGTGTTGGTGCCAGCTTCCTTCAGGTACCTTTTCCTTTCATAGGAAAAAGCAAAATTCATATTTATTTTGTTGAGACAACTACAGCAAACTGAATAGCCATTTCTGATTCCTTGTCTATTTCACTATTGAATTATAAGGCTTGGTTTGATTTCTTGTAGTAACATGTTATTTCCCTTCCTCCTTGTGATGTCTGGAAAAAAAGCTTTATTTCATCTGAACTTCACTGGATCATTGCATTGGATGTGTGAAAGACAATGGATTTATAATAACAACAAAAACAGTAACAAATATTGCTTAATAAATGTCTACTATACGTATATGCCACAGTGCTAGGCATTTAAATACGTAATCTCATTTAAATTGTGTAATATCCTTGTGAGGTATCCCCATAGCAATTTTTTACTTACATCAGATATTTGTTCAAACGTGGCTTAAAGCTGCATTTATGTAGCAAGCACTCTTCAGCATATTTATTGGGAGGAGATCTGTTGGAAATTATGGGAGGTGTGCGTGTAAGTGCCAGATCCTCTGAGCTTGAGATCACCACTGCTTGCCCCTACCCAAAGTACTAGAAGATCCACTATGAAAACTGAGTCCTTCAGAATAAGTCTTTTTATATCTTTAGGAGCCCCTACTTAAAATACAGTTGCCCCAGGAGGGGTAACTGATTACATCATGTAACACTTAAATAAGAATTCAGTTATGAAATTATCCTCCCCTGAACGAGAAAGGAGAAGGCTCAAGTAATTTATAATGGGAGAAGAAAATAAGGGTTGTGGAAATTTTCTTGCTAGTGGTACTTTCTGGGGAACTAACTGGGGGTAGAACTGGGAAGCCAGGGAGGGAATAAGATTGGGTAGCCTGGGACAGGGGAGATGGCGGACAAGCTGAGTGACCATTAAGGCCTCTCTGTGTTTTCACATTGGGATCCCACATTATGAAGAAAGTCTGTTTGGCTCTGATCCCCACCTCAGATGAAACTTTGGTTCTCTCTGGTCCTTAACTGAGTGTTGGTTGGCTCAGTGGTAGATACTGCTGCTCTAGGACAAGGGCTGGCAAAGCCATTCCTGAGTAGCCTTGTAGGTGTGGGGGACAGTGCCATAGACCTTGTTCCTGGAGTGTCAGTCCTTGAAGTAAGGGGGGTGTGTGTTTGCGTTTTCATACCAACATATTCTCTTGTATCCCTGGGTTGGAGAGATTTGTGGATGTTATAAAAAGACAATAGTTCATCTCTGGTGTCTCATTTAGGTTCAGGGAGAGAACCCTTAGTCCTTGTAACAAAGAATATCGTATTTACGTGCTTTCTCCAATCATAGAAAGTGGTGGTATAACAAAGAAATGAGTTTACTCTCAGGGGTTATGGGTTATTTCATCATCTATGGTTCAAAATTACTATTATTTGTTTTACAAAAGTTGAAATTAGCTCAATTTTAGAAATTGGCATAAGAATTTCAAAGATGACCTCTAAGCTCAGCAAAAAGCACTTTGGGAAGTCAGGAAATATCTTATTTATAGTTTGATTCACTCTTGAAAGTACCTCATCCCTGTTAAGATGGGAAGACAAAAAGATTTTGATTTTAATAAAACTGGGTTCTTGATAGGACTTTAGGTCAGAATTGCTACTCTCCGAGACTTAATTTTCCCCAGGCTGTAAACGTGGATAATGATAATTGCTTCTAAGGGTGGTTGTAAGTAGAGTGGAAGTATTAAGTAAATAGGCATGAATTATAACTCTACCACCTGTTAACTATGTGGACAACTTTATTAATCTCTTTGAATTACAGTTGCTGTACCCATTAAAACTCTGGTTGTGGTAAGAATTTAATGAGAGAATGTGTGCAAAATGCATGGCCTGCATTAAGTGGACCTGCCATTCAGGTATGCGTTCTTTGGCCAGCTATGTTAAATTTGAAATAGTTGCCAACATTTAAGCATCAGAAGATTTCACTGTAATATCTGAATTTTAGAAATCAGGAGATCTGGCAGCCTTGAGCCTGCACCGCTGGCCGACTCCACTCCTCTAGCTGTGTGCCGTGGACCTCCGTGGGTGGAAAATATTCTCCAGTTTCCACAGCACTGCCGCTCCCTGCTGTCTTACGCTTTCCTCTTCATTCACTTATGCTCTGTAGCTCAGCCTGTATGCATTTCTTGTTTTGCCAGTAACTGGAGATTTTGGTTAAAAAGTGCATAGTACTGGGTACACAACAGATGCTCATTGAATATTTCCCTTTTTCTCTATTAGGCTACTGATGGTGTAGTGAAGAGAAGGTTTAAATTCAGGTGATTTCAGCCCTGAACTAGAAGGTTCTGTCTTGGTTTCCCAGTGCGACCTGGGAAAACCACTTAATTTCTCTGAGTTTCAATGTTTCCCTAGGGACACTAGGAGGTTTGGACTAGATGATTCTCAGGGTTCCTTCTAGTAGTGAACTTGTCTGAAAAGTGATATACACCACACATAAATTTCCACAGGATGTTTTAAGAAATCTTATATGATATCCTATAAATAGTGAAGTATGGATTGTAAGAATAATTAGATGACAATTAGAAAGTGGCTGAAAAATAATGTTCAGAGTTGTTAGTTAATACCAATATGGAAAGCTGAAGAATGACAGGCTCAGAATAGAAAGACGTCTTGAAGGAATGGAGAGGTGGACCAAAATTCAACAAGGGTAGGTGTACAGTGGTGTAATTTGGGTTTGAAAACCTAACTGCTCAAGTAGGGATGGGGAAGGAAATATCTTAGAGCAGGTGAAAAAGAGCTAGAGTTTTAGAAATGTTCAACCTTTGAGGGTATACATAGCCATCATGGTATTACATAAAGACAATATTAGGGCTTCTACTGATGTTTATTTAGATAAGGAACTTTTCAAAATACCTAGTTTTGGGGGTTGACTTATATAGTGAGATGATAGTACATGAATAAAAATAAAAATATATGCATTTGGGGTGCAGACTTAATTTTTTTTTAACTAATAGGAGGTGATCAAAGGTTTGCAGAATGCTGATTTGGAAGTACTATTTGTTGAGAAGTTGTATAGTATAGTGGAAACTATAGGCTTTGGAATCAGATATTCCTGAATATAAATTTTGGCTTTAACACTAAATGCTTATGTAACATAACTTTCTGAGTTCCAGTTTCATTAAATGTAAAATGCATGTTGTGATACTTTCATAGGTATGTTGGATGGTCGCAATGAGATGATTTTGTTGTCTTTTGGTTAATTTCTAGTTTGATTCCATTGTGGTTGGGGAATATGTATATAATTTTATTCTTTTAAATTTGGGGGGTTATATGACCCAGGATATGGTGTATCTTGGTGACTATTCTGTGGATGATTGATAAGAATGTGTATTCTGCTGTTGTTCGGTGGCATGTTCTGTGAATGTCAATTAGATCCTGTTGGTTGATGACTTTTTCAGTTCTTCTATATCTTTGCTCATTTTCTATTTAGTAGTTTTATCAATTGCTGAGGGTGAGATGTTTAGTCCCCATGTTGAGGCAATTTTTGTGTGTGACCCAGAGTAGGTAGCATGGGATAGCCTAGAGAAGAGAAAAGTTAATGCTTGCCTGATAATAGGTCTTCAAGTATTTTGTAGGGCTGCTTTAAGGAAAATAGCCAAATACCTCTTTTCATCATATCCAAACACAGAAGGAATGCAAAGAAGCCGTAGGGGGAGAATAGTTGGCTCCATACAACAGAAAGTGTTCTCATCCTATGGCTTCCCATGAATTCGGTACCAGAGTTTGTCATCGTTAGCTTTCTGGGGTTTATAGAAATACTGTCATTCCTTTGTCTTTCTCATGATTATTGAGCAAGCATGCGTACCAGAACATCCAATTCCTTCTTTATAAAATGAACTGGATTATATTAGGCTTCCAGTGTTTAGTGACTCCTTGTCAGATATAGGCCCAGATGTTTGGCCCTCTCTTTTGGCATGTTAGCACGTAGAATCAACTTGTTTTCACATTTGACAGTTGCACATGTAAAATTATATGCTTTCTGTTCTTTGGCCAAATCCTTCCTTAATAAGCCTTTCAGGATATATTCTAATGGAAAAGAAAAGGTGTTAAGTGACAAAAATATCCTCAGGCTTTGTGTCTTAACAAAGCAGTCATTATTGGTAGTCACATCTTATTTCTCTGCCCCTCATTTTCTGGAGAAAGTCATGTTCTTTGGGTTCTTTTTCTCTCTGGGATTAGGAGACACTGAAACAGCTTGGCATCTATTAGAGTCAAAGAAGATAAATAAACATGATCTTCTCTTTAACATCAGCATTTAATTATAACCGGAACAGGGTAATGCCACTGTATTTTAGATATGTCTCTTTTAAATGACATTGCTGGAATAAAAAAACCCCTGAGAATTGTTCTTTTAGGTGTTGATTTTTAGTATACAACAGTTATGTGGAGTGTGGTGACTATTGTGCTGGGATTTATTTCCTCCCTAGTTTTTTTTTTATTTACTTTTTCTTTTTTTACTATTTACTATGCTGCTTCTGCTTTTGTCCTATTTATTACATTTTTTTTCATTTTATGTCTACTCATTTGGACATTAGGAATTCTGTTTCCATTAGACTTAAATTTTAACAGATACATTCTAATTTTACAAAAGATGAATCTGAGTTTTAGGGGTTTTAGCAATTTTGTGAATCATAGATCCAAGAATTTATTCTGGTTTCAAAAAACATGACACTCAGAGTTCTGAAATATGGATTTATTGTTGTTCTGTGACTCTAGTCTGACATTTCATAGCTACATGCTAATTATATTCTTATTAATGATTCTGGGGAATGATCTATCATAGAGATGTCAAGGCTGGTATAAATTTACTGTGGGATGATTTAATCCATGCTTCAGCACTGCAGACTTATTGTTAATGAATCTGTGATTAAAGTGAAGTTGCTGCCAGTAGCTGAACTTGAATTATAAACTCAAATAAACCACAGCAAAAAATCAAAAGCAAAAATAAACTTCTTTTAAGCTAAAACTGAAAACTATCTTTTGGAATAACGTAAATTAAAGCCTTACACTTTTTTTGGTATGGAGAGAGACACTTCTCCAATTACGATCTCGGTTACTGTCACCACCACTGGCAGTTTTAAATAAAAGAATGCTAAGGGAGAAAAATACTGAAACAGAGTGGTGGTTGTTGCTTTTTAAAAAAATAGTTGTCCTTTGGAAATGGTTTTTAGTTTTAGCATTACTGTATTCATACTCAAAGTGTTCATTGAACATGATTAAATGAAGTTCCTACCTGCTAAAGGAATGGCTGTTGAGGTGCTGCTAGGCTTAAATCTCTGATTAAAACATGGAAATTATTTTTCTAATCTCATTTGGGTAAAAATAAATTCCCATGAATATGTAAAATGGGTTTCCTATTATTATTTCTCTTACCGTATATAATTTCCAGAAATGTGTTTATGTGAAACAAAATTAAGTCAAGATAATTGTAACATGGAAATTGGATCAAGCTTCAGGAATGTTCAGTTCTTGGCTGGCTTTGCATTATTCATTCTGACATTCACTCACAACTTTATATCTCTTTGCCCTCATTTGTTGCTCTTTAAAAATGAAAAGTATAATGATCTTGAACTCACATGGTTGTGAGACAGTCAAGAGCTTTGAAAGGCAAAATTTTGCATTTATAAATACATTGTATATTAAAATATATTAATACCAAATTTATGAGCAATGAACATTTGACAAAAGAGAAAGTGATAGTGACTTTATGATTGATATAAATATATAATCATATAGAAAATTAAGTATTTTTTGGAAGGAGTC
>VBSM01003204.1:41445014-41458478 GCA_008086735.1 Cheirogaleus medius | reverse complement strand
TTATAAATATACACCATTTTCTCATCAGTTGACAAACATTTAGATTGTTTATACGTTTTGGCTGTTATAAATGATACTGCTGTGAACCTTCGTGTACATGTTTTTGTGTGGATAGTTTTCATGTATGTTGGGTATACCTATGGATGGAAATGCCAGCCATGTGGTAAACTTGTATTTAACCTTTTGAAGTTAACTGTTTGCCAAACTGTTTTCTAAAGCACTTACACCATTTTACAATTTCAGCAATACATGAGAATTCCCATTTCTCCATATCCTTGCCAAAATATGTTGTTCATCTTTTTGATTGTGGCCATCTTATTAGGTGTGAACTGGTATATCATTGTGATTTGATTTGCATTTCTCCAATGACTAATGATGTTGAGCATCTTTTCATGTGTGTACTGGCCATTTATAGGTAAAATGTCTTATTCAGATCTTTTGCCCATTTTAAATGTTGGGTTATTTTTCTTTTTATAGTTGAGTTTATTTACTGGACACTAGACTCTTTAGATGTGAGTTGCAAATATTTCCTCTCATTCTATGGGTTGTCTTTTCACTTTCTCAATGATTTCCTTTGAAACACAAAGGTTTGATGAGGTCCAACTTATCAGGGATTTTTTTTTTCTTGTGGTTTGGTGTCATATCTAAGAAACCATTGCTTAATCCAGTTCACAAAGATTTATGCTGATGTTTTCTCCTAAAAGTTTTATAGTTTTAGCTGTTACTTTTTTGTCTTTGATCTACTTTGAGTTAATTTTTCTATAAAGTGGAGGTAGGCATTCAGCATCATTCTTTTGTATGTGGTTGTCCCATCACCATTTGCTGAAAAGACTGTTCTTTCTCCGTTGTTTTTGGCATCATTGTAAAAAATCAGTTACCTATAAATACATAGGTTTGCCATTTGTCTTTTGAATTTGCTTATGATATTTTTGGCTGTGCTGAAGTTTTTATTTGCCAAATTTTCAATTTTTTGCTTTCTGGATTTTGAGTCCAAATCTTTCCCTGCACTTAGATCATAGTGAAATTCACCCATATTTTCCTTTAGTGATCTTATCTTTTTTCAAAATGCCTCTCCCTTTGTCTCAAACCATTTATTAAAAGTACATTTTGCTCAGTGATTTCAGGGGCCACCTATTACTAAATTTACATGTGCGTATGGGTCTATTTCTGGACTTTCTAGTCTGTTTTACTGCTCTGTTTATGTGATACCATACATTTTTAATTAAAAATTTATTTTGTGCTAGTTTTAGATTCACATATAGTTATCAGAAATAATACAGAGATTCCCAGTAACCTTTACCCAGTTTTTTCCAATGGTAACATTTTGCAAAACTATAGTACAATATCAAAATCAGGATATTGACATCAATAACAGTCGACAGACTTTTCTGTTTACTTGAACTCATTTGTGTGTGTGTGTGGGTGTGTGTATTTAGTTCTATGCAGTTTTATCACATGTGTAGTTTCATGTATTCACCACCACAGTCAAGATACAGAATAGTTTGATCACCGCAGGGATCACTCATGTTGCCCTTTGTAACCACATTCACCTCCTTTCTCACCCTCTTTAACCTCTGGCAATCACTAATCTGGTCTCTATTTCTGTAATTTTGTCATTTTAATAGTATTACAAGAACAGAATCATACAGTATGTAATATTTTGGGATTGGCTTTTTTCCCCACTCTTATCAGTATAATTTCTTGGAGAGTCATCCAAGTTGTTGCATGTTTGTGGTAGCATTCCATGGTACGGCTGCTCCACAGTTAATTTAATCATTCACCTATTGAAGGACACCAGGATAGTTTCTGGTTTTCGCATTTAGGAATAAAGCTGCTATGATCATTTACATGTAGATTTTTGTGGGAACATAAGTCTTCATTAATCTGGGATAAATGCCCATAGGGGTAATGGCTGGGTTGTATGATAATTGTATGTTTAATTTTATAAGAAAATGCCAAATTGTTTTAATTATAGAGACTTTTCAGTATGTTTTTAGTACTTGTTAGGACTAATATCCCCCGGCAACTTTTGTTTTTAAGAATTTTCCAAGCTTTTACATAAAGCAGTTATATTATTTCAATGATATGATTTTGTCTAACTTTACCTTGATTATTGAATTTCAAGTGGGCCGCTTTGCGTTGGCATTTCCTTTGTTTTCCCAACTTCACCTCTAACAACAATTAGTCCAGTGTAGCTGGAAAATGGTCGTTTTAGTATGGTTGCATTTATACCTTTTCTGAATTTCTCAATTATGCCTTTTAAGAAAATAAAGTTATGGAATTAGGTTTTATTTCTTTTCTTATTCCTTTCTTATCTACTTGAAACAATGAGACTTCCATACACACACACCAATGACTCTCAAACTTTAGTGGGTGACACAATCACCTGGAGGGCCTGTTAAACCAAATTGCTAGGCCCCACCCAGAGATTCTAACCCAGTAGGTCTGGGCTGGGGCCTGATTGCGTTTCTGCAAACAATGCTGGATGATGCTGAGGCTGCTGGCCTGGGGACCACACTTTGAGAACTCATAGTCTATATTAAGGAATGCTTTACAGAGCATCTCAGGGAGGATTGCGAGGTCGTATGATTGACACTGTATTTGAGTGATTGTGTAGGACAGTTGTTATGTTTATACTGCTAAAGAAACAAGATGTATAATGCTGATATCTAACAGACCTTTAAATCTTAGTTCTCAAAGAAGATAGAAAAGTTTAAGTCATCTATTTATTGAATTGTTTATTTATTCATCAGATTTCTTGGCTTCCAACTACATTTGCTGGGCAGTGCAATGGATTCTGTTTTTATATATTGCTGAGGAATTTTATTCAAGAAAAATGAAATATATTTTCTAAGATCATATATTTTAAAAACAAAAGCCCTTGACTTCAGGACCCCTTTGAATAACCTTCATAGTTCTGTGCCTCTGATTAACTGTAGTGGAACTGAGAGTTAAAGCTGAAATTTAATTTCACAAACTTAATAATGGCCTTTATAATTTGATAACGACATCTCAGTTGTATTGAGATAATAAGGCCTTTCGTTGAATCAGTATTTCTTTAAATGTAATAACTGTGTTACCTCATCAAAGACAGTACCGATACCTTGACTGAAATGAAACTACACCAGTAAATTAACCCTCTGTAGAATTGACTAGGAGTTACCCACTCACTGATGTCAGAACCTAGTATGTCACATGAGGCTTAATTGGAACTGACTTATGGAATCTAATGTTTTATTTTGACCCAAATCTACTCTGGAATGTGAGATACACAGTCATTTAAAGATCCTTAATATAGATGATGGATTTGCTTACTTGGTAGTTATTTAAGGTGATACATACAGATTAATTAAAGTTTGTGGTTCGGCAACAATTAAAATTGGAAGCAGACAAGGAAAATTTGAGAAATCTTGGTTTCCAAGCAACCGAACATCTAATATCAGATCTGTGTACCACTTGCTTAATGTTAAAATGCTCTAAGTGTAAATAATTGATTGAGTAGAGAATAAAACAGCCATTATAGTCAGCTGAATTCTAAGCTCCTTGACCTGAACTCATTACGGTCAGCTTAGTGAATTAGGGTGGCTGAATCCTTCCAGAAAAGGAGCCCAGGTATAGTTTCTGGCGTGTACGTAGATCTTGAGAATTAGTTGGACTTAACTAAGCGTTTAGTTTTCAAGCTTTAGTTTAGTGAATGTGGGTTCCTGACCTATAACCCTTTATGAAGTGAATGAGCTGCAACAGAGCCTGGATTCTACCCCTACCTCTGAGAGGCACCTACGCCTTCCCATATAATACAGAGGACCTGAGGAGTGATTGATTTTATAAAAGACACAAAGAGTAATCCACCCTATATTCATCAAACCCTATAATAACTTTGACTTCTACTTCTAAGATAAATCTCTTTTTTCACTTTGGAAGCTTTCCACAGATGATTTCATCCAAGCTTATGTTTTTAACTCTTGTGCTTATATGGATGACTTCCAAATGTATACGTCTATGCTCATTCTCTTTTTTGAGAATTTAGTCTTATATATTCTAATATATGCTGGACATTCATTTATAGGTCAAACTCAAAATGTTCTAGAAGGAATTAATCTCTTATCTCTCCTCTCCTCCGGAGAAGACTGCTGTACCTGCTCTGCCTTATCTTGGGGTGATACCTGGGAGTACTATTGTACTCTTTCATTTCTCGCCCTATTACCCTTACATCTGGCCATTCACCATGGTCTGCCAGTTCTGCCTCAGTAGTCCTCTTCAGTAAGTCTACCTTCTCTTCTACTCTGTGTTCTCTCACCTTGACGGTCTCTCTGCCCCTCGTCTTGGCCTTCTCAAGTCTGTCTTCTATACTGCAACCATAGTGATTTCTCAGAGACACAAGTCTGGCCACATTACTCCCCTTTAACCACTTTGGGATGGCGCTCACCGTCCGCGAAACCTTGCCCACAGCCGGCACTCACAGTCCGCACGGTAGTCTGTGCTGTGCATTGACGATGAATCCGTTTTGCTCTTGTGTGATGAGGAAAGCTTTAAAGCACTGAAAGCTTGTTTTACTTTACAGGCAGCTTTAGGAAAATAACTATAATAACTCCTACTAAGGACTTGTTAAAAGGTCACAGATTCGTAGTAACTTATTAGCTGAACGTACACACTGCAACTGCAGAGATAAAAGTAAAAGCTTTTGGCTGTTGGCTAAAGTCGACGCTCGGCTGTGCGCGTTCATATCACGGCTGTTGGCTAAAGTCGCTGTGCGCGCGTTCATCTGTGGCTGTCAACTATAGTGGACACTGGTTCTGAAGTGGTTGAACACTTGGGTGATGCTTGATCTCCAACAGGATAAAGTCTAAACTCCTTGGCTTGACCTAATAACGCACCATGATCTCTTGTCTACTTCTCCACCTTGATGTCTTGCTATTCTCCACACATACTTTGGAATACAGCAATTCAGAACTGCTTTTAGTTCCCCGAAACCACCATGATATGTCACACATCCTCCCCTGTGTTTGTACTGTTCTGTCTTACTGACCCTTATGTCTTGTTTAATTCTTTTGCTTTTAAGACTTTGCTCTGGCTTTTCTAGGGTGCCTCCGTTGGTTTCTTTTGCTCTCCCACTGCTGCTATCCATGATGATGTCAGCTGACTCTTCCCTAAGGTCTTCTTAGGGCACCCTGCATCTATCCCTGTGGTAGATCTTTGTCCACTTTATTGAATTCATCTTTAAGTTCCTTCAGTGGAAGATCTGTGTTTTATTTCTGTTTGTATCCCTCTTGCCTACTGTGGTTCTGGAAATCATCACAAATTGATCTGTACATTCGCTTATGAAGGTACGCAGAATTAACTGTAGCAAGAAATGTCTTTGCCTTTTCCTTTTAGTGTCAGTGAGAGTTAGTGACATGTTCATTGTATTTGTCTTTAGCATCTGTTGCTGCATACCAAACCACCCAAAAACTGAGTGTCTTAAAACAACAAACGTTTTATTTGTTCATGATTTTGTTGAAAATCATGGACTCAGGATTGAGCTGGGCTCAGCTGGATGTTTCTTCTTTTGGTCTTGTCTGGGGTTATTCGTGGGTCTTCATGTGGTGGCTCAACTGGAGGTGTAAGGTCTAGAGTGCCCTCACTCACATATCGGTCAGTTCGTTATTGGCTGTTAGTGCTGCCTCTTCCTCTCATTCTTAAATGGGCTGGCCAAGGCTTCTTTTCCACGGCAGCCTCAGAGCAGCAACAAGGTAAGGGTGGAAGTTGCAAGGCCTTTGGAGGCCCAGCCCCAGAAATCGCACATTGGCAGTTTGGTATCATTCTGTTGGTCAATGCAGGTCACCAGGCCAGCGCCATTCAAGGGACAGGGAAATGGACTATGTCTGGATGCGAGGAACAGCCGAGTCACATTGCAAAGGACTGTGCATACAGGGCTGGGAAGAATGGGTGATTTTTTTTTTTTTTTTTTGCTTTCAGCACAGTATGCCTTGTTAGAACTGAATTGACTTCTCTACCTTTTGAGCTCTTTTTGCACATTGTGTTATTTCTGTGGTAATCATCTCACATGCTTTAAACTCTGTGTGTCCTCCTTTAGTAGGTCCTGTTTCTTCTTTAGGATGTCATCTTTCTGTAACACTTAGCGGGCAGCACAATAAATATTTGTATCCCTCATAGCACATACCTGATTTTAAAAATTTGGCAGATTTTCAGTCCGCACATATGAGGTGAATTACCTTTTTAAAATTTAGAAATAGTTCAAGTATACATAAAAGTAAAAGAATAATATAGTTATTTACTCACTTTGTGAACATCTTTCCTCAGGTAGAAATAGTTCTGTGAACTGATAACTAACATTACTAAATTTAGTTGAGTCATAATTTGGGGGCTGCCTTTAAAGCTGAGGAAATTCCCCTACACGTGAATATTATAGGTATCTGGGTAATAGCAATACCTATCTGAAAGAATGCGCTGATTACAGAGTTCTTGAAGTTGTATAGAGGATATTTTCTCTAGAGCTTCAAACTTCTTTGCTGTACAAGAGAGGAAGGAGTAAATAAAGGTGCTTTAAGGATGTAGATGTGCTGTGTCTAGTACTGTTATTGGCTGTCAGTAATACTCTGATAAAAATCCTAATACTTTTCCTTGCATATTGGATTTGTTTCATGTATGGCTTTTTCCAGAGTGCTTAGAAACTGTGTATGTACCAAAAGGGCCCGGAGAGTGAGAGAAGGCAAAAAGTTTGGTTAGAAGAAAGGAGGGAAATTCATCTTAGTTTAGGAGCTATGCATACACCTCAGTTTTTGCCTTTTGTTATATCTGAAAAACATAAATCCTTGCTGTTAATCTTAATTCCTGATCTTAGTCCTTGGTGCCTCCTCCTTTTTGTTTCTATTCCCCCCAAATTTACTATAAAAATATTTAAGCATCTAGAATAGGAAGAATTATTTTTGCCAAACCTTTAAGAAGTATATCACATATATCATATTTTGTTCCTTAATACATAATTATGTATCTCTAAAAGTGACACTTTTCTACATAGCCTCAATATAGATTGCATAACTCAACTTTGTCTTCTTAAAATGAGAATGATGATAACCATCTTCCTTGATTAAACAGGCTTGTGGCCAAGAAGGTGTGAAACATAACAGGTGCTTCTCTGTCTTGCTTTCCCATCTTCCTCTAGTTTTTCTTTTCTCCCCTTTTCTATTTTCCATAATTTTGCCTCCTCCCCCTTATTGGCATTTATACTTTATGTGCTAAATATGTCTTAACTCATCTGTCTTGGTTCCCCACTGGAGAGCCTGACGGAAAACGCTGAAGCCCTAGGTCTGCTCAGAGGCAATCACAGGCCAGTCCCCAAATGGAACCATTCCAAGAAGTCTTTCTCCTTTGTCAGCACCTGCAGTCATTCCTGTGGACTTAGAGATTTCTGCAAGATCTTTTGTGAAAGAACCCACATTCATATTCTGACTTCTCTGTGAAGATTTTAAAAACAATTTTTATTTTTCTGAAAAGATTCAGCTGGACCCTTTTGTGCAAACACTGGAATATGTTCACTGTTTTCTTCTCTTTGCCCATTCCCATGTTCACATTCACTGTATAATTTTGTTTTTGGCTTATGTTTGACCTTTATACATGCTACATGGATTGAATGATTTTTCTAGTGATAAGATCCTCTGACATTGTGAAGGTGATAGTTCAATGTTAATTTTATAGTGAATCCTTTGAAATATTATCAATTAGAAGATTTTAACATTTCCTAACCTCTACCAAGCACTTATTTTGGAGTGCACGATGTTTCCTTTAATGTTTTTAAGGAATGAGTTGTTATTTCACACAACATCTTCTAGCCACCTGTGTTTCTTTGAGCTTCCAAGGAATTTAAAAGTAATTATATTAAAATGGGAAAAAATAGGTATAAGCTTATGGGAAGTATTAGAAAAATCATTTTTGGGAAGTGTATTACTCTTAAGCCTAGAACTAAGAAAGAAGACATACATGGCAAAAAAAAAAGTCTTAGTATAATCAGTATGGGGATTGAGAGCCCATATTATAGTGAGTGGTGCTTTATAATATTACCAATTAATGCTTATCCGGTTTTGTTCTTTTTCTTTGTTTACATCGTTTTCTTTTGTCTCCTGATTTGCCTGCAAAAATGCAGCCCATTTCTAAATCTGCATTAAGGTTTCCTGTGACACAGTCATATGTCACTTACTGAGTCTGCTGAATCTAAATTAGGAAACATGGGCTCAAGTAGGACATAAGATATAGTCTTCCTTTGCAAAACCCATTTGGTTTGGATAAATTCTAAAAGGTGGCATTTTAACTAGAGTCCTAGTTAAAAGCACTTCTTCACATACTTCTAGTTGGCAAATGGGTATGATATATGAGCGTTTATGTATTTTAAGCCTCAGACCCTTTTGTTATTGAAAACAAAAACAAGCAAAAATTCCCATATGAACAGGCTTCTGCTAGGATGTAGAAAGGTGAAAGAATGTTGTTCCCATGCTTACAACAGCAAAAAAAATTGTATAACCTACAAAATCACAACTCTTCTTCTACCCATCAGAGACTTCAGGTCACACGGCAACCAGCTAGCCTGAAATCTAAGGAAAGAATAGGAGTCTCCAAGTAGACAGGGGCAGATGCTAGATGTCATATAAGCTGATAAGAATCAACTCAGCTAAATTTTGTTTTAAGCACTAAAAGCTGAATGTATGCTAGCATGGGAACTGCAGTGTCAAAGATAATTCATAGTCAGGTGCAGGCACTTCTCCACATACCTTAGCAGGTGCTCATGGGAAAGACTGAGAGCAAGGCAAGTAACCGAAGAATGCCTTTCTTGTGGGGCAGGCCTTCGAGAGGCAAACAGCAACCACTGCAAGAAGAGCATGAAGCCCTCTGGCGTCCTCCCCAATCCTATATCCCTTGTGGAACAAAAGCCTTACACTTCTGGGGGAAGTGCAGCAAACTCTGTAGTCTCAGGGCATAGGTAAAGACTAAAGACCTATTTCAGCCAGGGGAAAGGAACAGGAAAGTCCCTCTAACTCTGGAGGAGGGGCAAAGAAATATTCTCCACTGGGACTATTAGAGATCTCCTAATACTGGATGGTGAGGAGCAAAATCACTGGAAAGGCCCTACCCCATACCCATACACACAAATCCTGCCTAAGACTGAGGCTGAACCAGAGCAAGAGAATACCTCCTTCTCTACACACACTAGGCTACCAAGCATGGAGTAACAAGTACTGACAGTCTACTGCTAGGGGAGGGGGAAGAACATAGAGACTCTTTCTGTGGTATAGACAGAAAGGGAACACCTAAAGCTGAGAGTGGTGGAGCAGACATTGAGAAAAACATTCTGGCAAACCAGCCTCACCTTAAGCATGAGGTAATGCTAAAGCCATATGAAACCTGTGATGTGCAGATTGTAACCATAGCAGCAATAAAACCCCAATTCAGCTCTCAACTACTAACTGGATTGAATCACTCACCATACTTAAAACTAGCAGTATAAGAGACTTGTTCATTTCTAGGCCTAAATACTATTTTATCTCAATCACTGAAGTTCTGCACAATATGTCTGATTTTCAGCCAAAAATTACAGGGACACGAAGTAAAGAAAAACAGCACCCATACAAGAAATAAAACATTCCATAGAAGCAGACTCTGCTATGACCCAGGTGTTAGAACTATAAGAGGGAGAATTTTAAATAACTAAGATCAATATGTTAAAGGTTCTAGTGGAAAAGTGGATAATATATATGAACAGATGGGGAATTTCAGTAGATATAAAATTATAAAAAATAAAATGAAAATACTAGAAATGAAAAACATAGTAACAGAGCCTTTGACAGATAGTAACAGATGCCTTTGATGGCTCATTGATAGAATTGATGTGGCTGAAGAAATATTCATTACACTTGAAGACAGGTCAAAAGAAATTTCCCATACTGAAACACAAAGAGAAAAAAGGGTGAAAGAAAAACAGATATTAGAGCCTCCAAGAGCTTTGGTACAATACCAAAGGTTCCAACATATGTGTAATTAGATTCCCAGAATGAGAAGAGAGTAAACATGACAGAAAAAATATTTGAGGAGATAATGACAGAATTTTCCAAAATTAATGCCAGATACCAAATCATAGATCCAAGAAGCTCAATAAACAGCAAGCAGGATGAAACACACCCCCCCCCATATTCAAACTTTTAAAAAACAGAGAAAATCTCAAAAGCAGGCAGAGAAGAAAGACACAATACAGTGGAATTTTGAACAACATGGGTTTGAACTATGTAGGTCTAGTTATGTGCAGATTTTATTTTAATAAATACAGTTTGCCCTCCATATTGGCAGGTTCTGCATCCACAACCAAATGAGGATAAAAAATACAATGTTCATGGGATGCAATACCTGTATGTACAGAGGGCTGGCTTTTTGTATACTTAGGTTCCATAGGACAGACCATGGAACACTGAGTATGTGTGGATTTTGGTATTCAAAGGAAATCCTGGAACCAATACCCTGTGGACATTGAGGGATGACTGTATATACAGAAGAACAAGGATAAGAATCAAAGCAGACTTTGCATTAAAATTAGACAAGACAGATGTACTAACAGAATAAACTGTCAAGCCGGAATCCTTTGTCCATCAAAAATATCTTTCAAAATGAAAGAAATAGAGAAAACAAATATATCAGTGACCTTATTGCCCACATTTAAGTGTCTGTGGAAATGAAGATAAGGATCTGGTCTCAGCCATGTTGAATTGAAGTGACGACTGTGACGAATCAATTGTGTGTCTCAATTCCTGAGTTTGTGACTTTGAGTTTTGTTTGATCCTAATACATGGTTGATAGTTTTGATGGCTTATAAGGGTAATGTGCTTTGATATCTGTGGTATGTGTATCAGCCAGGGTTCTCCACAGAAGCAAAATCAGTGGGATGGATAGGTGTGTGTGCGCATGTATGTATATCAAGAGATTTATGTCAAGAAATTGGCTTATGTGATTGTGGAGGCTAACAGGTCCAAAATCCATATGACAGATCAGAATGGAAACTCAGACAAGAGTTGAGGCTGCAGTCTTGAAGCAGAATTTCTTTTTATTCAGATAAATATTAGTATTTGCTTTTAAGGCCTTTCAGTTGATTGGATGAGGCCCACCCATATCATTGAGAATAACCTCCTTTACTTAAAGTCAGCTGAATATAGATTTGAACCACATCTACAACATACCTGTATACCAATACCTAGATTAGTGCTTAATTGAATAACTGTGTGTCATAGCCTCACCAAGAAGACACACAAAACTAACCATCACAGGATCCATTATTAGAATTGTAAGAAGATTGACAATGGAATCTTTGCAAAATGATGGAATTTCAACAGTGAACTACATAATGATCATTTGTATTTTTAGAGTGGTGATAAGAATGATCCCAGGCCGAGCACGGTGGCTCACGCTGGTAATCCTAGCACTCTGGGAGGCCGAGGCAGGAGGATTGCTTGAGGTCAGGGGTTCGAAACCAGCCTGACTGAGTGTGAAACCTCATTTCTACTAAAAATAGAAAAAAATTAGCTAGGCAACTAAAAATAGAAAAAAAAATTAACTGGGCATGGTGGTACATGCCTGTAGTCACAGCTACTCGGGAGGCTGAGGCAGGAGGATTGCTTGAGCCCAGGAGTTTGAGGTTGCAGTGAGCTAAGCTGATGCCATGGCACTCTAGCTCAGGCAACAGAGCAAGACTCTGTCTCAAAAAAAAAAAAAAAAAAAAAATAGAATGATCCAAGATAGAAGATGCACATTAAATAAGCTGGTAATAAGAATTGAAGATGAAAACAGCATTAAAACTTTCTAAGATTCTAAAAATTTTCTCTTATATAGTAAGTGTATACTTTGATTTTTCTTATAATCATTTAAATGTCTAGAACCATTTAAACTTATTTTTAGGTTTTTCAATCCAATTTCACTTAAGCACTAGTTCCTTCATTGAAAGACATCTGATTAACAAAAATCGATGTGTGGAATTGAAAGTTTACAATTTACTGTGACTTCATCTGCAAGTGAGCAAGTATTAATTTTGGGATTTTGTGAGAACATGAGAGACTTAAGTCATCGAGATACAATATTGTTGCAGGTGTTGGAGGGGGATTAAGCTAAATGGTGAGATTGAGACTATATTTGACTTTATACCTGTAACAGGGTATATAGATTAGAAAATAAACTTTTCAAGCACAGTAAAAAAGATTTAAATTGTAAACAAAATTGTGGAAATAAGGAGTAGTTGAGTTTAAAGTATGTTTTTCATAGCATAGACTCGAGCAGGTGGGAGGGGGGAGGAAGGGATGGGTATATACAAACATAATGAGTGAGATGTGCAACGTTTGGGGGATGGTCACGCTTGAAGCTCTGACTCGAGGGGAGAGGGGGGCATGGGCAATATATGTAACCTTAACATTTGTACCCCTATAATATGCTGAAATAAAAAAATGAGATTGTTAAAAGAAAACTATAATTCATGTAGTTAAATTGTAAATCATGTTTCTTATATAAAATAATGCTATTTCTCTGTGCTAGTGCTACAGAAAGTCTAAAATGAAGATTTATCTGTGTTCCTTGCAAACCATTATTATGCTGTCTCTTATACTTACTCTTATTAAACAAGAGAGAAATAAGGAGGTGAATCTTAAGGATGTTTGAGGAACGGGTCTCAAAGACCACTTATTACCTGGGGCATATAATTTAGAAAGTAATTTTCATACTTGAAACTGTGGCAAAGATTACTGCCTAGAGCCAATTCTGTTATGTAATAAATTCCTTTTAAGATATGCCCAATAGTATGTTTCTGTAAGTCTGTAGTATTTAAAAAGCAGAGACAGACTCATGGTAGTAGCAGCTTTTCCAGGATATGAAAGTTAGCCTTCTTCTCCCAGCACACACATAAATTCATCTGGTCTCAGTCTACTTGTAAAATTCAGATACCTCTGAACTTGTTTTGAACTTATGCTTCTTAGCAATGTCTGCCTTATATAAAGTGTTACCAAGATTACCCAGTTCAGTTTTATGGGCGGTTCAGCAGCATATCATGGCAGCATTTCTGGCTGAATTTTTCAATCAGTGAGTTGCCTTTTGGATAGTGATTTTCTGTTATATAGTATTTGATATAGCTTACTTTGATCGACAGTTAAAAAATGCAGTTTGGGTTGGAAATTGGGTAAAAGGAGAATATTAGTACAAGTGGAGAGTTAATATATTCTTTAACAGGTGAAACATTAGATAAATTATTTATAAGTAAGAGAAGACAAGGGAAAATAAAAGCCAATGTTAAAAAATAGCAGAGATCATGAACACACCTAGTGCCCAGGTCTAGTTTCCAATACTCCTGTCCAGTAAAAGGAACTAGGGCACCTTGGAGAAATGCCTGATTCTAATACTGGGGCAAGAGACATGCAAGGTGAGCCTAGAGCATCTTGTAGTGCCAGAAAG
>VBSM01003204.1:41387233-41444914 GCA_008086735.1 Cheirogaleus medius | reverse complement strand
AAGCAAATCTGAATAACTGTACTTTAGTTAATAATGCATCAATATTGGCTCATTAATTGTAACAAATGTACCTTACTAATGTAAGGTGTTAATAGGGGACACACATTGAGAAGTCCATTGCACATGGCCCCTCATTTTATAACGATCTTGCGATGGTCTCTAAGACCATGATCTGGCCCCTTCTCTCTTTAATTCCATATCTTGGCCCCCTCCTCCTCAGCACTGTTCCAGCTAAGGAGGCTGGCCTTATTCTGTTCCTTTAACACATCAAGCTTGTTCCTGCCTTTCATTTGCCATTTCCTTCTTCTGCCTGTTCATATGTGCTCATTTCATTCTGATCTTTTGCTAAATACCACCTCATTAGAAAGGCCTTTTCTGACCATCCTACTTAAAATAGTTGTCTCCTGCAGTCTACAACCACAAATCTGTGTTCTTTTTCTTCATAATACTTAGTATTTCCTAAAATTATTTATTTTAACTTTTCCATCCACCCACTAGAAATCAGCATGTGGTCAGGAACTTTGTTAGTGCTGTTTGCTTCAATATCTGTAGCAACTAAACCAACTTCTGGCACGTAGTATGTAGGCACTGAGTAAATACTGTATGAATGAAAGTGGTATTCTCAAATTCTGCCTCCTTCCTTTCCTCTGAATGCTTACAACGCATGCTCTCTGCCTCTGATAAAGATTGTAATCTGCCGTACACTATCTTTTTGTATGTGAGACTTTGTTTCCCTTTTATAATAGGTTGCTAACACTGCAGCAGTTCTGTATCTCTGATTTATCTCTCTATCCACATAATATAAAGCTCAGTGCCTGGCAAAAAATTCCTGCTTAAATAGCATTTATGGGATAAATATTTGCATCTGCTTTGCATCTGTCCTTTAACTGCTTTCAACATTCCCCAGTGGGAGGCCTCAGGCACTGCGTAAAAAGTTGGGCACATCTAACTTTGCTTAGGTACTCCTCCAGGCCTTACCTCCCGACCACGATTTAAACTTCTTCATGCGTCAGTTCCCTTGATTCTGACCTATTTTACTTTGGTTTTGGTTTCCCCTGCATCACATGTCCTTTTTAGAACTGAAGACATCATGGCCAGGTGTGGTGGCTCTTACTGGTAATCCTAGCTACTCTGGGAGGCCTAGGCAGGAGGTTCACTTGAGCCCAGGAGTTTGAGGTTGCAGTGAGCTATGATGATGCCACTGCACTCTAGCCCTAGTCAAGAGAGCAAGACCCCGAGCTCAAGAAACAAAGAAAGAAAGAAAGAAAGAAAGAAACAAACAAACAAGATTCAAAAGGACTCCTAATAGTTATCCCATAAGCCCTGGCCTGGAAATCCTATAGGATGGATGCCACCTCATCTTGCTCAATAATTGTGGTTATAAGGCTCTGAGAGCCTGTGACCAACTAAACTAAACCCAAAACAGGTGTTAGTGCACCTGTCTGGGGAGGAGGCTTAACATTATGAATGTATACTGTGGCAATCTGCCTCATGGGCAATTGACTCCCTTTCCCTCCTTTCCCAGATCTTCTTATTTATTAAGAATAACAGGCAAACTGCCAGGTACTGGAGACACCTACAGAATAAAGTGCAAAGACTCTGAAGAACTCATAATGAAAACAAATGGTCCTCATGTAATGTCAATCATTACTCACCCTATGGGAAGCCAGGGCATTTGTTCATGAAGCTTTACCTGGAGTCCACTGTCCACCTAGCAGAGCTTGCCTGAATGAACTGTAGACACAGTGATTAGCTATAAGCAAATGGATTTCTGCATTCTTGTCTCCTAAACCCTACTGTCAACGTGGTGGCAAATATTATACTTTTAAATAAGCTCCTGGTATGGAGAAAGGGCGTGCTTTGCAGAGTGGAGACTTCTGTAGCCTTTCATAACTCACCAGAGTCTTGGCAAGCTAGTTAAAGTTAATGACCAATCTGTCCCTGCAGGTGCCACGTGCTAGATTTTCTGCCATTAAAGTTTACATTTTTATTTTCACTTTACTCTGCCAAGGGGTGACAAGTTCTTTTTTATGTTTCTGAGGGAATAGTGTCCAAATGATTAAGATTTCTATGTACTTATCTTCTCTACTTTGGGATGAATTTCCCTAAGGAGCCTCATTCCAGAGTTTCCATAACCTTAAACACTATGTTTTTCATAATCTTAGGACCCTGGAGTTTTAGAGAATATTTCTTTTAACTGATCCTTTGAACCAAGAGGATCTCTGCAGTTGAAGTCATTCCTGTGTTTTAATCCTATTTTTTATGACTGTTAGGTATCAAGGTTGGTTCAAAATAATTTTTGTAATTGTGAAAAGCAGCTTCTGTTGAACACAACATTTCTTAAAGCAGGGAATTATCCTTGTGACAAGGCCCTCAATTCTGTTCACCTAATTCCTTTTCTAGATGATTTATTTGTTGGAATACTTTCCTAATTTATGGTCTCAGTTCTTAATTTCCTATGAACCAGATTCTTTATGTAAAGTCTAGAAATGGCAAATTTGACCTTTAAAAGAAAGCAATTTCTCCTCTCCGCATATCTTTAGAAAAGAAACAAAACTCCATTTCCTTTTGACATCTCTCTCATTTCTTCTGTTCTCATTTAGTTAATGACCAAACTGTTTTCTTCTGGCAACCTATAGTGAAATAGATCTAGAGTGAACTTGAAGAGTTCATTTGTAATTGATCATCATTAAGACAAAGTTGAAGGCTGGTTGGATAGAGAAGTTCAAAATAGGCATTTTCTGTTCTCCTTTCCAGCTCAACCCCCCATTTCTTTCCAGGTACCGGAAACATCAGCTTTTGAATTTATTTTCTAGGATTTATGAATATCCTTATTTGAGTATGTAGGGACAAGACTTTAAACTACTGGTAGTCATTATCATTTTAGCATGAATTGATCAGATTTATTGCCTGCATTGACTAGATAGTGATGCAGTGAAGTTCTGATGAGGAACAATATAAAAGTATAATTTGGGGCTGTGGAATAATGCTTACCGAGGGGAATCTGCTAGGGTGCTATAGTGGGCAGCCTGAATGTTCTAAGAAGAGATTCAGTAATTAATTCACTCAGCAATTATGAGCACCTACTGTGTGCCAGGTACTGTTGTGGATGCTGAGCATATGCAGTGTAGAAAACAACCCCCCCTGTACTCAGCGGAGCTTACGTACCAGAGGAGGTGATTTTGAGCAGTGGATTGTTCTGGGAGAATGACTTAAACTTTTTTATAAGGTGGCTTACACTGCATGCTGTTCCCCTGTCTTCCTCAGCGGTTTTGCACTTTGATAGTAATTGTTCTGCTGTGCACACTTCGTTGAACAGAGCTGTGGACTGTTCAGCTTTTTGTCAGTCATTGGAATCATGTCTGGGTATTTTTTCCATTTTTCTTTATTTCTTGTTCCAGTTGTTACTTGATAGCTTTTTGCCAGCTTTTGACCCTTCCCTTTGAGACCTAAATGGCCCTTTTAACTCCTTCCTAACCCTATGTCTGCTTGTATTTTACCTTATCAGACAGAAAATACTACCACCATTATTAGTAAAAATATTAGAATGACTTGTTTATCTTTTCAAAAATTTGTTGGACAGATAATAGAAAATTGGATATTAATATAGTGCTTAGAAGAAGTGTACTTAGTACATTTCCTGCTAACCTTAACATTTGGGGCAGTCTACAGATGAATTCCTACATAATTGATTTTTGTCAGAGTTTATAATATTCTAAGTCTGTTCTTCAGTTTGCACGTGACTCCTACATGTGAAACCAAATACATTACTTTATTGAATATATGAAACATGACTGTATTTTTTAAATCTACAAATAAACTGAGTTGCTTTCTCTTTAATTTACTCTTCTTGCTCTTGAAAAAAATTAGTGGAATTTACAGGTAGAGAAGATTCCACACTGACACAGTGAGTATGTTATTAAAAAACAAACTTGTACTATTCCAGTGACAATATGGATTATAGGTTTCCTCATTCTTGAATGTGATTTAGACTTTCTTTTTCCTGAAACACTGTTTTTTTATCTTGTCAGTATTTGAGTTTGACTTTAAAATTAATGGTTTTATATGCTTTTGACAGTTATAAAATATTCTATACCCCATATAAACTTCCTGTTGTTCTTTGATGATATCTTCTGAAGAGTTGATTATTTCAACCTTCAGAAACAGTGGAAAAATAGGTCCTATTTTGACAATATCTATTGAAGTTACAAATGCAGTCAGTTTTTGAGAATTTTTTTCAAGTATTCTTATGTGTGAAATAACCTACATGCAGAATTATTAAATATAAAATTTTTGAAATGACAGAGTATTGGAAAGAGGTCAAATAAGTGTATATAATAGTGGATAGACCAAGTGATGGTACACTCCGTGGAGTGACATACAGCACAGATGTTAAAAAATCAGAGAGAGCTTGCTATGTATTGAGCAAGGAGGAAAGCAAGGGGTAGAACACACTTACATTAGCTTTAGTGTAAGGAGAGGGGGTGGTGTGTACTGGATTCTTTTTTGTTTGTTTTTTGTTTGTTGTTTTCTTTTCTAGACAGGGTCTGACTCTGTCACCTGGAGTAGACTGCAGTGTCATCATTATAGCTCACTGCTACCTCAAACTCCTGGGCTCAAGTGATCCTCCTGCCTCAGTCTCCTGAGTAGCTGGGACAGTAGGTATGTGCCACCACACCCAGCTAATTTTTCTATATTTTGTAGAGACGGGATCTTTGTCTTGCTTAGGCAGGTCTCGAACTCCTGACCTCAAGTGATGCTCCTGCCTCGGCCTCCCAAAGTGCTAGAATTACAGGTGTGAGCCACTGTGCCTGGCCTGGTATTCTTATTTGCTTTTTTTTCCCTAAAGCAACCCTTAAAGAATATCCATGAAACTAATAAATATGATTGCCTGTAAATATTACATGGGCAGTTGGAGGCAGAAATGAGTAAGAAATACTTTTCACTGTATACTTTTTAATACTGTTTTTTTTTTTGAGCCATGCCACTGTATTGACCATTGAATATAAAAAGTTTTTTTTAAAGTGTTCAAAACGTGCATGTGTCAACACCTAAGTGCACATATAGAAATAACATTCATCGGATGTCAGGCAGATGGGAGGGGGGAGGAGAGGATGGGTATATATATACATAATGAGTGCAATGCGCACCGTCAGGGGGATGGACACGCTTGAAGCTCTGACTGGGGAGGGGGGCAAGGGCAATGTACATAACCTAAACACTGTACTCCCATTATATACTGAAATAAAAAAGGAAAACAATAAAGTGTTCAGAGCATGCATGTATACTGATATTGATAGGTTTTGGAAATTTACTGGATGTCTGTTACTGAGTAAGTAAAAGCTGATGTTTGCACACATGGATTGGGGTTCCTCCTTTTGCAACTTTTGATTGCTGGTTATGCCATCTCCATTGGCAAGCACTTGAACATTTCTCCTGGAACAGAAATCCTACCAGTAGGAAACTTAATGGATGCTCTTTTGGTTGTGTTAGATAGACAAGGAAGCAGAGAGATGAATTAAATACACAATTTCTGCTTTCTAGGAGTTGCCATTACTTCTGTGTAAAATGTGAATAGAGAAAATGTTTTTGTTTTATTTTGTTTGCACACATGGGAATGGTATAAATGCTCTTCAAACACCAAAACACACACATACAAATAAAATGCAAGGTTGCTTTTTAGTGTACCATTTTATAAAACAGTTTTTCTATATACGTATGGAAGGACAGTAAAATTACTACCTAAAAAATTGTAATTTTTTTCTAAATATTATTATTTTTCGAGAACTGAGTTGAAGTTGCTAAGCACTTCAGTTCTTTGCTAGATGAATCAAGCCAGCAGTGAGTGGAATAGCCTGGGAAAGCCATTGATGGGAGAAGAGTTTCATTTTGCTCTCAGGACAGACACTGAGTATCAGTATATTTGGAATAATAACTGCCTCTATCTTGGTTAGACTTTTTGTGGTAATAATTTATTTTCTGTTGATAGAGTTTATTGCTGAATGTATACCAGATACCAGGAAGCTTACTACTAACAATCTGAATTTATATGCAGTATATGTTAGATTTTATTTTCCTGTTTGTTCTGTGCCCACTAATAATTCCCAAGATTTTCAGTGGCAGTGGACAATCTCTTTTTGCTAGTTGGAAACTTTCATATTATTTAGAAGGGAAAAATCTTGGTACAGAAATTGAAGATAGAAGCAGAACTTGGATTATACCAAGAGTCTGGTGTTGATTGCCTATTTTTTATGCTAATAAGAAAGTGTTATTTTTCTCAGTTGGGATTTCTCAACTGTTCTAAAAGCAACTTCTTTATTGCTTTTTTTAAATGCCCATACCACTAGATTTGCCATATACTAGGCATGGTGTGCCCATAGCAGCTCACAGGATTGGCTGTCAGCCTTCAGAATTCAATTTGTAAGATGTCATCTTTATTTCCTGTCAATTGAGATAGTAGGGCTGAAGCCAGGGAGAAAAAAGCAAATATTTGAGGATGCGAATGTCGTGAGTGTGTGATGGATGAAATTGAAAATGTCCACCTCTAGATAAGGTGAGAGAAACCATTCTTTCTAGATGTATGTGTGCCAGTAGAATGGAGACAGTGATTTCCTTAAGATGTTGTTCTCAGGTAGTGAAATAATTGAGTTAAGTACCAAACTTCATATTCATAGAGCCTACTACAAGCTTCACAAATGGGTTTCTAGACATTTTTTCGGTGGAGCGGAGGGAATGGAGTGGGGAGGGAGCAGCACACTTCAGTGATATCTTGTGCAGTAATGGGAATATTGAATTTTGAAGAAATTCAGTGAAAATGATAAAATGCTGTAAAATGAATAAATAATTAGGAAAGAATATAAAAATGGCCAGAGACTGCTACAGGGGGAGGAGGCATTGCAAAAATGACTAGAGGGAATACAAGGGAAGAAAATAATTGGAAAACATAGAGCTAATAAAAAATACCATCCTATTCTCTCTCCTGTCTGTTTTTCCTGGCTTTGTTCAGTGGATGAAAATTCTGGAGTGTTCATTGGTATCACTTAGCTCAACATCTCACCAAGATATTTTCCTTTTCTCAAAACAAAATGCAGTCCTGTGCCTTCTCGGAATGACAGGCACATGGTGAAGGATGGGAGAAAAACATGGGGAGCCCACGAGCTTGTCTCTGCTCGATACACAGTATATTAGATGCCTGAGGTGTCTGCAAATATTGGAGGTTTTATATTTCCTAGAGGTTAGAAACTTTACCTATCTCCTCTCCTCTGCACACATAAGGAGTAATTGGTTTATTTTCACTGAGTCAGTAAGGTTTTTGGTGTCACATACTCTCAGGGAAACAAATGTGATTGCTTAGATCTCAATATACTCCTGCAGATGGCAACTTTCAGGAGGTGACCAGGAGGTATCTGGACTCCCTGTGTGTGCTCCCTGGGGCCTTGTGACCTTCTCTATAAAAAGCCCTTTCTGTATTGATGCTCCCGAGTGCTGGTGGTGGGTCGAATGGCAGTTACATAATCACAGTGCCTTTTTCAGTCAGGGTGGCCTTTATGCAGAGAGCTAGGAGTGGATTACTTCTTGGCAGGAATAAGCAAAGAACAATCTATTCAGATTTTTTTAAAAAATGGAAATGTCATGAAAAAAACAACTCTTGACGTCTCTGAAATTGGAGGATGGTATTTTATCTGAAGGAATTGGTAGGGAATATCAGGGTCATTTCTTAGATCTGACCCTAGTAAGTAATAGAGGCCTTTCTGTACTGATGTTGCATTTTAAAAGGCATCTTGACATGTTGGGGGGGGGGTGGGAAGGAGAAGGCAGGCCCACTAGTTCTCGTTCAGGCTGTGCTCTTGTCTGAGTTGTTCTGCAAGCTGCTATGGATGGAGCCTCTCCTTTCTCATGCCGTCTGTGAAGGTCCTCTGTAGTGGTGTCTGAGTCCCTGTCATTTCTGAAGCTTGGTGTTTTAATTAGGGGCAGCTTGAAGACTCAGGGAGGCCCACACGACTTAAATTAAGATACTTTTTTTTTAAAAGAGAACGTCTTTTAAAGCTGGTTTTATAACTGAAAGAATGGTATTTTAAATACAAGTTACTATTACATTTCTATATTGTAATGATGATTGCAAACTTATGTTTGTGCCTTGAAGCTAATTGTTGGTGAAGAAAAGAGTTTTATAAACAAAACCAAAGAGAAGGTATGCTTGCATCTATTACAGCAAAAAACCCTGCCTTTACTCTCAGGGTTTTGGATCCTCCTCTCCTATTTTTGGTCTTTCTTATTCCATATCTTTTGTGTAGATGATACAACTAAAATTGCCCTCCACAAGCCTTTTTCTGCACAGTAATCCTTTTCTTTTCCTTCACTCTCTTTAAATTGTACTCATTTTAGGGTGATTTCGAGAGTCTGAATATGCAGAAACCTCAGTGCCTCTTACAGATAACAGATGTATTATCGGGAAGGTGTACTGAGTGCATTGTGGGATCCTTGATTCTGCCGCAGGCTGACCTTTCCTCTTTATAAATCACCCACCTCACACCACAACTACGAGAGCAGCCACCTGGAATGTGGAAACTGGGGCTCAGGGTTGGGCAGATTTGTTGTTAACAGCTGTATAGACTATTTGCTCTCTTCCATGTTGGTAGCTGGCTTTACACTTTAAGCTTGGGTCAACCCCAAATGATTTCTGTGTAGAGTCCAATCAGAATAGTGGCCATTCCCAGCTCCTGTGTTCAAAATATAACCTAAGGAATGTAAAACAACATTTTTAGTCATCTGTCTTAACAACTCCTCTGTTAGCAACTGTATTAGAAATCCCCTAGTGCATAATTTCTGTTAGTGACTTTGTCAAGCAAACCTTATTATTGCCTCCCAAACAGCCACAGAGACTCCTGTGCTTGGAATGGACTAAGGAACCATTTAAATTGTCCCATAAATTTTCAGATGCATAAAATACTATGATTTTAATCCAGGTCTCCTGACTACTTGTCCTGTAGTCTTCTTGTCTTCGCATTTGCTCTGTTGTTAGGACGTTGCTTGAAAGGAATTAGTAAAAACAGACTGGCGTTGAAACTCCAGGAACTAGAATTCACTCTCTGCACTCTCTCTTTTTCTGTGTGCTTGTTTTTATTCACCCCTCATCTTTTCTAAGCTTGTCTTCTAGGATTTTGTTGTCATCCCTAAGTATACTTGACTGGTTACTCTCGCTAGAGGATCCTGCTAATTTTGGAAGAACTGAAAGATGAATATTATGTACTTTAGTTGAAAGAATACTTTAGATAGGAGGACTTTGCAGACTTGAATTCAAGTCCACATGCAGGTAGTCACTTATGCCTTTGGTCAACATCTTACTCCCTCCAGGCTTCAGTTGGCTTGTTTAAAACTTGGTACCATTTGACTCAGGATTTCTGACTCATACAATGATCCAAGCCATATTTTCAGTGATTACTGCTTTTAATATCAGCTTTGTGTGTAGGTAGCTTTGCAAACTGCTCTAAGTTCTGGACTACATAAAGACAGATACGGATATCAGGAATGTTATAGTAAATGGCAGAGAAGAGAAGAAAAATCCTTGAAAAGGATCTTTAAAAATCTGTTCCAATATATTTATAATGGAATGATTCTGAATTCCAGACTTCAGATAAGCTAAAAAAATAGAGCATAATATCAAGAGGTAAAATTCCATCAGCCGAAGTTGATGAATAATAAATGAGAGAAGAAAAGGAAATAAAATATTAAACTAGATAAAATGATGCTATGCAGGTCATTTAACAAACTCTGGCTTTGTTTCTGCATATGTAAAGGAGTGGACTAAATTGTACTTTAACTCCTGTGTAGGTCACAAGTACAGAAGGTGTTTCTGACCTTGAAGGAGGAAGTAAAGATGTTTATTCATTTTTTTCTTTTAGTTTTTATTGTTTTTCCTAAAGCTATAGTATATGCAAATTACTTAAAACATCAAATAGAGAAAAACATGGGAAGGAAAAGCCAAAATTCTCTGAAATACTTCCATATATATATAAAACTATGATTGAGTCACTGTCAGTCATTTGCTAAAGATACTACTAGACTTCTGTGCAAGCAGCACAAAATGTTTCATAACATTCAAGGTGAAGGAAACAAATGTTCACATTTTACATTTTTTCAAACTAAATTAAATCCAGCTGAAATTCATACTTGCCAGATTGCCAGGGATTTCAGTATCACCCTCCAGGGATATCCTTTTTGTGACCAGCTTCCCAAATCCCTACCCTAGCCCCACCACCAAGTTCACACAGTCCAAAAGGAATTTCACTGAGATCTGCTTTCAGACAGGGAATAGCCATAGTATACATCTCCTGCTTCTGTCCCTGCCCCTCACCCTCACTGCCTGTGGTGCCACTGTTGAGCTCTGGCCCCTCTTTGCTGTCCAGCAGTGCTTGCCTGTGTTACTGTGAAGTGCCATGAGCTGGAGCTCCCAGCAAAGACCACATAGCTCTTTGAATAAGGACATCTCGGTTAGATCAGTGCCTTATTCGTTTTCTGTGTTATGTTGTATGCCATTGATGACATGTGCCATCATTTAGCCAGTCTTCTAAGACGGACATTTAGGTCATGTCCAATATTCAGTATAAATAGTGTCATGATGAACACTTTGTACATATATCTTTGAACATCATTTATTTCTTTAGAGTTAATAACCAGGAGTCACATTGCCGTATCAAAAGGTAGATCTGTTAAATTTTGACCCATATTATAAATTTGTGTTTCAGAATAGATGCACCAGTTTACCTTCCCAAGAGTGCATCAGAGTGCCCTATATTGTCACACTTGCTGATGGTGTCTCTAGAAGAAGAAAATAGTTCTGGACACCACGATCTCAGAAGAGGAACATATGGTCATACACATGGCAAAATTATCTCTAGAGAACTTGGGTTCCTCTGGTGTTCAGGATCCATCTGCTAGGGATTTATTATTTTTCTCATTTTTCCCCCTAAATAAGTGTTGAATTGGTCATGTCAACCCATTTGGATTCAGAGAATGATCTATTTTATTTGTCTCATGTTCTCTCACCATATTTTAGGGAATGATCAGATTTCTCTCAGCCTTCCAAGCATTTCTGTCCCTCTTACTGTGTTTTTCAATATACGTATGATTTACCCAGTAGCAAAACTGTAAGTTCATAGTCTCCCAAGTTAAAACTTCCTAAAGCAATATTGTAAAACCCAGCTGTGAACCGAAAATTCTGCAGAACTCTACAGGCATGGGAGATCTCTCCCTCGGCTTCTTCATTCCACAGGTTCCTGATGTCCATGGTTAGGTTAGCCAGAACTAATTTCTGAATCTGTCTTAGGTGTTTTTATTAAGATAACCAGTTATTTTCTATCTTTTGTTAGCCTGATTCTGAAAATTCAGACTTTGCCATTCTGAATTTTTCATGATTTCTCTGTAGTTTACCCTACTCTTTAGAAATGTTCCTGTATTTTGTGCTTGTGATTGATTTGAAAGGTCTCCTAGAAATTACAAAGGCCTGTGTTAAAATTCTGTCAGCAGTAAGGCCATATGGTTTCCTGGATGTTCTGCAGACTGAAGAAAACACTTATTCTGATATTTTGAATCAAACTCTGAAGACTTAAACATATGGTATAAAGAATGCTAGACAAGTAGTTTTTCATATTAGAACCATATCAAACAGAGTAGCAGATGAACTCACCTCAAAGGCCTGTCTTAAAGAGATGGATGGAGCTTTCAGCTGTGTCTCATCATGCTAATATGGAGTGTGCTTGCCCCTTGGGCAAGTCATTTCATATTGGGCCTTTGTCCCAATTGGTAAAATGAGCTGTAACCTTTCATCATTCCATAGCTCTCAGCTTGAAGTTGGCCCACAAATAAAGAGAGGGAGACAGTGAAAATGGAGTCACAAATCCAGCAAAGAATACTCCCTCTGGTGTCTGAATGAACACCTGTACACAGGGGAAATCTATGCACAGAATCGTCCCATAGGAATAAGACATTAGAAAACTTGAAAATCTCTTGCTACAAAACACATAGAAATGCTGGATGCAGCATAACAAATACACGTTTTCATTCATAGCAGAGCTAACCAGAAAACAATATCAAGAGCCTAAAGTGAAGTGGGAACTGAAGAGCTGAGCTGTTCTAGGAGGAGTAAGGGGGAGGTGGTAGCAGGTGGCGTGTGGGGTAGGGCTTGGGTTTTATTGTATGTGACTTTGGGCCTCTCTGGGGGAGAAGTTGAAAGTGAGTCACAAATAGTAGTATAGAAATTGGGAAAGATAGTAAAATAATCACTGTTACCAGATTATATGATTGTATACCTAGAAAACTTTACAGGATCAATTGAAAAAACATGACAAACAGCATATTCATTTTAACCTATAGAAATATTAACATGCAGAAATAGCCTACTTAGATGCAGATAACCACCAGTTAAAAGATATAGTGGGAGTAAAGATCTCATTTGCGATAGCATTAAAAAAAAGAGAAAATGCCTGTGTATAAATGTAATAAATATTTTTTGTTTTAAAAAAATAAATACTACAAGTAAAATTTTTGCTAGAAGAAGACATAAGACATAAGAATCAGGCATACCATGTTCTTTTTATGAGTGGAGAGACTAAGCACCATGTTTCCCTAAGTTAAACTATAGATGTATATGATATATATAAAAAAAGATACTATTTTTAATTAGATAAGCTTATCATAAATTATATAGAAAAATAGTGAAATATAGCTCAGGAAAATATAAAGAAGAATAATAAGGAACACTAACCCTGGTATGTATTAAAACACATTTAAAAAATCTTTGATATTTAAAACAATGTGTTACTAGTTCATGAAGAAACAGGTCAATAATTTACTGTAAGATACACGTGGATTTCAGATAAGTGAAGACAAAATAGATAATTCAATAAATGACATTGGGACAAATGGGTAGTCCTCTTGGAAAAAAGGTTGGACCCATAGTTCACATCTTATACCAGGATAAGTTCCAAATGAAATAAAGATTTAAATATTAATAAATGAAATAATAAAAGCACTAGGACAAACCATGAATAAATTTAAAATTAATTTGGGTTTGGTGAAAGCCTTTCTAATTATGACCCCAAACCTAGAAAATACAACAGAAAAAATCAACATATGTACCTATCTAAAAAGAAATCACTCATAAGCTGGTAATGGAAAAATTTAAACAGATGGAAAAATAAGGAGAAAAACATAATGAACCCTCTGATTTTCATCCCTAAGTTTCAACCACTATCAATTTGTGGCTGAACTTGTTTATTTTGAAGATAATTCTTACTATCATCTCATCTAAAAATTGTGTGTGTGTATGTGTATACACAAAAGTCCTTTTTTCCCTTAACACATTAAGATGCCATTATCACAACTAGAAAATTAATGATTCTCTAATATTCATGATCATTTTTAAGGCATAGGAAAGTAAATCTTCTAGTAAATAATATCCACTAATATCTATGAGACACATGCCATGACTTTAGAAATATTAATAAAATAAAAAGATAGGAATATGCTACAGAAATGACTGTTAAACTAAATTTAGACACACTTTCCCCTTGCTATGTTGCAAATGCTCTGAATCTGTTAATGCCTTGCTGTTAGCTGGTTATGTCACTTCATTATGCTTTTGTTAATCCTGGATCTTGCTCTGACCTGAATGAAGCCTGTCGCTTTATCCTGCCCTTAAAAATTGCTTAGGACTGTGACAGATGACAGCCCAGCAGTCTCTAATAAATCACTCAAGGTGTGTATATGTCAGACATTGGCAGAAACCCCAAGTTCTTGAAGGCAGATTCAACTAAGATGAAATGTGGAGGTAATAGCCTGGGTGCCTCCCAAATTTCCCACCCTTCGCCAAATGAAAATGCACTGCATTCTATGGGTAGGGAATGATTTTAAGGACATTATGGATCAAGAAATTTTTTTTTTTTTAACAACCAGCCTAAGTTAGTGAACCTTCTTTCATAAAGATAATTAGGATGCTTGTAAGACCGATTAATTGTGAGATGGACAGAGGGTGAATTTTGATATTGTTAATTAATTTGACTTTTTACACGACTTTTATTAATTTGACTTTTCACATGAGTGATTGTTTAAAATAACATGTGGCCATTTCATCCAATTTGTTTTAAAAATAATTTAAAAAAGGCTTTTAGAGACCTAGGGCTAAAGGCTGATTAAAGTAATATATGTAAAGCTTTATAGTAAGCTACAGCCAAGTAACATGTATATCTCTATGGTAAAAGATCAGAGTAACGTATTTTAAGTAAAAATTAGAATTGTGTCATTTAAGAGTTTACCCATTTTATTCTGGAGTGGAGGAGGGACTTGCCCAAGGTCACTGAGTAGGGCCTGGACCCCAGGTCCTTTCCGAGGAATCACACTCCTTCCTTTCAAACCTTTAAATAGGTTACCTTCATCCCCTTACAGTGTGTGTTGAAGTTTTCAGTAAAGCATGAGAGGCATGAATATATTTTCTGCTCTCTTAATTTAAACTATCTTCCTCCACATTTCCTGCGATGCTAGCACCTTTTCACGAACCGTCCTATCCTGTAAGCTGCACCAGCCTTTCAGTTCTGCCAAATGCAGCAGGAGCAATTGCTATTCCTAAGAAAATTCACAGCTCACTTTATTTTCCTCTTATCTTTTCTTACCCTGCTAAACTTTTATGGTCATTTATCTCTGTTGTAAAAATGAATGAATGTAGTATATTTAATCTTTCTTGTGTTAAATTATATGATGTATACTGTTTATGTCTTTGTTTAAGTTTCTTTTGTGTGAAGGGACATCTTTCTTCTTTTTCTTCTCCCAGCTTTGGACATATTATGGGTGAGTAGCTCAGGGTCTTTGGATCATCTTTGCTTGTCCCTCACTTCCTGACATCAAAGACAAATTTGATACCATTAAAATGAATAACGACCTTAAAAAAAGTAGAATCTTGCTTCTCACATAGGAGAACTTTAAGACTCAGAGAGGGCTAGAGAAAGCTGCTGTAGGATTTTGCAAAATATTATAGAAAGTATTTGAAAGGAAATTCAAGCAGTGTGCTTTGCTAAGAGAATTGTAGCATCTCAGGGTGAAAAAGGACTTTTTAGGCAATAGCTGTGTATAAATACTTGACACGTAAAGCCCTTACGCTGCTAATCGATGGTCACCCAGCCCTGTGTGACCCACATTGAAGACCAGAAACTTAGGAGAGCAGCCTAGAGTGTAAGAAAGAACTTGTGCTTTTGAATCTGGCGAATCTCTTTGTATCCTGTCTGCAACAAATAGACTTTGTGACCTTGGGTGTGACTTTGGGCAAGACCTTGGACTCTCTGATCCTTCATTTTTTTTATGGTAATCTCATTAGGTTCTCAAGAGAATTAAATGAGATAGCAACAACTATTATTTTTGACCAGTCCATCACATTACTTAATACTTTGAAGCTGAGCTGAAATGTATCTTTTACTAATTGTCATCGCTTGCTTCTGGTTCTACCTCTTGGGGCTGTACAGAAGGTGTTTGTAATCTCACTAGCTGTCCTCTAGGGGAATTTAATTTTAGGTCTCAGTGCTTTCTCTAGGGCATTCTGTTGCCCTTTGTGTGTCTGAAAGCTGTGTAATCAAAGGATAAATGCAGACAAAACATTGGTAAGCTGAAGGTACCGTATAGCATTCTCTGTGATCTACCTATATTTTATTATGCTATTCTAAGTTTGTGCTACACAGTCACGTTTGTGAACTGGGTATGTTTATGAACAGAAGCTCAAATATTTCAGTCATCAACTGATATGAAAAATTTATTTCTGGATGAAAATATACATATGTTTCAGCAAAGGAGAGTAAAACTTGTCATTGACACCAGACATTTACTTTACAGCTATTAGAAGTTACCCCTAAATCCTTACCTCTAAGATATAAAACACAGTGTCTATATAAGCCTGTTTCACTTGCTACTGATAATCAAAATGCTGTCCTCACACAAACAGGTAAAAAAGTCATCTTCTATGCATATACTGTTTGATACATATTCATCATGTGTTTTTACTCCTCACATTCCCCCCAAATACAAGGTGAGGTCTGGCAAGACACATTTTCACACGTGTCCTCTTGGAAGCGTGTAGATTTTATGCATAAGATCCCCATTATATTAAATAGAGTGTACAAAGATGATTCAGCAAATCCTTATCTCAGCATCTTGTTTAGCGATAGCTGGTGGTTCAGTGCTGCCTGTAAGGCCTCTGAGATGGAGAGTGGACTGTCTGTCCCTGGATTCTGGACTATTCTCATTGTCTTGGCACTTTCTTACCCTCATGGTCACCATTGCTCTCCCCTGTGGCTGTGCCTGCTTCTTGACATCGTTATCACCATCTCCCCTCCTTTTTCTTCTCCCCACCCCTTTGTTTTTCTACACTTTCACTTGTATTTGAGTTTGGTTTTCATAGTAAGTGATAATGATTTTTGCTTCAACTTAACTGATTATCACATTTTATATATTTTTTTCAGTTTGGCTCTTCTCAGCATTATTTCATGGCAGATCTTTCTAGAGAAACTCTACCTTGAGTAATTCAGAGACCCCAGAGTAGAACAATTTCAGCTTGGAAATATTCTAACTTGGGCTTTAAAAACATGTAAAATTTGAGGATGAAACCACGAGAGCTTGACTGTCTTAGAAATTTGTCAACAAGTATATATTCAGAAAATACATATAATTACATTACATTCTACTTACAAATTAAGTGTTCTTTAACCGTGAGCACATGGTCAGGTCTCTCTAGTGGCTTTAAAATTTACCCTTATGTGGTTAAGACAGTGCCCTTTGTTGTGCTTCACAGTTGTTATGTGAAAGAGGTCCACTTCTGAGATCAGTTTAAAATGTTCTATTTAAAGACTGCTTGAATGGCCCCATTTAAGAAATTAGGCCATGCAAATCCAACCTGATTACGAGATTTAGGTTTAAGGAAATTTGATGTGCATTTGTGGTTCTTTGTTACCATTGATCTAAGAATTTACTGGAACTAAAACACTGAATTTTAGACTATTTCAGTTTTAGATAAGAATAATTCCATTTTCAGCTAGTGTATTACCTTTCATTCTGAGTCCTAAGTGACCAAGCTATTATTTTTCTCCATGTTCAGATATTGATTTTGTTGTCTTGATACATTCATATCTATCAATTTATCTCCTGCTGCCATGATTCTTACTCCTATCAGTACATTTTCTTTGTTTCTAAGGTAGGTAGGATGTCTAGACTAGACTACAGTGTTCCTGATTGTACAGGTTGAAATGTCTCCCAGGGCTCGCTCATTGTAAAGGAGTGATATCTCTTACAAGGAAGATGCAAGCTGCTACTTCCTTGTAAGAGATATCACTCCTTTACAATTACCTATCATGGACTGAGTTGACAGCTCATGAATAGTACCAGTTCAACAATAGAAAACAGAAGCTTAGTAAAGCCTTCAATCAAGAAGTTATACCAGATTCATAATCCAAGATGTAAGAACATATTTCTTGTGTGGCATGTCCACGAAACCAAAGGCCCAATCCATACATATGCATAATACTCCAAAGCAGAGAGAGATGCCCCAGATCTTTGTTTCTGGCATTGTGTCTGACATGCCAGCCAGCTGTGTATCATTGTCTCTTCCACTGTGCTTAGTGGAGCCCTTAGCATCCTACGGAGCTTACGACTGAAAGTGGAAACTAGCATGTGAATAAGTACATGTTACATACAAAGAAAAGTTTTCTCATACATATAGAGTTTAACCTTTATGTATGTGCATACATAGACACACACACACATTTAACTTGTATTCTGTCTCCTCTGTTACTTTGCTTAGAATATGGTGATATTTTTGTTCTCTGGACAGCTGAACTGACGTCCATTTAACAAATCTGTGTCAAGTTTCTAGTATGTTCTAGGCACTGTGGGAGGGTGCTGAAGATACAAAGAGAAATATAAATATAGATCTTGTCTTCAAGTATTAAATAGTTTACATCCTAATGAGGGAGATAGAAATAGAAGCCATTTTAACAGTAGAGTGAGGGCAATGCTAATAGAGGTACCATAGAAGCAAGGTGCTTTGGAACTTGAGTGGAAGGAGTGAGGCCCTTAGGGTAGGGGAACTTAGATAAGAGTGGAATTGTCTGGGAAGGAACCACTGTGTTTAGAAGTCTGAATTTCACCCTAAAGTCAGTTATGGAACCACTAAGCCTTGGAGTGACATGGTCAGATTGTTTGCTCTGTGGACTACAATTTAGGAATGAGAAGGATAGGCCGATCCCTTAACAAATTAAACATAGAATTGCCATATGATCCAGCAGTTCCACTTCTGGGTATACCCAAAAGAATTGCAGGCAGAGTCTTGAGCAGGTATTTGTACAGCCAGGTTTACAGTAGTAGTATTCACAATGGCCAATATATGGAAACAACCCAATTGTCCATTGACTGATGAATGGTTAAACAAAATATGGTATATATATCTACACAATGGAGTATTATTTAACCTTAAAAAGGAACAAAACAAACAAGAAGCTTTATAATTTTAGGTACTATAGTTAAATCTATGATTAGTTTGAGCTGATTTTTATATGGTAGAAGATATGCATTGACATCTTTATTTGTTTTTGCATATGAACATCTAATTGCTCTAGTATCATTTGTTGAAAACTCTCTTCTTTCTTCACTGAATTGTCTTTTCATTTCTGTAAAAAATTACCTGTCTTATATATCTAGGTTGATTTCTGGACTCTATTCTGTTGCATTGTTCTATTTGTCTTTCCTGATGTCAGATACCTTATTGATTACTGTAGCTACATTATGTTAAGTTTCAAAATCACATTCTTCTAAGTTGTTTTGGTTATCTGCGTCCTTCACATTTCTATATGGGTTTAGTATCAGCTAGTTAATTTACACACACAAACGTAGGATTTTGACTGGGATTGCATTGAATCTGTAGATCAATTTGGAGAGAATTGAGATCTTTACAATATTGAGTCCTCTGACCCAGGAACAAGGCATATTGATCCATTTATTTAGATCTTTTAAAATTTCTCTCAGCAATGTTAATTGTTTTCATTGTATGGACCTTGTAATATGTTTGTTTTGGGTCAGATTCATCCTAAATGCTTTATTTTTATGCTATTTTATATAGTATTTTATGTCATTTTATGATTGTTTATTACTAGTATGTAGAAATACCATCAATTTTCATATATTGTCTCTATACTCTGCAACCTTGCTAAACTTAACTTATTAGTTCTAGTTCTAGTAGCTTTTTGTAAATTACATGGGATTATCTGTAAAAATCTCTTTTGTTCCTCGATCTGGATGCCTTTTATTTCTTTCTTTCTGGCTTTATTTTTTATTTGTCTCTCTCCCTCACCATTCCTCCCTCTCTCACTGGCCATGACCTTGATTACAATGCTGAATAGAAATAGCAAGTCTGAACATCCCTGTGAACATTCTTGCTGTGTTCCTGATCATAGAGGGGAAAATATTCAGTCTTTTACCATGAGGTATGATGTTAGATGTAGGTTCTTCTATATGCCCTTTTTTAAAGTTTAAGGGAATTCCTTTTGATTCTTAGTTGGAAGAAGATAATGTTGGATTTTTCTGAATGCTGTTGAAGTGATCATATGGTTTGTTCTTTTTAGTTTCTTAATATGGTGATTGTTGTTTTGAATGTTACACTAACCCTATATTCCTAGGATAAACTCCACTTATCCCTTTAAAATTTGTAGAATCTGTAGTGATATCACCTCTCTCATTCCTAATATTGATAATTTGTGTCTTTCTTTTTTCCTGATAAATTAGCCTAGAAGTTTATCCATTTTATTGGTCTTCTCAAAGAACCTGCTTTTGGCTTCAGTGACTTTTCTCTCTTGTTTTTCTGCCTTTTATTTCTATGCTTTTCTGCTTTTAACTTCATTGTTTACTCTTTCTTCTGATTACTTTGGGTTTAATTTGGTTTCTTATTCAGTTAAGGTAGAAATCAAAGCCACTGACTTAAGACCTTTCTTCTTTTCTAACAGAATGTTTAGTGGTATAAATTTCTCCTTGGCTACTATGTTAGTGCTATCCTACAAATTCTATGTTTTATTTTCATTCAGCTCAAAACATGTTCTTATCTTCTTTTAAGTTTCTCATTAGCCAATGGGTTATTTAAAATTACATTATTTACTTTATAAATATTTTGGGATTTTTCAGAGATCTTTATTATTTCCAGTTTAGTTCCATTGTAGTTAGAAACAATACCTTGTATGACTTGAATCCTTTTAAAGGTATTACAGCTTGTTTTGTGGCTGAGAATATGGTCTGTCTTGGGAAATGTTTCATGTACACTTGAAAAGAATGTGTGTTTTGTTGTTGTTGAGTGGAATAGTCAATAAATGTTAACAAGGTCAATGTTGTTGACAGGATAAAGTCTACTAAATGTCTGACAATTTTCTGTTCACTTGTTTTAATTCAGAAAGGAGTACTGAAATCTCTAACTTTAAGATTTGTCTGTTTCTACTTGTATTTCTGTTTTTGCCTCATGCATTGAAAAATCTATTATTGGGACTTAAATACTAACAATTGTTATATTCTGTTGGTTAACTGACCCCTTTATTATGAAATGACTTTTTTGATCCCTGATAATAGTGTATACTGTGGTGTCTTTTTTTTTTTTTTTAACTTATGTTGACTGGTATTACTGTTTGTATCTTTTTTCACCATTTTACTATTTGTGTCTTTATGTTTAAAGTGTCGTTTCCAGTGAGCAAATATTATTGGGTCTTACTCTTTTATCGGATCTGAAAATCTCTGCCTTTTAGTTGCAGGTGTTTAGAACATTTACATTTAATGTGATTATTCATACATTCAGGTTTAAATCTGTCATCTTGCTATTTGCTTTCTGTTTGTTCCATTTGTTCTTTTTTTCTCTTTTCTTTTTTTTCCCTGCCTTTTTTGGATTGAATAGTTTAATGATTCTAATTTATCTACCTTATTGTTATATTGGTCATAATTATTTGGTCTGTTTATTTTAGTGGTTATCGTGGGTGGTCTGTAACATTCATTTTTAACATTACAGTCTACCTTTAAGTGATATATACTACTTCACTTATAGTGTAAATACCTTAGAGCAGCATACCTCATTTTTACCTCTTACGGCTTTTATGCTGCGTTTTGTCATACATTTTACTTTTAGCTATGTTATAAACCCCTTAGTACATGGTTATTATTTTTGTCTATAACAAAAGATAACAGTCAATTATCTTTTATATAAATTTTAATAATAAAAATAACTCGAATATTTAACCTATAGCATTTTCTGTGCTCTTCATTTCTTACATAGATACAGATTTCCATCTGGTATTATTTTCTTTTTGCCTAAAGGACTTCCTTTAATATTTCTTATAGTGTGGTTCTTGTGAATGATTTCAGCTTTTGTATGTCTTTATGTTGCCTGTGTTTATTAAAGGTGTTTTCAGTGGGTATAGAATTCTTCGTTGACATTTTTTTCCTTTTAGTAAAGTTGTTTACAGTCTTTTTGTATTGCTCATGCTGTCAGTGAGAATTTATATCTCTGTAATCCTCTGTGTGTAATATGTCTTTTTTCCTCTAGCCTGCTTTTTAGATTTTTTTTCTTTATCACTGGTTTTGAGCAATTTGATTATGATTTCCTATGGTATAATTTTCTTCATGTTTGTTGTGTTTAGGGTTCATTGAGCTTCTTGGATTTATCAGTTTGTGGTTTTACTCAAGTTTAAAATTTTTCAGCCATTATTTCTTCAAAAATATTTTTTGCCCCTCTCCAACTTTTCTCTCCTTAATGAACTCTAATTACCCATATATTAGGTCACTTGATGTTGTCATATAGTTCCCTGATGATCATTTCATTTCTTTTTTTAAATTCATTTTTCTTTGTTTTTATTGGTAGGTTTTAAATTTAACTAATCTTTTTTCCTGTGATATCTCATGTTGTTAATGCCATCCAGTATATTTTGTCATCTCAGACAGTGTGGTTTTTATCTCTAGGAATGATACATCATATATATATGCGTGTATGTATGTAAAGATGCTCCTTGACTTAACATTGGGGTTGCATCCCAATAAACCTGTCATGAGTTGAAAATATCATAAGTCAAATATGAATTTAATACACCTAACTTACCAAGCATCATAGCTTAGCCTAGCCTACCTTAAACATGCTCAGAATACATGTATTAGCTACGGAAGGACAAAACCATCTAACACAAAGCCTCTTTTATAATAAAGTGTTGAATATCTTATGTAATTTATTGAATACTGTATTAAAAGTGAAAAACAGAGTGGTTGTATGGTTTCTACTGAATGCATATAACTTTCACATCATTGTAAATTTGAAAAATCATAAGTCGAATCATAAGTTGGGAACCATCCATATATACGTTTGTGTGTATGTATATATTCTATGCCTCTTTAATTTTTTGAACAGATAGAATGCAGTTACAGTGGTTTTAATGTTTTTGTCAACCAGTTCTATCATTTGTGACATTCTGAGTTAAGACATAATTGGTTGGTTTTTCTCATGGATTTTTTTTTTTTTTTGCTTCTTTGTAATGCTTAATAATCTTTAGTTGTGTGGTATTGTGAATTTTATCTGATTGGGTGCTGGATATTTTTATTTTCCTATAAAAATTTTGAACTTTGTTCTGGGACACAGCTAAATGACTTAGGACCAGTTTTATCCTTTTGGGTCTTGCTTTTAATATTTACTAGGGGGGACGAGAACAGCATTTATTTTATACCTAATGTACCTTACTATGCACTGCTGAGGCAAAACATCTCTGAGTTCTCTGTTCAGTTCTAGGTTAATTATGAGGTTTTCCAATTAGTCTGGTGGGAATAGACACTATTCCAGGCTCCATGGGAGTGCTGAGTGTCTTTCCCTCTAATATTTTTGGATGATTTTCCCCCCCAGTCTTGGTTAGTTTCCTCATATGCATGTGCTGATCAGTACTCTGCTGAATACCGTGTTTCCCCCAAAATAAGACCCATAAAATAAGCCCTAGCAGGATTTCTAAGCATTTGTACAATATAAGCCCTACCCCGAAAATAAGACCTAGTGATGGGTGTGGCTACGCAGCATGTCTGCACAACCCATGCATTTTGTCTCGGAGCGGTAAAGAAGACGGGCAGCCCTTCTCATCTGCCCCATGAGAGCCCTATTGCTCAACATGAGAGATTGGGGTCAATGGCTCTAAAGGAAATAGAGTCGCAAAAAATTCAGGATGGAATTCGGGGTTTGGAGAGTTATGATGATGTTCCAGAAGAAGATGATTTAACTATATTTAAATAAATGTAGATTGTTGTACGTACTTAAAAAAAAAACATAACACATCCCCTGAAAATAAGCCCTAGGGTGTCTTCTTGAGGAAACATAAATATAAGACCCTGTCTTATTTTCAGGGAAACATGGCAGTTAAGGGAGACTTTCTACAGATATCCAGGGTACTCTCTCTCTGCAGCTCTCTTCACTGGTACTCTTACAAATGCTTGCTGCCTTAGTCTCCCTCCTCAGTCTCTGATCTCTGTGTCCTCCTTGCATTGTGATCTGAAAAATCTCTCAGTGCAGAAATTGGGACAGATGTAGAGTTCATCTCATTCATTTCCTCTCAGTCAGGGATCACTGTCTTTGTTTCTTGATATTCATTATTGACAAATGGTTATTTCTCTCTCACACACACGTAGATACATACATAGATACATGCATGCATAGAGTTGATTGGTTGGTAGGTTTCAGGCAGGAGGGTAAATCCAGTCCCTCTTACTCCATCTTGCCTGTAGCTGATAGCATGCTTTTTGTATTGTTAGAACCAATTAGCTAAATATATCTTCAAAGGCATCTGTTATGGTCCAGTTGGAACAGTGATATAAAGCTAAGGGTCTCACGCTATTTCTACCAGTTACCAGCTATGTAATTTGTCTCAAGGGACAGACTTGTGGCGTCTCCTAGTTGGAAGGAGCCTTACAAGTCGTGTGGCTGATCCTCCAGTGCTGCATAAAACCCTTTCTGTACAGTCTCTCTCACACTTTCACATGTTGGCAGCTCTCCCTGTTGAAGAATACATTTCCTTTTTTAGAAATTTCTCATAATTACAGACATCTTTTTCATATTTGAGAGTTTACTTCCCTCTTCCTTCCCAAGTCATCTCCCCAGAATAAAAACCTCTTGATCTCCGTGAGCCTCAGTTGTCTCATCTCTAAAATGTGGTATTTATTTTAAAAAGAACCCCTGTATCTGTTAATGCTTCCTTTAATGAGTCAGACACCATGCCAGATGCTAAGGATGCAGAAGAAAATTTCTGTCTTTGCCTGCTAGCAACTCAGAGAAATTGGGGGAAGAGAAGTCAAATGATAAAGCAGATAGAGAAAAATGGTAAGAGAAGTGTGCAAAGTGTACTGGGCACTTCATGGGATTTTATAGATCAAATTAATTAAGGTGTCCGCCATGTACTCTGCTATAAAGGACTGTAAGTGTTTGGTATTAGATTATTAGTTGCAATAATCAAAGACATATCAACAGCTGATCTGTCTCCATTATTTTTTCTGAAGCCTGTTACACTTTGACTTTTTCAACTTTAAGGTTCTGTTTGAAACCTCTGGGTTCCACATAATTAATGAGTTTTAGTGTGTGGTGGTACCAACAGGAGATGGAAACATGACAATAATTTCATATTTCCTTCTGCTGTTGCAGGTTATTTTTGCCTGGCTCTTGTAAAAGACAACTTTGTACCCAGTGAATTTTTATGTGAATTCAAATCTTGTAAGCTAGGGGCACTGTAAATCTCTACTGATGCTCTATTGCTTAACACTGTACATTGCCAGATGGCAATGGTAATACTTCAGCATTTACCATATGGAGAAGTAGAAAAAACTTTCAGAAGAAAGTAGTAGCAAAATTTCTATATCATGGTTTTGTAGCACTAGGTCACACTGTCCTCCCTCAGATAGTGTCAGAGCTTCTTATCGTGATTTTTTAAGCATCTCATTACATTGCCAACAATATAGTAAACGAAATTAAGGGGAACTATATATCGATATGACAGGCTGCTGAGGTTGAATTTGGAGAGGCCGCACAGCATGGCAGCATTTTTTACACTTGAGGAACATGTTAAAAATGCAGATTCCAAGATTCCACCTACATATACTCTTACTTAGCTGTTCAGGAGATTGGAGGATGCACTGTACTTTTAGTTTCTGGATGGTTCTGGCACAGGTGGGTCCCTGCTTTGAGAAACACTGGTGGGGGGAGTGAGCCGGTGATATGGGGACAAGAGATTTTCTTCTTTTTCAGCCTGTGACCCTGTATTTATTCTTCCATCCACTAACATCTGAGAGTCTACTTTTTATCAGAATTTAAATCATGAAAAATCAAAAAGATGAATTAGACAGTTCTCTTCTCAAAAACTCTTTAGTATAGTCTGTCTGGTGTAGTCAGCGTAGCACATGACCTTGAGTGGGTTACTTTTAAGTTTACTGAGTATAATTGGGTTAATGCAGTCTACCTGTGTTCTTCAGGGTTGTGAAAATGAATTGAAAATCAAGTGCCTTTCCACAGCCGTAGCAAATGGTACTTAGTCCTCTTATCATTGATTTTGCCGAATACTACTTTCCAAAGTGGTGAAGCTAACTAAATAAGATTCTAAATTCTAAAACTTAAAGCAGTGTATGTGTGAGTTAACTATTTCTAGACTGTTCCCAGCAACTGTTTCCAGGCCTAATTCCAATCAATATTTTCATGATCTGCCAAATTCAGGGCAGCTTATAAATGTGAAGAAGGAACAGAATCTTACCTAGAATATAAAGTTAAGCTTTTGGAGTCTGAAACATCTCCTTCTCAGTACATGTGAAAGCTTTAAGGCCCTATTTAAAGTATAGTACTATGTGAAAGATCATTTCCACATTTAATTTCATGCTCTACCTGTGTATAATAATATATAAATTGTATAGTTAAATTTTGATAAGTAGCATTTATTTTTATTTCTACTTATTTACAAACAAATGGTATATATTTTTGATATGTTGAGTACCCTGTCTATGAAGTTTTAGTTGGCAGAAATACACAAAATCATCAGTGACAAATTAGTATTTTTAGGATATCAGTAGAAGGCAGGGTGTTTTAATTCTGTTTGATTCTAAAATTTTGACTTTAGCAGCATCTCTTCTCACAAAGAGATTAACATGGTACCAAGACATGATGCAACAAAGAAATTACTGTGAAAGTGAATTAACTGCCTAATCTTCTGCTTCTTTGGAGGCAGGAGGTGACAAAAGAAACAAATTTATTTCCTGATAGGTGAAATGAGATGTAAGGAAATGTGAGAAATAAAAATAAAGGACTTACCACTCAGTTTCCTAAATTTAGCTTTTCAAAAAGCCTGATAGTTTTGAGTGTGGAACATGTACAGCTAACTAAACTGGCACTTCCTGACTTCCGAGCCATGATGTGCTTTTGTACCATGGCCTCTTCCTAGGTGAGCCACCACACTCTGATCGGTGTATACGTTTAGTGTTTGCTACAGTAGTCACTACAGCGTCCTTCCGGAAGAAGCATTTTGATCAGATCGAGTGACAGTGTGTTGTGGAGTAGGGTGTACAAGCTGTGGAGAGTAGGAGGTGGGAAGCCTAGTGGAAGATTAGACTGGTAACAAAATGAGGACTATGTTTCAGGCCACATCTGCTCTCCTTTCTGCACCCTCTTCTCTTTCTTGCTGACGTTTTGGTTTCTGAATCTCTGTGTAGCCCTCTGAGATTGGCAGTTTGGTTAAACTGACTTCTCGGCTTTTGATTTTGGTTTTGGCCCCTAGATGCAGACCCGCCCAATCTCTATCTAGCTTCGGAAATTAGCGTTGAAATGGCCACATCCAGGGGTTTCCATGGAACTTGACCATTTCAGGGTTTCTGTTAGAATTATAAAAATAATACATATTCATTATGAAAAGTATAAATAAAAGAAGAAAATTTAATCTGTAATACTCTTACCAGAGATAGTTTGATATTGTGAGGACCTGGTTTTCTCTATTAATCTTTTTATCCTATGTATATTTTCTAACAGGATCATACTGTTTTAAGAATGATTTCATTTCACTTTACAGTATACAATAGATATCTTTTCCATCATTTTAAATGCTTGCTATGTGTTCTATTAAGTGAATGTGTACCATATTTTACTCAACTAGTTTGTTGTTGGTTTTTTTTCTTAGTTTCTTGAGAAAGTGTCTCTTAAATTTCCTGTATCATTCTAGCTGAAGTAAAGAAAAAAGTATATTTTCACTTGTGATTGCCCATGCATGCACTTAACATACACATTCCTCCATATGTATTTGTGACTTTGAACCCCTGGTTCTCAGGCCTTCAGACTTGGACTGAGCCACGCTATTGGCTTTCCTGGTTCTCCAACTGAAAGATGGCAGATCATGGGACTTCTCAGCCTCTGTGACACATGAGCCAATTCCCCTAATTAATCCTCTCTCTTATGTCTATATCTCCTATTGGTTCTGTTTCTCTGGACAATCCGAATCCAACCACTAATGGGAAAATTAAGACAATGAGATAAGGGCAATTCTGGAAAGAACCCAGGAGTGATGTCAGTGGTGAGGTGAGGTCAGTGGCAAAGGGTCAGTAAGTAATCTGTTGCTTCCTGCCTGTGTGATCCCAGATGATGTCTTACTAGGGAGATAATGAACTCTGTAGGCTGAATAAGAGCCAGATACTCTTCACTATGCCTTTCTGTATTAATAATAAACTAATAATCTGATTAAATTAATATATGATAATGTGATAATCAAATGATAATATGATTACAATTATAACCAACACTTAAAGCACTCACTGAGTACCAGACACGGATTAATGCTCTCTCACATACGTTAGCTTATTTGATCTTTACAACCATGATATGGAAGGTGTGGGTCCTCAAGCACAGCAATATAAAGGATGTTTCTAATTACTAAACCATAATTCAGATTTAACTGGGGAAAAGACAAGGCAAATTTTTATCTATTGTAAAATTCTATTATATGCAACTTAAGGTATCTTGAATAGAGATGAAGAACAGCACTCTAAAAATTAGCAGACCTTTCTGCAGTGATGCGTTTAAAAAAATTTTTTTTAAGAGACAGGGTCTCACTCTGTCACCCAAGCCGGAGTATAGTGGTACAGCCATAGCTAACTGCAGCTTTGAACTCCTCCTGGGCTCAAGTGATCCTCCTGCCTCAGCCTCCTGAGTTGAGTAACTGGGACTACCAGCGTGTACCACCATACCTGGCTAATTTTGTTAATTCTTTTTTATTGACAAGGTCTTGCTATATTGCCCAGATTGGTCTTTAACTTCTTCTGGCTTCAAGGGATCCTCTTGCCTTGGCCTCCCAAAGCACTGCAGCTATAGGCATGACCCACTGCACCCAGCCAGTGATACATTTTTGATGCACTAATTGTTGTTGCAATGAACCCAACAATGGACAGGAGCAATAGAGGCAGCAGCCAGAAAAAGCATTGGAAAATATAAATACCTCACTAATAATTATTTTTAAATACCCTGTATTAAATGGGCAAGAATTGCTGACCCTATAAAAAAGAAAACAAAGTTCTCAGGAAATGATGGTCTGGTTGAGATTCTTAGTCAGTGGCACTCTTACCCCTGTTTTGGGAAATGTAGTCCAAAACACATGTATAATTTTCATATCAATAGCTAAGGATTCGCTCTCTCCTAGTTTCCATATCTACTTGGAAGTACAATCTGTAGACTCTGTTTTGTAGATGAGGAATCTGAGTGTCTTGAGAAAGTGAAACACCTGCCCAAGATGACATAACCAAGAAGTGGGCAGGATTGGTACCCAGGAAGTACAGCTTTTTGGGCTTCCTCTCTTTATTCAGTGTAACCTCAGATATGATCTATGCCTGTCCAGAGAAGGCAAATGTGATGATAAAAATCTTCCATTTAGTGAGCTTTATTAGTCTCCACTTTTAGACAAAATGTTAGTTTTTCATAGATGAAATACCAACTTACAGGTTCCCATAGGTATGTGTCTGTTATCTTTTCCATGCTGGGTAAGAGCTTGCTGAATATACTTAACATCCCATTACTCAAGAGAAAGTATTTTCCCCATGCAATCATGAACAGTCATTTCCTCTTAGAAACATTCATTGTGTAATCTAACCCTTTGGTGATGGAGTGTGCAGTAAAATGTTGGTTTACGGAAATTCCTGTTTACCAAATAGCTCATTGGGATTTTTACACCTCACAGTCATATCCCTTTGCTGTCTGATAGGGCTACTACCATCACCGTTGTTTTATTCATAAATTGGACACTTTCTTTTGTCGGTAATTTATGTCTGTATCTGACTGTAACAACTAGGATTCCAGTAGGATGTGGCAGGTGCAGGTGAAAGATGCATATGCAGGGGACTCTAAATAGAATTAGCTGATTCTTTGTCTTAGCTCATTATCTCAGCTTCACTGAGGCTGCTTTCTCTCACAGATGTCTTTTATCTAAATTACCAGTGCCTGGTTAGTAATTTTGCTTAAATTGTATAAGATAAATAGTTCTCTACAGAAAAAACACACTTAAAACACACTCAGAGAAAACAAAACAGAAAAATGTTTTCTGGGATGCCAAAGCAAGCTTATTGCATTGTTGTAAATAAGTGGTCTTTGTGAATTGCATTTGTATTATATCTCTCTCAATGTTTTCATAATGTATCCTCAAATTCTCACCTTATTTATTTTTTATAAAATAAGGTGTTTTAATCAGTGTTCAGGGAGCCTTCTAACATTTCTTCTGACTGTCATTACTCCTGAGTAAAAATAAAAGCAGTGTGCACCCTAAGGCATGTTCTCAGCCTTTGGGACCCGTAGGGATGAGTGTGATTCTAGAAACACTCTCATTACTCCTGAGTAAAAATAAAAGCAGTGTGTACCCTAAGGCATGTTCTCAGCCTTTGGGACCCCTAGGGATGAGTGTGATTCTAGAAACACGCTTCTTGGATGTCTCTCAGGTTTTTTGTGTTAAATTCATGGCTGGTCCACCATGACACTTTTTGCTACTATAATATCATGAAGTTACTATCCTCCCATATTGCTGCTCTGCACTGAAATCTCCATTGTTTTTAACAGTGTCCTTATATATGAACTTCTCCCCTATCTGTTACAAATAAAGTCAGTCTCCTCAGGCAGGAAGGCAGAGCTCTCTGTCTTTAGGGCCTGCCTTTTCTCCTGGACAGAACCTCTGGGGCAGTGAACCAGAGTTTGGGGCAGGAACAGTGGCCTGCTCCTCCCAGAGTGACAATGAACAGGGTGTACTGTGAACAGACACTGGGGAGAGGGGGGGCTCTGGTCTTCGCAGCCTGCCTCTCTGTGTGGAATCTCTTCCTGTGGAATGAATTGGGCTTGGGGTGATCTGGGCCCCAGTATTCTTGGTCTTTACTCCTGGATCAGAGCCTTGCCCCAGAAGTAGGAACTGAGTGTGGGGGAAGGGGGATGGAACGCTCTTAGCAGCACCTTCCAAGAATTGTGCCTTGCAACACATGGTTGGGGTTGAGGGGCAACGGGAGGCACTGGTAGCCTGCCCCTTGCAAGTGAGACTGTAGCCCTCGATGAGGAGCTGGGGAGAGCGGGACCCTCTGTGTTCTTGGCCATCTCCACCCAGAGTAGAGCTTCCATCACACACAGCTGGGGTGGGGGAGAGCAAGTCACGGCTCCAGTGCCACAGATTCTCACCATTCTTACCAAGTTTTAGCATATTTTCCTGAAGGGACGTTTCTCTGTTTGCTATTTCCTAGAATATTTCCTATGCTCTTAGGAAATTGTCCAGAGACTTCAAATGTTTTTCAGTTTGTTTTTAATTATTTTCACCAGTTAAATGGTGGTTGTGCTGAGAGAATCTAATCTCACACTACCATTTGGAAAGGTCCCCCCCTCTTTTTGTAATTGTTCAAGGCTTTTCTCCAAGCTAAGTGACATTTAGCTTATCTGGTGGACTAATCCTTCACTATCACTCAATGTGCTTATTAGGTTGTGACTTCTTATGTCTTTGTGTTCCCTGTCTCTAGTGCTGTGAATGCCATTTCATAAAGCACTCAATACATGTGAATGACTGAGTGGATGAATGAACAGATGTATACCATATTGTTCAAGTGCTTTGCTTATTTGTACTCAAAAGGAGTGATACACACAGTAGGGATTTGGGGCACTTTGAGCCTTTCCTGGGTGTGGACATAGGTCTAGATTCTGCTTACCTAGCCCAGTCAGAGCCAGCTAGAATTTTTAAAAATAAAAGGAGTATGAAGAATTACTATTAATACTTAACTCATAAATCAGAAGAGACAACCCAATAGCAGAATGAACAACAGTAGCAATAAAAAAAAAAAAATAGGTGCAGGATACCGATAGGCAGCCAATAGAACAGGAATATCACAAGATCAATTGGCATGAAAAGATGTTCAACCTATCAGGAATGTGACATTTAAAACAATTATGTAATCTAAACTCATAACCATCAGATTTGCAAAAATTGAGAAGTCTGACAAAATTAAGTATTTGGGGAAGATGTGGAGAAACAGGAATTTTGGTAAACTGCAGGTGGGACTATAAATTCATATAATTACTTTGTAATTTGGCAGTAAGTAAGCAGAATTATGTACTCACATACCTTATGACACGGTAATTTCACTTCAAGGCAGATACTCTAGAGAAAACTCTCAGTCACGTGCAGCAGGAAACACAGTGATACTTACTGCTGCCTTTTTTTTTGTAATAGTGAAAGACATAAAACAACCTAAATATGCATCAATGAGGAAATCAATTTTAATATAGTTTTAGAGTGTAACACTACACAGCAGTTAAAAATGAACCGCTCACCTCTACAGATAGCATGTGTTAGTTTGATGTGTAATGAGCAGGGTGTATACCATATGATACCATTTATGTAAGTTAAAAACAGAAAATAAATATTTATGTTCATGGATGCTATAGCACAGCTGGGCCATGGCCTGTTTTTGAACAGCCCACAGGTTAAGAATGATAGTTACATTTTTAAAGTATTATGAAAACAAACAAAAAAAGAACATGTGACATAGACCGTATCTGACCCTCAAATCCTAAAGTAGTTCTGTTTGCCCCTTTACTAAAGATGGTTGCATGCCCCTCTTATACAGTTGCTTCCCACCTCTGGCCTTTCTGCCCCAGGAATTTCTCCCAGGTTTTGAAACTTCAGCTATTCCTAGGTGCAACCTGAAATATCAGGAGTTAAAGACAACCTTCAACCAATGGGAACATAAGTCAGCTGATGATGATTGCCATAGCTTCCTGTTCATCCAAGGAACAATGTTGAGGTGTGTTCCACCTGGTTTCTCCCAGGGACCCAAGCAGGATGCACCCACACTGCCTAATGTGATCAGCTCCAGAACATACCCTTGAATGGCTTTGCCTTTCCCTGGCCCTCTGCCCCTCTCTTGCCACTCCTTCACTCTGCATGCTGGACCACTACCCAGATAGACTGCTGCCCCTTCTCGTCTGCGTGCCAGACTCTGCTTTGGGGATCTCTAGACTAAGACAGATACGTGGGCAGTGAAATAATAAAACTGTCATTGAGAAGGAGAGTGATTATGTCAGGGAAGACAGAGGGCATGAAAGGGGCTTTAATTGTATTTTTACATGTTATTTCTTTATTTGAAAATATCTGTAACAGATGTGGCAGAGTGTTCACTTTTTAAAAGCTAGGTGTTTATATTTTTGAATTTGAAATATGTGCCAAATTTCTATTTGAAACTAGTCTTCCTTGACTTTTAATTCTTTAGGAACTTAATTTTTGTGGTGCTTAAGATCTGATTTCTACCTTGGCGTGTTCATTATGTCAATTCACTATAAGACTAAAAGAAAGGTGTCTGCATTTAACTGAAAGAGGAGAGATAATGCAGCACAGTAATTGAATTAAAAGAGGCTTTTCCTCCATTATTTTGTACTTCATAGTATAACTTTCTCTTCCAGCAGTATGGTGGTGTCTAAAACCTTCTGCTTTATTGAAAGTATTCTTCTGAGTTTTAAATGACAGGTTGAGCATGCTCTAAGTTAGGAAATATTATGTAAGAGTGGATGATAATTCACTCAAGAGAAACAAAATTTGCAGGAAACTATAAAATAATTCATTGGTAAAATTTTCTTAGGTTTCAGAAAATTAAATCCAACTGGGGGTTTTCATATGCTGTGGAAGAAGGGGAACCAAAACCAAAAAGGAAAAAAAAAATAGAAAAACAAATCAAAACAAAAGGACAACAATAAAAAAAGTGTTCACTAAGAGAAAAGGATGTTTTTATTAGCAAATTTGGGACTTGAAGCATGCAGGACTTCTTCCAGAGAGAAGCCATCTGTTCTTTTGTGCTTGCCAGCCTTGCGACAATCACGATTCTGTGGTCCTGCAAATGAAAACAAAATGTTACGTAGCCCTTATGGCACGAATGAAACCTTTTCCTAAAGCAGCATCCTTCTGTGATGCCAAGCTCTGATTTGGCTGAGAGGCTTTGCACTAAGTATATCTAGAGTGATGTTTTAAACTCTAGAACTAAACTCATGAATCTTATGTTTCTTCCTGCTTTGGACTGAGTGTTTGCATCCCCCCAAAATCATATGTTGAAGCCCTAAATCCCCAGTGTGATGTGATTTGGAGATGGGTCCTTTGGAAGGTAATTAGGGTTATATGAGTTCATAAGGGCCCTTTTGATGTGATTAGTGCCCTTATAAGAAGAGAAAAAGTGAAATATTTCTCTCTTCACACAAGCACAAAGGAAAAATCATGTGAGAACGTGATGAGAAGGCAGCTGTCTACAAGCTAGGAAGAGCACCCTCACCAAAACCCAACCATACTAAGACCTTAATCTTGGACTTCCACCCTCCACAACTGTGAGGAAGTAAATTTATATAGTTTAAGCCACTCAGTCTATAGTATTTTGTTATGGCAACCCCAGCTGACTATTACAATCTCTCGTTGCTCTTAAGATGAAGGCTTTTATTTGGTTTAAAAGGGCCTACAGGGTCTGGCTTCTGCTAGCATCTCCACCTTCATATTAAGTGTTTTCTCCCTTCCTTTCTGATTTTTTTAACACTTTTATTTTATTTTTAATTTCAGAATATCATGGGGGGGTACACATGTTTTAGTTACATGGATTGCTTTTGTACTGCTTGAGTCAAAAGTGTGCCCATCACCCAGATAATGTACATGGTGCCATTAGGTATGATTTCACCCATCCCCACCTCCCCCCATCCACTTGCATGATTTCTGTTGAGTTTTACTTCCATCTGTGTACATGAGTGCTGATTGGTTAGTTCCAGTTTAATAGTGGTACAAGTAGTTGTTTTTCCATTCTTTAGGTGTTTCACTTAGAATGGTCTCTAGTTCCATCCAGGTTGTTGCAAAAGGTATTAATTCTTTTTATTTGATGGCTGAGTAGTACTTCATGGTATGTGTGTGTGTGTGTGTGTGTATATATACATATATATATCATGAAGTACTACATATATATATATACACACCATGAAGTACTACTACATGAAGTACCATATATATATATATATGTGGTATACATACACCACATTTTGTTAATCCACTCATGAATTGATTGGCACTTGGGTTGATTTCACATCTTTGCAGTTGTGAATTGTGCTGCAGTAAACATTCGAATACAAGTGTCTTTTTGATAAAATGACTTTTTTCCCTTAGGTAAATATCCAGTAGTGGAATTGCTGGGTCAAATAGTAGGTCGACTTTTAGTTCTTTGAGGAATCTCCATACTGTTTTCATAGAGGTTGCACTAGTTTGCAGTCCCATCAACAGTATATAAGTGTTCCTTTCTCTCTGCATCCACGCCAGCATCTGTTCTTTTGGGAATTTTTGATAAAAGCCATTCTCACTGAGATTAGATGATATCTCATTATGGTTTTGATTTGAGTTTCTCTGATGATTAGTGACCTTGAGTAGTTTTTCACATGTTTATTGACCATTAGTCTATCTTCTTTTGAAAACTTCTGTTCATGTCTTTTGCTCACTGTTTAATGGGGTTGCTTGATTTTTTTCTCGCTGATTTGCTTGAGTTCTTTGTAGATTCTGGTTATTAGCCCTTTATTGAATGTATAGCATGCGAATATTTTCTCTCATTCTGTAGGAAAAGTTGAAAGCATTCCCACTCAGAACTGGAACACAAGAGTGCCCACTGTCACCACTTGTATTCAAAATAGTGCTGGAAGTCCTAGGCAGAGCAAGCAGGCAAGAGAAATAAATTAAGAGTATCCAACTGGGGAAAGAGGAGGTCAAATTATCGTTATTTGCTGATGATATGATCTTATATCTAGAAGACCCTAAAGATTCTGCCAAGAGACTCCTGGAATTGATAAATAAATTCATCAAAGTCTCAGACTACAAAATCAATGTACACAAATCAGTAGCATTCCTATACACCAACAGTCAAGCTGAGAATCAAATCAAAGACTCAATACCTTTCATAATAGCTAAAAATAAAATAAAATACCTGGGAATATATTTTACCCAGAAGGTTAAATATATTTAACCTGCATACTGTTAGCATACTGTGTTACTGCCTTGTCTGTTTATATTAGTACATTGCAGGGTGGAAGTCCAAGATCAGGGTGTCAGCATGGTTGGGTTTTGGTGAGGGATCTCTTCCTGACTTGTAGACAGCTACCTTTCACTGTCAAATTAGTAAAGAGAAAAAGGCAATTAATTACAGTGATTGTTCAGGGGAATACTGTAAAAGGGATTTGAGTAGAAAAAGGAAATTGAAGAAAAAATAAGCAGACGAAGTTGGTATAGAAGTTAGCATACTGTTTCACTGCCTTGTCTGTTTATATTAATACATTGCAGGGCAACCATGTTTCAGGGCTGCATTAGACAATGAGAAATAGAGATGAACAGAATCAAAATCACTGCCTTCCAGGAGCTCAGAAAAGTTGGAGAGGCATTCAAATAAGCAATGATAGTTCAAAACGCAATCTAACAAGTGCTGAATGGAATTAGGTCAGGGGCTATGGGAGCACAGAGGGGTTTAGAAGTCTTCACAGGGCAGGGTGTGAATGACCTAGTGCCAATATGATTCAGTAGGCATATAGGCATAGGAAGGAAATTACGAATTTATTATTGAAGAAGAGTAAAACCTAATTGATGTTAATCAATTCTTGTTACCAAGAAAATGTTTACCAACAATTTTTAGCAATATAAACAGTTTTGGAAAGCAGATTAAAAATTTTAAAGAATTTTTGCACATTAAATTTGCATATTGACTATAGCCAAATAGACCCTTTCCTCAGAAACAGGAGTTTGATTGGGCATAGATTCGGGGGACCTCAGTTTTAGTCCTGTCTCTGGTATGGCCTGGCTGTTTGACCATAATGCACTTGCTCATCTAGCTCCCACCTTCTTGGTGGTTCTTTTCCCTGCTCCCCCTACTCCCTTCAACACACATAAGTACTTGTGGCATGGTGTCTTCCCATCAAAAACACAATTTCACTTCTTCAGAGATTTTCTTTTGATAGCTGGCCAGACCTTCCCTTTCCTACAGCCTTCACCGAAAATCAGAATTCTGATCCCTCATTTTCCAAAAAAAAATTGCATAGAATCACGAATGTATTCATTTTCCTCTCACCTTCTCCTCCTCAACCTCTTCTTGCTAACTCAGTGAACTAATGTACTACAGAATCTGGTAATATGAGTTTATTCGATAAGAATATAGGTCACTTCTAAAAAATATACTCTCAGTAGAGCACTGCATTTTGAAATGTAAATCTTAAATTCATCACTAACAACAGGCACATCATTTTGCTTTTAAAGATCATCTGGAATGATATGATATAGATTTATTGCCCTTAAACTTTTAATTGACCTGGATTTCTGGAAATTTACTGTCACCAAATCCATGCGTGCCCATATGACGTTACCATGTTACTCTTAGGTAACAGGGCATAAATTGTCACGGATTAATGACACTAATCTCTGGTGTTGGTGAAGTAATTTACAGTTGACAAAGTATTTCCTCAGTTATCTTATATAATTTTCATACAAAACTGCCCTGTGAGGTAATTTTTAATTATCCACGTCAGGAAACATAAGAGGTAAAACTATTTGCCCAAGATTACGAACTTAGTAAATAGCACAAAATGTCCATCAACTTATGAATAGATAAACAAAATATGCTATATCCATACAATAGAATATTATTCAGCCATAAAAGGAATATATGCTACAACATGATGAACCTTGAAAACATCACGCTATGTAACACAAGCCAGAAACAAAAGACAACGCAATCGTGTGATTCCATTTACGTGAAATATGCATAGTAGGTAAATCCATATAGAGACAAAGTAGATTTGTGGTTGCCCAGGGTGGGGCATTGAGTGAGGTTGGGGGAAGAAGACCGGAAATTGAATGCTAATGGGTACAAGGTCTCTTTTTGGTATGATTAAACTGTTCTAAAATCAGAGTATGGTGATGATTATGTTAATACAACTCTATAAATATACTAAAAATCAGAATTTTGCACTTTAAATGCATGCACTTCATGGGATTTAAACGATATCTTGATAAATTTTTTAAACTTTTTCGTACATCCCAGCATTTGAGGACAAGTAACTTCAAAATAACTGCCTCCGGGCACCCTTCTTGGTTTTTATTCGGCTTTCTTTTTGCCCTGTCATAAGAAGAGGTACCCAGCCTCCTCTTAAAAGTCATTTCTTTCTGAATATGCCTCCATCCCTTCCTCTCAAATCTATTAATAACTTGAGCAAATAAGAAGGCACGCTCTTACAATCTCTGTATTCACTACCTACTACTCACTAGCAGATGTTGACATTAGCACATTACTAAGCCTGAGCAGAATTAAAAGGAGAATATGCTTTCCTGTGTCCTTTCCATATTTTATTTTAAGACATATTTTCATCAGAACTCTGCAAGCAGTCCAACTCATTCAAGAGTAAGTCTTCCACTGGGCTTGAAAAGCACTAGGCAGAAACCTGAAGGAAAAGGAAGCCATTAGTGCCAGTTCGGAATCCTGGAATAATAACTAACACCTGCCCTCAGTTTAATGCATGACTTTGAGCAACTCCAAGCCTTTAGGAAAGCCAGATGTTTACTTGTCATTTATAAAATGCCCTCTATATTTGTGTTTACATAAGAGTGAAATATAATTACATTTGACCCTCGAACAACACAGATTTGAACTGCGTGGGTCCACTTATGCTGATTTTTTTTTCAACTAAATACGAATCAAAAATGCAGTATTTGCAGGATGTGAAACCTGAGTATATGGAGGGCTGCCTTTCTGTATCTGTGGATTCTGCAGGGCCAACTGTGGGACTTGGGTATACACAAGGGGCCTAGAACCAATCCCATCCTATACCAAGGGACAACTGTATTGGTACATAGTTGATTGTGGTGGCAGGAAATGGTAAGATAAAGTTGGTAGCTTCTTTCCACACCTTGAAAGCATATTGCGAAAGAAGGACTCAAGTTAGCTCCTGGATGGTGTAGGATGTAGTGACGTTACTCTGAATACATGTTCCATCTATTGCAGCAGCCTTTCCTGTTACACACATACACCACCCTTCGGGGGCAGGGGACACTTAGTTCTAATACCTGATATTGTGGGCAAAAAACAAACCAGGAATTTGTGTGGTGGGGTAGCCTCCACCACTTCTTGTCTGCTTCAGCATGAGCCTACGAGGAACGAGTCTCCAGAGAGTCAGCGAGGGTGCAGGCAGCAGACCTCAGAGCTCGAGGTGGAAGCAAAGTGGAGCATCTGTCAGTGCACAGCTTTCCCTGGCAGTGACGAGCCACTTAGCATTCAGGAAACTATGCCTAGGACTATTTATGTCTTCCCTGTTACTAAGGTGCTTTTTAAAATTTTGGTTTGGATCATAGAATTTCTGAAGATATTAGTTATCAAATTTGATTCTCCAGACAGGACTCTTTATTGGTTATTCTTTATGTGGTTATTCTTTTGGTCCTAATGTAATTTATTTGTCAGTAAACAGAGCTTTTATTTCCTCCCTAGTAAGGTCAGTGATTTTCTGTATAATGTGATAGGTCTGGGGTTGGGGTCTCTTCCTTGCATGCCAACTGGTTGTCCATCCACTTTCATGACTGCCTCTGAAATCTCATTATATCTCTTATTGTTACCTAAGATAAAGCTTATGATTTATTATTGCAGCTGTGAGCATGGTGCTAGGGGCTTCTTTTGGCTTAGGAAGAAAAGAGCATTTATGTCAGGATCAAGTTTGGTGACATAAATGCTATATGGAGAACGGAATATATTCATGTATGAAATACACATAGGCAGTCTCTCCAGTGTCTTCAATTGACTTGCAGTTTGTCCTTAGTGTTTGCTTTCTGCAAAGCTGAAATGCCTACCTTGAATTGGTGGAGAAAGGCTGTCCAAATCTTAGTGATGGAAACAGAGCTGCCTGCCATGTAACTGGAACCCACCAATTGTCCATTACTCTACCTTTTATGAATATTTCCCATACTTCCCAATGATATTTCACAGGCAGAAAGTGATATGGAAGAGACAAATACTATGCACAAAAATACAAGGATGTAGTTCTTATTGTCTGATTCCTGGTGTCCTTTAGATCATGTTTATTTTGCCTTTGATCCCACTGTACTAATCTACATCACCTGCAAAGCAGTTTGCATGTCCACTGAGCTATCAGACTCTTGGATTGTCATGACTCTGAAATAATTGTTCCAGTCACCACCTCCCACCTCCTTGCCCTCCTCAGAGCTGCCTTATACTTATGTGGGAAACTTCCTTGGCTGTTATGACTCCTTTCCTTCCTGATCCTCCTCCTACTTTCTGTCTGGTTTTTGGTCTTTTTTGCTGGTTCTTTCCCTGCCTAGTCCTCAATTGCTGGTGATACTCAGGATTCCTTCCTTGACTCATAGCTGCACTCTGGATGCATGTTCTCCCTGGGCAACCTCATCTGCTCTTCTGGTTTTACAAATATGTCAAAATGACTCCATATATCTGTCTCTCTCCCTGAACTCTCTCTACAGGCTGAGACTCATATATTCAGTTACCTGCCGGACATATTTACATGGACTTCAAACCCAGCGGTTTAATACCTGAGCTCTGTTCATTTGTATTCATCTGTCCACATGTCAAAGCCTGAAACCTAAAGTCATCCCTACAGTTCTCTGTTTTACTTCTATATCATATCAGTCACAAAATCCTGCTTATTTTGTGTTCTATTTGCTGAGTCCATCCCCACTCCCAGAGTTCTTGGTTCAGGCCCTCATCTTTCACCTAGACGATTGCAGTAGCATTCTAACTGGTGTGTTTCCAACCTTGTATTCAAGTCGCTCTTCACTCTGTGATCATATTATTTTAAAATTAATTTATCTACAGAAGCTTCTCAAAAGAAGATAGACTAATGGCCAATAAGCATATGAAAAAAGTACTCAACATCACTAATCATCAGGGAAATGCAAATCAAAACTACAATGAGATATCACCTAATCCCAGTGAGAATGGCTTTTATTAAAAAGTCCAAAAACAACAGATGCTGTCATGAATGCAGAGAGAAAGAAACATTTATACACTGTTGGTGGTAGTGCAAATGAGTACAACCTCTACAGAAAACAGTATGCAGATTCCTCAAAGAACTAAAAGTTGACCTACCATTTGATCCAGCCATCCTACTACTGGATATTTACCCAAAGGAAAAGAAGTCATTTTATTAAAAGACACTTGCACTAGAATGTTTATTGCAGCACAGTTCACAATCTCAAAGATGTGGAATGAACCCAAATGCCCATCAGTTCATGAGTGGATTAACAAAATGTGGTATATTTATACCATAGAGAACTACTCAGCCATGAAGGAGGATGGATTCAGGCCTTTTGCAACAATTTGAATGGAATTGGAGACCATTATCCTAAGTGAAGTATTTCAAGAATGGAAAAACAACCACCACATGTACTCACTATTAAATTGGAACTAACTGATGAGCACACATGTGCATAGAGGGAAGTAAATCTCAAATCAAGTAGGGGATGGTGGAGGGGATGGGTACAAACCTACCTAGTGGGTACAGTGAACACTATCTGGGTGACAAGCACACTTTTAACCATGACTCAAGTATTACAGAAGCGATTCATGTAACCAAAAACATTTGTTGCCCTGTAATACTTTGAAATAAAAAAAAGAAAAAGATAAAACAACAAAAAATTAATTCGTCTGCCTGCAGCCTCAGTCCTTGTCATCCCTTGCTTGTGTTCTGAGCTCTGGCAACACTGAACTCTATGCACTTTCCTGCACATATACTGTGTGTGTTGCTTGTTTGCTTTTTGTCATGTAGAACCTTCTGTGTAATAAAGCTTCTTCCTATATCCCACGTCTGTCTTTCTGGCTTACTTGTACTCATGTGAGAAACAGCCAAGGCTGCAGGATGCTTTCTTCAACCTTGTGTTCTCACCTAACTAGGGTCGGATTGTCCATGCTAGGTTCTGAGGGTGCTCTGTGCTCTGTAAAATTTACTTTCCCCATTGTATTGAAATGATTTTTTATATGTTCATATAACCCACCAAACTGAAAGTTCCCAGGGCACATTTGCCCTGATTTGCATTTAAAACTGTAAGTGCTTGCAAAATTCCTGGTACATAGTAGGCATTCAATTTAAGTCCTGTTATATTCATTCCATTTAGTGGATGTACTCTAAAGATGATTTTGTCTGTCTTTTTTTTTTTTAAAGAATGGAATTTATACCAGAATAACCAAAATCTGGGAGGGGCAGGGGGAAAGAAAGTGCCATGGCATTTTCTTTTTGCATAATATTTTCTCTTTTCCTTCCTTTCCTAATTTATGGTTTTCCTTTGTGGTACTATAAATAGCATTACAGCAGGTAGAAATTGTACCAGTTAGGGTTCTCTAAAGAAACAGGACAATAGGATATGGATATGGATATGGAGGTAGAGAGAAAGGGAGAGGAGGGAGAGTTTTATTTCAAGGAATTGGCTCATGTCATTGTGGGAGCTGACAAGTCCGAAATTTGTAGGGCCGGCTCAGCAGGTTTGGAAACTGTCAGGCAGAAGCTGATGCTGCAGCCTGGAGGCAGAAATCTCTTCTTGCTCAGAATAACCTCAGTTTTGGTCTTTGGGCTCTTCGATCGATTGGGTGAGACCCACCCACAATATCAAGGATAGTCTCCTTTACTTAAAGTCAACTGATTGTAAATGTTAACCATTTCTACAAAATACTTTCACAGTAACACCTAGATTGGCGTTTGGTTGAATAACTGGGTATTGTAGCCTAGCAAAATTGACATGTAAAGCTAACCATCGCAGAAATAGCCATCACATTTTTAGTTGTAAGTTATCTTAGAATTCTCCTGGTTATCCAATCCTACCTTGTTCTGACCTCATTTTGTGGATGAGGAAAGAGGCCCAGGGTAGTTTATAGCTTCAATTCAGAAAACTAGTTGGTAGAAGAGGGCTTGCAGGAAGCCTTTACAAATGAAAGCCCTGGTTGATTCCTGCTTGAGTTACCAACTGAGTCATCAAGCATTGGGTTCTCCACCATTTATTAACCAGCTCTGAAATCCCAAATTAATTACTAGCATTACTAGCACCTTCCCCTCCCTCTTATGAGATATTTTTTTTAACTCATAAAAGGGAATTTATTACTAGTTTTAAACAGAATCTTAAAAACTATCTGACATAATTCTGGCCTCAAGTCTTAAATTCTATTATTAGCAGATACTGTCTTTTTATATTTTGTTTAACATCGTGGCTTATTGCAGTGGACTATGAAAACGTATACAATTTTTCCTATTGCCAGGGGTGGGAAACTTTATAGAAATATCATCCCCCTCTGCCAAACTGCCTTCTTAAATTAACACTTATCTGATGAGGAACTAAATTATTTCAGGGAGTTGCAAAATAAAGAAATGGTGGTTGTTTTTTTATTCTGCACAGTGTACATTTAAAACTTTTCTATAAGATAAAAATAGGACTACTTGCAAATGAAACTCTAGATAATAGCAGTAAATTACCTTTCCAGCAGGGAACTGAAAGCTCTGCAGGATACCTCTATAATAAATTTTACCGACTCCCTTTGATGGGCGTATACAAGTAATTATCCCCATAGTCAATGGGAAATTCTCACTTTAGGGAAATGGGGCTTAGAAAGTTATTACTTTTAACCCCAGTGAACCACACTAGAAACAATTAGAGCATCATACAAATCAATTTCTGCATTTTCTATGAAGTATTTCACAGGGAACAAGATAGGCTAGAAACCAGGGAAAAAGCCAAGTACTTAGCTCACCCAAATTCATTTTAAAGTTTTTAGCTCTAGATATTCAAAGAAAACTAGTCTTCATCCTGTCAAATTCTTGGGGGGAAAATCATTGGTTTTTATGAGAGGAATCTTTCCAGTTTTCTTTAATATACAAATTCTACTTGATAGTGAGAAATAGAATTATTTCAATGTATGTAGACAAAAATGCCTTTACTCATTTTCTAAGAAAATTGTAAGTTTCTGGACTGGAAAAATAAATATGTATTTTTTTAAATCCATTTTCAAAACATCATGACATTTAAGCACTCCAATTTAATGACAGCTGAGAAAAACTAGTGTGAGACTTGTCTCCCATAAAGCGAATCTACCACCATCTGAAAAAACAAGATCTATATGTATTTAGCCAAATACTAAGAAAATGCTGCTGTGATTTTGACTCTCTTTCCCTCTATTTGATATGTCATAAAGTATTGTAATATAATTTTTTAAATTTTTTAGTACTTCGCTCATAAATAACAACTTTCATGAAGAGTCAGAGGATGGGCTTCTTTTATTATCAGAATTTGGGTGAGCTAAGTACTTGGCTTTTTCCCCAGCTTGCCTATCTTGTTCCTTGTGAAATACTTTATAGAAAATGCAGAAATTGATTTGTCTGATGCTCTAATTGTTTCTAGTGTGGTTCACTGGGGTTAAAAAAAATAAATCAGCCTTTCCTACAAACTGGGAAAACAGTAGTACAGTGTCCTGCAAGGTAGTTACTGTAACTTCTTTCTAAAGAGCTTGTATATTAAGTAATGTTGTTCTTTAATAATGCATTTAAGTTACATTTAGAATTTTATTTTTGGCTAAATGTAAGAAAATAAAAATTTCACCTTTCATGTAAGACTTCTTATTAAATTAAGGCATAATAATCCCTTATTTTAATGATTTTTGATAGTTTACAAAATGTTGTTACACATATTTTCTAACTTATTTCTCAACAAATCCAGTGTTAGATGATATCAGTTTTCATTTCTCAAGTGAAGGATTTGAGGCAGTAAGAGGTTATACATTTTCTCTTTCACACAACTGGTAGGTGATATTGTCAGGACTGGAATCCATGTCTCTTGAGTCTAAATCCGATTTTTTAAAAACTTTGCCTCAAGTGGCTCTCATTTACTGAATTGTCAGTGAGATTTTTATACATAAAAAATAAATTACTTTATGGACTGTTCCATAATTTAGATTGGGCAGGATAATTTATGTGTCATAATTTCTGCTCTTAAAACCTACTTAATTTATAGGATGTCAATTAAAGTAATTCTATTTTAATATGAGTAAAGATGTAGTGCCATACTTAAAATTATTTATAGTGATTTTTAAAAAAGCATTTTGGGAAAGTATTATGCTTATTTTATATCATATGTGTGTAAGTACACAAGCACATTTGCCCACATATGTGTGTATTTACATAGGAACATATGTACATATGCATATAAAGTAAAATATATTTGGATAGCACCAGTATTAATGGAAAGAATGTATGTCATCAGTACTAATTGTAGTTGTATTAAAAGTAATATAGTTAATGAATGTGGAATAGTTACAATAAAGATAGAATTTTCTTTAGCCTTGGCTATAAATAAAATATGATACATAATCGTTTGTTGAATTTTCTTATTTTTTGCCTATTGCCAACAGGGAAAAAGATATTATACTTTAGAGGGGATATTGAACTCTGTTAGGAAGGAGATAAAGAGCCAATGCTAACTTATAGTTAAGGGTCTTCCTTTAATTTACATGCAGTTTTTGGTTTTAGAATGATTCATTGAAAAATATTTTTTCTGCTCTGCAAGCACTATGTTAATTACTGCAGTCTGACATTTTCAAATAACAGAGCATGTACTATGTATAATAATTCCTGCTGTTAGCATGTTACAGTTCAGATCAGCAAAGAACTTCAGCAGTTTTACTCATCATGTAGTTGCTTCTGGGTAATCCAACAGATGATGAGTGTCATTGAGAGTATAAAGGAAGTCTGATACCATCCAGCTAGGATGGACAATCACAGATGATGGAGAAGGTGAAATCTGGATGGGCATTTTAGATCTAGAACTCAAAAGAATTAATAAGAAAAAAATCAAACAACCCCATCAAGAAATGGGCAACGGAAATGAACAGAAACTTTTCCAAAGAAGACAAAATAATGGCCAGCAAACATATAAAAAAATGCTCAACATCGCTAATCATTAGAGAAATGCAAATCAAAACCACAATGAGATATCACCTAACCTCAGTGAGATTGGCCTCTATCAAAAAATCCCAAAACAACAAATGCTGGCGAGATGTGGAGAGACAGGAACACTCTTACACTTCTGGTGGGACTGTAAATTAGTGCAACCTTTGTGGAAAAGAAATTGGAGATACCTCAAAGAGCTAAAAATAGAAATACCATTCAGTCCAGCAGTAGCATTATTAGACATCTACCCAAAAGAGCATAAGACATTCTATAACAAAGACATCTGCACCCGAATGTTTATGGCAGCACAATTCACTATTGCAAGGATGTTTATGGCAGCACAATTCACTATTGCACAATTCACTATCGCAAACAACCCAAGTGCCCATCAATTCATGAGTGGATTATTAAAATTTGGTATATATTTACAATGGAATATTACTCAATTTTAAGAAATGACAGTGAGGTACCACCACTTATATTATCCTGGATTGAGCTTAAACCCATTATCCAAAGTGAGGTGACACAAGATCAGAAGAATGGGCTCCACATCTACTCACCATCAAATTGGTACTGACTGATTAACACTATGGTGCTCAAATGGTGGTGGTGTTCACCAGGGATTTGGGCGTCGGGGGGGGGGTAGACTCACATCTGAGGGATGCGGTAAGCATTGTGGAGGGGAGGGGCATGCCTCTAACCTTTGCTAGGGAGAGGCAAAGATATAAAATGCAACCAAAATGTTTGTACTCTCATATTTTTTGAAATAAAAAGAATAGAATTTGAAGAATAGAAAAGATAAATAGGTTCAGGTACAAAGCAGGAGGAATAAACACAGCACATTTGGTGGATGGTAAAGAAACCTGGCTTTGTATTATTAATAGTGAGAGATACAGCCAAACAAAAACAGGGAAGTTAGGAGGTAAACAACTTTGCAGATGTGGAAGGTATGAATAAATTTGGTCTTAAGCCTATTGAATTTCACCGACAATGTGATTTTCAAGGAGACCTTTATAAAAGGCAGTTGGAGATACAGTAGTTGACTTTTAAGCATTTGGTTAATGAAATGCAATGCTGGGAGGAATCAGAGCTGCAGCTAGAGGATGGAATGTCTTCTGCCTAGCGGTGACAGCTAACTTGGGGAGAATGAGTCATTGTTGGAAGGCACTGCAGCATCCTTTGGGCTGGGAACAGTGGTCATTTATCTAAGCTGTCTCTTGCTGCTGGTCTTCTTTAACATTTTTCTAATTTGGAGTATGGGAAAAAAATAGCATGAGCCAACCACAACTGCAGGCTCAAAATTAAGACTGTTAATTCAAAACGTGAGTTGATTGTATTATTTATTTTCTTCTTTGAAAGTTGTGCTTTTTAAAATTTCAAAATATTATGGGGGTACAAATGTTTTTGGTTACATGGATCACTTTTGTAATGCTTGAGTCAGGGCTATGTGTGTGCCATAACCCAGATAGTGTTCATTGTACCTGTTAGGTAGGTTTTTGCCCATCCCCTCCTCTTCCCACCCCCCTGCTTGATTTCCACTGAATTTTACTTCACTTTGTGCACCTGTGTGCTTATCAGTTAGTTCCAATTTAATAGTGAGTACATGTGGTGGTGGTTTTTCCATTCATTAGATACTTTCACTTAGGAGTATGTTCTCCATTTCCATTCAAATTATTGCGAAAGGCCTGAATTCATCCCTTTTGATGCCCGAGTAGTATTCCATGATACACATATACTGCATTTTGTTAATTCACTCATGAATTGATTGGCACTTGGGTTGATTCCACATCTTTGCAGTTGTGAATTGTGCTTCTATAAACATTCTCATGAAGGTATCTTTTTGATAAAATGACTTCTTTTCCTTTGGGTAAATATCCAGTAGTGGGATTGCTGGATCTGATGGTAGGTCGACTTTTAGTTCTTTGAGGAATATCCGTACTGTTTCCATAGAGGTTGTACTAATTTGCAGACCCACCAACAGTGTAGAAGCATTCGTTTCTCTCTGCATCCATGCCAGCATCTGTTGTTTTTGGACTTTTTAATAAAAGCCATTCTAACTGGGGTAAGGTGATATCTCATTGTGGTTTTGATTTGCATTTCCTTGATGATTAGTGACATTGAGTATTTTTTCATATGTTTATTGGCCATTTGTCTTCTTTTGAAAAGCTTCTGTTCATGTATTTTGCCCAAAAAGACAAACAACCCCATTAAAAAGTGAAAGTTGTGCTTTTTGAAATACCATCCCAGAAATGAGGTGATCAGTCTTACTTGCCTCACTTTATGCCACCTCTCAGTCAACTTAACATTAATATTCACAAAAGTACGGTGCAGTTCAGATCAACAAATCTTAACTGAGTGCCTCTTGTGAGGAATATAATGGTAGGGGAAGGCAAGATTTTTGCTTTGGTTGGAATAGAGTGTATGAGAAGTGTAATAGCAGAAAAGATTAGAAGTATAAGCTCTCATGTTGCACTACGTGGGTACTATTGAGGGTTTTGAACCCTCAGTGTTTTTAGGTTTTTAGATGGTATGGAGGGACACATTGGCTGACTTGCACTGTTCTGTTTTATTCAAATATCTTTTTTTTAAAGAAAATATAATTAAGTTTGTTTTCCATTTGTGCATTTAGCATTTTAATTTACCTAGTAGATATATACTTAGAAACATACATTTTCCCAAATCATTTAAAATGTGCAGTTATATTTATACCATGTTTTTTTTTCTTTTTTCATTTCATGATATTATGGGGGTACAAACATCTTGGTTACATGACCTTTTGCTGATGTTCATTTAAATAGGTGATCGATTTCTTAAATGGCAAGTATATTAGTCAAAGTATACTAAACAGCATTACAAAAATATTCTGTACTGTTAAACTTTAGTTTTAGGTACCAGTTCACTAGAAGATAATAGCATAAAATGTAGCAGCTAAGGAAAACAGAGCACTTCATTATAAGCCAGATGGACTCAGGGAACCTGTGTTCTTCACCTTGATTCTTAGGCATAAAGTGAAAGGAAGTTTTAGTAATATTACTTAAAGAAAAGGAGGACAAGATATTTGCCATATTCCTAAGGAATGAGTCAGTTGTTATTTAGCCCCTTGTTTAATTCAAGGCCTTGATATATTTAAATCTTTTGTGAGTTGGAAAAATAGCCCAGAGAACAATATAGATGTCATCTTGAATATTACTTTTTCCCCCATGAATCTAATTAGAGGAGAAATTTTTATATCAACCAACCAGTCAAGCCAGTATCAGTATCTAACTGCTGGCATCATTCACTATATTTGGTGAACTCTCCCAGAGCAGCTCAAATGTCAGCTTTTATGGAGAAGAGAAATGATCTCTCCTCCTCTCTTCTCACTGATGTGCTTTTCTCTCCCTCTTCCTCTCCTTTCTTTCTTTCCTCCTTCTCTCTTTTTTGAACATACACACACCATACTTGTAAACCAAATCGTTAAAGCCTGTACACTGAGGAGTTGGCCACAATGTGTTACCAGGACTAGTTCTGAATTATTAATGGCCAGTGGGATCCCAGTATGCATTTTGATATAGTGAGCTAACTACTGCATTGATAAGCTGTTGATGGATGCAAAAGGGGGGGGGGATCAAAAATCACTATCAGTTGAAAAATATAGGATTGAAAGTGTGATAATAGGCCCTTGTGCTTTTGATTGTCTAGTGTTGGTCAAAATGTGATTAACCCAAGATTACCAGGATTTTTTAATAAATGGAAGCATTTTTCAGGTACATTTTTTGTGTGTCCACTTTGCAAATAAAACTAAATATTTCATCCACAGGTCATGTGAGTGGTCTATCTATTATGATCCTCTTTGACAAAAATGAAACCTTGGAATATAGTGAGTTTCCTGACATTGGAGACATTCATGTAAAATGCAGATGACAATTAGTGTTGGGGTTGTGTAGCAAATTGTGTGTTTCTTTATTGTGTCAGAATTCAAGTAGAGCTGAGTTTCCCAGCCAAATTTAATGGCAACCCATGTATTTGAAGAATAAGACACAAGATGGGCTGACTGACATGTGAGCTAAAACTGTTGTCATTGAGCAAAGTGAGAAGGAGGGAATCAATGTTATAGAGTAAAAATTTGGTAATAGGGAAAATTTAATAATCTTTAAGGCCCTCTTCTATTATTTTCTATAACTTACATCTCAAAATACAAGTCAAGTCACTGGCACTTGGAATTCCACTGGGAGGCTCTAAACTGAATTGTGTCCTTCCTTCCCCTCAATTTAAAGTTTGGTAAAAATCCTTTAAGAATATAAGCCAAGAAGCTGGCTGCTGAACCAGATCACAGTTGGTACAGGCTTATCTAAAGGGGAGGCAGTATTGATGCCAGACAAAGCCTGGATATGTGCAGATTGCTGAAAGAGGTGATAGCATCATCCAGAGCACAAGTGACAGGGCTGATGTCCAGGATCAAGAGTTAAGACAGTGAATTCACCTCTGGCCATCTGAATCCGATGGAACTTTAGGCAGAGAAGGCCAGCACCATGGACAGCTCTTCAATGCTGTGGTGCAAATGTAAAGAAGCCCAGAGTTTGGCATGGAAAAATTTAGTTCAGGTCCTAGTTCCACCTCTTCCTAGCTAAAGATGTCTACTATGGACAAGTAATTTACTTTATGAAACATAGTAATATCTGTTTTATATAGTTCTCATGGTACACATTAAATTGCAAGTGAAATCATATGTCAGTGATACAAATTAAAGGTATTAATATGTTTTTATTAACCTTTCACTTTGAATCATTGACCTGTATATACCTAAGATTGTATTATGTTAATGAAAATTGCTAGCTGCTTCTCAAAGTTTGAAACACAAGTTAAATAAATCGATGAGAGAAACCAGGACACTGTAAGCATATATGCACTTTATTGGTGAAAGAAGGGAATTAGGATTTATTGTAAACTGTGTAGGTTCTTACAATTATCATGCCATTTACTTTTCATTACCACTCTGTTTAACTAGCAAGGAATAGAGGAACCATATTCCTCCTGTTACTCCTGATGGGTGAATTGGATGGCATCTACTATGCAGGGCCAGAGTGGTGATAGAACTTTGACTCTCAGATTTCCCAAGGATGGTCTCTTTTGAAGGTTTTTCTGATGGTAGGAAGCAGGAGTAAAGGACAGAGAGAAAGAGAGGATAAAGAATACAATTCAGGCCCCGAAAATGGGACATCAGAGTGTCCATGCCCAGAGATGGAGCCAAACTGGGAGGTGAACCAAACTCACTGGGATGACTCAGGTTGTTGCTGAGACTGTTGCCAGTTTGCCATAAGGGAGAATCCTATGCAAAGACCCTCAACCCAACTGCTATTGAAGGAAATTAGAAATCATGCTTTGATATCTGTGTGTGATAACTTTATGTAATACAGTGACATCTTAGGAAAAAGCATTCACCTTTACCTTTAGGATATTGTAAAGTAAATGAAAGTCTTATGTCATTAACATTCAGTATTTCTGTCTTTGATGAAATCAAAGTATCTTTCATGTAATCTGCTCATACATTTAAGAATAAAACAGGATATCTAATTTTTATGAATATACTTTTACATACAGAAAATGAAACTTTGCATGTGTTAATTGATAAATGTTAATATGCAATGTTTGATAATGGGAAATGATTGAGCAAATTTCCATATAGCCTGTTGTATGTATAAGGATGTAGACAACTTTATGAGACTGGGAGCTTTATAAGACTATTATTCAAGTCCTTTTATCTGAAGATGAGCTGGGCTGAGATTTTTTTTTTTCTCTTAACAGTTCGATAGATGTTTGTGATTATCTGTTCAATAGCCCATTGAGGAATAGGTTGGAGAAGTAGCAATTTTCTACCTACATAGCGTTTTAGATCCATTATCAGAGGGAAATGATTCTTCTGTGATGCTGTTGTCCCTTAGAGCTCTCAAGAGGAAAATGTTAGTGATTAGGTAGTTATATAATGATTTATATAATAGAGCAGCACTGGGGTTGAAATCAGAAGATACAGGTTTGAATTCTTGCTTCGATACTCCCCAAGCACATGGCCTTTGGTAAGTTGTTTAAACCCTCTGAGCCACACACAGTTTGCTCCTCTGAAAATGGGAATCTCCACCTAAGTCAGAGAATGGTTATGAGATTGCATTAGATGATGTATGAAAGTGCTTAAAATGTTTAACGCATCATCTTTTTTAAAGAAATGATTTATAGTAATTCTCCTTTTCTTATTTTCTACAGAAAGTGAGTGAGAAGGTTGGGGGAGCTGAAGGAACCAAGCTAGATGATGACTTCAAAGAGATGGAGAGGGTAAGTGTTCACCACCTAGAGCTCTTTTTAACATAAGATTGTCCACCATCATAAGAGGACAAGAGAAAAAGGGAAACTGTTTGCCACTGGTATCTGAGAATATATTTTATTATTTTTAAAAATTCTCTCCTTTTAGTGTATATTTTGAAACAGAAAATATAAAATGTCCTGCCTTTATACTATATCCCAAGAACAAAACACCAGTGAAGGTGAAATGTCATACTGCACTTTTCCAAATAAGGACCCTGTGGATCTGGTGTTTGAATTAGGGTGAGGTGGGAAGAAAAGAGGAGAAGGTGGAGAATGATGTCCCAGATGTTTTCAGGAGAGTGTGAGTCACTCTCTGGCTTTAGAGAACTTCCCTGATTGGATAGTGCCAGCTAGAGGCAAGCCAGGCAGTTTTTGAGTCTTCTGACTTTGGCCCAAACTCCACTTCTGCCATTTGTTGCAAAAGTCCATTTTATTGCTCAGAGCCTCTATTATTTTACAAATGTAAAATGAAAATACTAATACCCACTTGGGGGATTTTTATTAAGGACTGGAAATAATGTAAATCATTTAGCATTCTGCCCAAAAGATTCTCAACAAGTAAAGGTGGAGGTAGTGAACAAAATATCTCATTGCATTTCTTTTGGGATATAAGCTGTATTTGGTCTTTCACTTTTCTTTCACTTTGAGGCTGCTAATGGCAAGTGATATTTAGGCTTATGATGAAGAATGTGCATGGAATTGTGCAAATATTTTAGGTGTTAAGTGGCTGGTAGGTAATGGATAAGGGAGTACAAATCCTGTACTTTAGCAGAAGAGGATGTCACAAGCCTGTGCTGTACCTAGAAACCACATTTAAGAATTATTAAGAATATTGCTTTTGTACATTATTTTAACAAAGCAATTATTTTCTTTATATTCTAATTTTGACTCTACCAGAAGGTTTTTAGGGGCCTAATATTTTTTCTTAGTCCACATCAGTTCCAGATGCTGCCTCAGTTTTGCTGTTTTTGCCATGTTTGTGCAAAGGGTCAAACAATAATGAGTGAGATGTGCAACGTATGGGGGATGGTCATGCTTGAGGCTCTGCCTCGAGGGGGGAGGGAGGCATGGGCAATATACGTAACCGTAATATTTGTACCCCCATAATATGCTGAAATAAAAAAATAAAAAATAAAAATATTTTTAAAAAAGGGTCAAACAAAAGTCCTAGGTGCTTTCTGCCTTATCCTTTTCAGTTTTTCTCCTGATGAGTTTGTTGATGAATTCAACAAATATTTGTTGTGTGCATCCTGTGAACTAGGCATGTCAGATATAAACAAGTGTTTGAAGTTCATAGTCCAGTGGGGAAGACAAACTTGGGACAAGTGATGACCAGAGGGTCAAGGTTCATGAAGCATAGTGCTAGAGAAGCCTGGCACAGAGAAAGCTCACTGACAAGTGGTCAGGGAAGCCCTCCCTGATAGTTAAGTGAACGTGTGTAAGAATTAGCAGCACCTGGTATGTTTCTGGTAAGGAAACAGCATGCAAGCAGGCAAGAAGAGAACATTAGAGTTTCTGAAAAAAACATGAGTTGCCAAGAGGCAGGAGTTTTGTGAAATGAGACTGCGTAGTGTTGACCCAGATGGTCATTCTGGCTAAAATCTTGAGATTGGCCTTACTGATGGGCACCCACTGGTAAGGAGATTTTTTAGTAGAATCCTAAGTCCCAGCCAGAAGTCTAGGCAGCCAGCCTGTTACAGCTAACTGTAGGGGAGTAGTTGAGGCAGGCCTGAGAGGAGATCAGCTGCTTCTCCCCATGGAGCCAAGTCCCTAAGATAGGGGTCTCCACAGAGGATAAGGAAATTGATAGGAAATAGAGAGAATAAAAGAATACACAGAGACTAAGGTATAGTTTATAGTTTTATGTAAAAAGATCAGATATAACAGCAGAGTTACTCAGGAGACTGGACATATCCCCATGAACATCCAGCAATATGGTTAGCTTCATATAGGTTTTTATAATCACAGACATTACCAGTTGTCAGGGTAACATATTTGCATATCAGGGAATGCACTTGTTAGGGGAGACAGGATTATATAGGTAGTGGGTTAGGGTCAGAAGTCCTCTCAAAGGGCTTCTAATCTATCTGGGTGAACAAACAGGTACAAAGTCTTTCAGGGACTAACTTCTAAGTTCTAAGAAGTAGTTGTCAATTAACAAAGGTATAACAAAAGAGGTATAGTGACTCTATTTCTTTGTTTAGTTATTGTGGACTTAAAGGTAGACAGACAGGAGAGAGCAGGCAACCCATCTCTATAAAACAGGTTGTTTATAACCACCAGGGTGCATCCGTGGGCAAAGTGCACTCATTGTCTCTGGCTCCCATCCTGTGGGCCAAATTTGCCTTGCCTTGTCTTTCAAGACACAGGGAAGCTCACAGATTTTGAGATACTGTGACGCCTTCCTGGAAAACATCCCTACTGGAGATTTGAGAGCTCTCCCATATGATAGCAACTTCTAATAAGTGAACCATTGAGTCCACACATTCCTTCAGGGCAAAACCCTACAAACTCCTATTTCTGTCTTTAATATAGCAATATTGGGTTATACAATAAAATAATGATCTTATGAGCCACATTTCATTCCTTAATCATATTTCTCAACATCTAACGCCTGGCAGCTGCTTGCCCTGACTGGACTGAAGTCTGCATTAGTCCTTGTTTCTTATCTCTAGATAGTTCGTTCCCTGCCCCTCTCTTTTTTATTTCAAGAAAATATGAGAGTACAAACATTTTGGTTGCATTTTATATCTTTGCCTCTCCCTAGCAAGGGTTAGAGGTATGCCCTTCCCCCCCCAACAATGCTCACCACGTCCCTCAGATGTGGGTCTACCGGCCGTACCACCCTGAACGTGCCCGATCTTGTCTAGATACTTCTAAATACCACCTGATCTTCAACTAAAGCTGGTAGCCACTGATAGTCATATGTTTGGAAGTAGTATTTCACATATTCTACAGCATCCAAGTCTCCAGACACTGAGACACATTCCCAGAATGACTTGGCTCTGACTCCTCCCCTCCCTGTAATATTGGAGTTCTCACCCATCGTGATGAATGGCCCCTTGGGTCTATTCATTTACACTGGGCTCTGTCTACACCCAGTCTTACTTGGGTCCCCTTACCCTTTGATGTGGCTCCACCCCCTATCCCCAAGAGAGCATTTATAGTATGCCACATGGCCAGAGTCATGTGGTTAATGACAGATTAGACAAGTTTTTAGGAATTTGGAACTAAGTACTAGGAATCAGAATTTGGCTCCCGCTTTTAGCATCCATCAGGACTAAAGGGAATAAGCTAGGTAGCTCACTGTCTAAGCTAAGACAAACTAACTTTCTGTTTCTTAAATGAGACTGAAAAGAATAGGAAATTTGGAGAACTGAGTAGTGATCACTGAGCAACTAATTAGACGTTTGGAGGCTTATTTTGCTATGAAATTTATGCCAGTCTGGCAAACTAATTAAAATAAAAGATGATCTTGGAAGGATTTCATTATACTTTAGGCAAATACCAACAGAAATTCTTCTGAATCTGAAAGTAAAGTATAAAGTTTATTTCTCCTAGTTCATAGAAAAGTTTCTGAAGCTTTTTTTTCAAAATCTAGATATTCCTGCAATAAAGTAAACTACTGATTGTTTCAGGAATAATATACTCATGGTTCTGTGTGTGAGTTTATACCTAAGTCAATTGAGAGATTAAGATTTCACTGCAGAAATTATTTTATTTCACACATCTTTTGTTGCTGGCTCTATTGTAGATTTTTTACTGTCTATTCATGCTAAATCTACATTAATAGTGTAATATTTCTGCAGTAATTGAAAGCACTAGGCTTTGGATTGAGCCTCTGAAATATTTTCTCTCCTGTTATTTATTATTCACAAAAAGATTTTAGCTCAGTGTTCCCAAGCCTACAGAACAATCACCTTTCCATAGTTGGTATTCTGTTGATCAAGCATTTGGGGTAGAGAGACCTTTGTTTAGTTGTATTCTCAGAGGTACAATTAGATAACTAAATAAATAAATGAGAGGTTTGCATCAAGCAGTACTGCTGGGAGAGAGAAGTGGGTTTTCCTAGAGGTATTTCTCTAATCAGCTTTCCTAGCGCTCTCCTACCTTGATGCAGTACAATCACCCTGCAGCCTCCTTCCCTCATTGGGCGGATCCTAAGGCTGTGTTGTCTCTGTAGGATCCCTGCCCACAGTGATTTCTCTCTTTCTCTTAAATGCATTGCAGGGAGTTGTTTCTGTTTTAGTTTTAAATATTGTCTGCCGCTTACAAGCTTTTAAAAATACAGGCTAAATTTCTTACTATGTTGCAGACATTGAGTGGAATTGTTCTTTGAAGAGCTGCAAATTTTTATGTGAAGAGGAAGTTCTGAAATTTGAGGGACCTCTGGTTCCTTCTTGAATTTCCATCAATTGCAGCAGTGATTTTGTGGGTTTGTGTGTGTGTGTGTGTGTGTATATGTGTGTATCTACATTCATTAATTCACCTGGAAAAATCTGTAAATGACTTCATGTGGCAGGCATTGTGTTAGGAGATACCAGGAATACAAAGATGATTAAGGTACTGGCCCTGCCTACGAGAGGCTTCCAGTTTTGATGAAAAAAAATAGGCACATAAATCATGAGTTTACAGGACATGGTGCTTGGTTCCCTGGGGTGGATTCCCATAGAAGACCTAGGAGAGATGTTTAACTCAGGCTGGGTAGATCAGTGGAAGCTTTGTAGGAGAGAGAGTGCCTGAGCTAAATCCTGAAATTTTTTCGTGGCCATTATATATATATCAGTAGTGCAGAATTCCAAGCCAAGGGGTATAGTGTCTTTTTTGGAAGCCTGAAAAGTGTCCTGGAAACTCCATTCTGTTGAAACCTAGGGTTGGAAACATGGCTATAGCCCCTTTAATAAAAATGGAATTCTTTTTAAGGGTCAGCCTCAAGTTTTAAGAAGACCAAGATGTTGAGAATGAACAGAAAGAATGCCATTCCATATGAGAGGGAGAAAGAGGATTGTTGGCAGAATGGGGTGTGGGGAGAAGCCAATAGGAAGATGTCCATGGTCATTATCATCTTGCACTCACTCGCTGGGTGCAGAGAGGTTCAATCTTTCTAACAACCCCAAGTGGCAGAACTAGAATGAATGAGTAGAAACCATGGGGAGATAGATCCTGGCTCAATATAAGAAAAAACTTTTGGCTGTTAGAGCTGTTTGGAAAAAAAAAAAAGCCTCAGGAATTATTGGATTCCCTGTCACTGCTCACATTCAAAGAGAGGCTGAACCCACAGTTCCCAGCTGTCATGTAAAGCACACTAGTCATCTCTTTTAAGGTTCATGGTTAGTAGTTTGTTACTAATAATGCCACTTTTTAATGATGTCACTCTTACTGGATTCCAGTGATCTCTCTCTAATGGGAGAGATAGGAGTAAGGTTCCAGCCAGCATGCTCAGAGTGACACATATCCCTCCCTGGGTGCACCTTGGATGTATGCCATTCCCACAGATGTCTCCTTCACAGTGTGGCAGGAGAGGAGGAGGTGGGATCACTGTTCTAAGACACCCACCTGCCGGTGTGCAGTTGTAAGAAGGACCAGAGCCCCAAACAAGAGCTTTAAAGACATTTTTCTGCTTAGCCTGAAATTCACTGATGGCAAGCTTGCTCTAAATTACATGTTTACAGTATATTTGCAAGCTTATTAAAGGAAACAGCCAAAATTAGCAAAAAATACACTGGGGCGATCTTAGCCTGATATCTTGTTTATTTTATTTATTTATTTTTTTTGAGACAGAGTCTCACTCTGTTGCCCCAGCTAGA
>VBSM01003204.1:41376155-41387133 GCA_008086735.1 Cheirogaleus medius | reverse complement strand
CCTTGGCCTCCCAGAGTGCTAGGATTACAGGCGTGAGCCACCGCGCCCGGCTGTAATGTTTTCTTAAAGTCTGCTCTGCTTCCCTGTGACAGTGTCTGATATAACGTGGTATCTGACGGTGTGAAGTCATACCTTTCAGTTCTTTTGTTGCTCCACAAAGAATGTCCTGTTGTTGGAACACTCTTACACTGCTGGTGGGACTGAAAATTAGTGCAACCTTTGTGGAAAAGAATTTGGAGATACCTTAAACAGCTAGAAATAGAAATACCATTCAACCCTGCAATAGCATTGTTGGGCATGTACCCAAAAGAGCATAAGACATTCTATTATAAAGACATCTGCACCCGAATGTTTATTGCAGCACAATTCACTATTGCAAGGTCTTGGAAACAGTCCAAGTGCCCGTCAATTCAGGAATGGATAATTAAAATTTGGTATATGCTCACAATGGAATATTACTCAATTCTAAGAAACGACAGTGAATTAGCACCGTTTATGCTATCCTGGATTAAGCTTAAGCCCGTTATCCAAAGTGAGGTAACGCAAGACCAGGAAAATGGGCTCCACATCTACTCACCATCAAATTGGTACTGACTGATTAAAACTATGGTGCTCAAATGGTGGTAGTACTCCCACGGAGTCGGGGGGTGGGGTGGGGAGACCCACATCCTTGGGATATGGCGAGCATTGTGGAGGGGAAGGGAATACCTCTAACCCTTCTTAGGGAGAGGCAAAGAAATACAATGTAACCAAAATGTCATAAAACACCAACTTTTATCCCGTGGTGGGCAAGTGGGGGGGGGAGAGTGTATACTTACATAATGGGTGTGACGTGCACCTCCAGGGGGTTGGACACGTTTGAAGCTCTAGCACGAGGGGCGGGGAGGGTTGGCAGAGGCAATATATGTAATCCTAACAATATCTGTACCCCCATAATATAATGAAATAAAAGAAAAAAAGAAGAATGTCCTGTTGTTCACAAGTGCTTCTCCAGGGAGGAAAGGTAATATTCAGATGCCTCTGAACAGTAACTCCATTCCAGCCAATTCAGTGCCATTCTGTTCTCTAGGATCTTGTCTCTAAGGACTGAGACAGCTGGTGGAATGGCCAGCATCACCCACAGCTTCAGCATGGCATACCTTAGTGAAACCAGCACCTGGCACAGGCATCGGCAAGTTTTTTTGTAAGGATTTTAGGTTTGGGGGATTTTAGGTTTAGGCTAGAGGGCCCATGTGGTCTCTGTGTCAATTCCTTGCAATGCTGTTGAAACACAAAAGCATTGACAGTATTTAAATGAATGAGTGTGGCTATGTTCTAATAAAACTTTATCTAAGGATGCTGAAGTTTGAATTTTTTTTAATTATGTGCAGTGAAACAGTAGTCTTCATTTTGAATTTTTTTTAATCATTTAAAAATGTAGAAACAGGTAGTGGTCTGAATTTGGCCCACAGGCCATAGTTTGCCAGCCCCTGACTTAACATGAAGAAGAAAAATGTTACAGTAAGTAAAAAAGGGTTAAGAGAGCTATTTTCCTCCCTACTCATAGTTTTAAATTACAAAACTGGATAATGGAAAAAGAACTCCCTGATGTCAAAGTATTGAGAGTTGCTAAAATATTGGTATTGAGAAAATTTAAGGAAAAAACCTGGAAGAATACATGTCTACACATTTGTTTTCAGGAAAAAAAAAAATCTAATTCCACACAGAAGTTTTTATTTCCTAAAAACATGCCTGTATTTGTGTGTATTCATACACACACACACACACACACACACACACATACTGTATGTGTATTTATATACAGTTTCACCTCCTTTAAACTGCCTTCCCTCATGGCTCCCCACCCCAGTGCCAGGCAAGGTTAGTTGAAGATGCAGGCTCAGGAGTTTACAGGAATGGAAGTTGTTGTATTTAGGGCACATCAAAACTTACTTTCAAGTAGGAACTGGAAACGTGGGACATTGAGAAAATAAACAGGTATATGTCATAAGTTCAGTTAAACAGTGGGAATAAACTCTTGATGGTTATAATAAATTATTTAGGTGGAAATATTCATGCTAACTTTATCAGGCCTGTTAATAAGAGAGTGTGTTCTTGAATATTGCCAGTTTAGGTCTATAAATAACTCTCCTAGCAAGTTCCTAACAAGGTACCTTCACAATTCTCACAGGCTTATGGTCCTCAGCTTGGCTGTGTCTGACACCCTATAGTTTAGCGAAATAGTCCTGGGCATTATTATTGAGGACAGAGATGGAGAGAAGTTAGAAATGAGTCAGCCTCCTACTGGCAGGTACCTTCAGAATAGCAAGTGGTGGTTGCACAGTTCAGTCCCTCTGGTATTCTGTTTTAGAAACCGTCTGATTCATGACCTTGGGAACCTATTCTTCCCATGACAACACCAGTCATGTGACCTCAGAGAGCTCATCTGCCTTCTGTAAGCCTCAGACTCAGACATTTAATAAATTAAAGCATTGGACTGGATGTTCTACTGGTTTCTTCTTCTTACATTCATTAACTCTATCAGGTACTTAATCTATCAGAGTGCACTCAGGGGCGAGGGCCCAGTGAACGAATTTGCCAGAAGTTGTTCCCTCTTTGGTATATGTACTGATGATGAAATACACAAATAACTATATGGAATAAAGTTGTTTTCAGAGGTGGATTTTAAATGAAGATTATTTTATACTCTAATCAAAGGAGTTTACATAGGCCTTGTCCTATAATGATGCCTGGATTAGGTAACCAAGTGTGGGAAAAGAGCCTGCCTCAGTGGGCACAGAGTCTGAAAAGGCCTGGGTGGCATGAGCTCCTTCCTGGGAGACTTTGGTCAAGCCACAGGGGACACTGGGCTAGTTTTTATTTCTACTTCCTTTCTAAGATGGACTCCTACTCTGGGAACGACATGTAATACTTTAATGTTGGTGTCTCCAGGGTCTCTGTGCATCCCCTTGGACCACTGGCTTTAGCCAAGCTAGTGGCTCTGTTTAGAGAGCCTGAGTAGTTGCGCTCTGTATTTATAGAGCTCAATGGAAAAAGGGGGTTCTGTACCTGAAATGAGGACTAGTTTTCACAGCCTTCCTCATTGATCTCCCTGTGGGCCAGGCGAGACACACACTGCCGGCACCCAGCCTCTGTGGGGAGGCGTGTGCAACTGAGGGTGTGGGGTCCAGCAAGTTGCATGGGAGAGCCCCCCTTTCATAGTGTCCCAGGGTAGAGTATTCTTGTGTATGAGGCCTTACACAGACTCTGAAGACTTTCAAAACAAAAATAGAAGATAGGATAGCAGGTGCTTTCCTCCTAACCCTGTACGTTGGGAGATGCCCTTGTTGCCTATCTGTTTTTTAAAATTAATTTTATTTTTATATCAGCGTATTAGTGTCTCTCTCACTCAGTCACCCAGGCTGAAGTGCAGAGGCATGATCATAGCTCACTACATACTTGAACACCTGGGCTCAGACGATCCTCCCACCTCAGTCTTCTGAGTAGCTGGGACTATAGGCTCGCATCACCATGCCTGGCTGACTTTTTCTTATTTTTTTAAAGACAGAGTCTCACTATCAGGCTGAGATTGTTGCCTTTTTCTGAGGAGCTTTTGCTTTGAAGTATAGGATAGTGGTTAAGAACACAGACCCTGGAGCCAGAATTGGGCAAACTTCTTAACCTCTCTGTATCTCTTTCCTCATCTATTAATACATTATAGTGTTTGTGAGCATTAAATGTGTAAAGATATCTATAGCCCTTAGAACAGTTTCTGACAAATAGAAAACACCTTATGATGTTGATGGTTATGATTATTAAGGACAGAGATGGGGAAAGTTGGAAATTGATCAGACTTCTAGTAGCAGATAGCATTAAAATATCAAATAGTCATTGGATAGTTGAATTCATGTGGTACTTTTTCTTAGAAACCTTGACTTCTGAAATTTTTTTTCTTCCCATCATAGCCACATAGGGTGTTTGATATCTAATTCCATAATCTCTGTTGAGATCTGCATTCATCCTTCCGTCACACAAGTATGATGGAGTTTCAGTGTCTTTGTTCTGTACACACCTTTGAATCTGTTTCCCTGGCATAAAACATTCTATGACTTGAGTACATAGTAATTGATTGACATTTTGCTAATACTGCCAGGGCCTTCATGTGTGGCTGTACAAGTTGTGTACTGCACAACTCCAGGGGGCCACTATTCACTCCAAAACTAATCACTACCTAGTACATACCCAAATCTAAAACATTTTCAAATTTTGAATCAATCACAAGGACATGGTACAGGATTTATATTTGGGCAGGCACATTTGTAATAGGATTCTTTTTAAGGTAATTTTATACCAGATAACCTCTCAAGAAAAGCATATGTTTTCCTCTGTTGCTTCTAGTAGTAGCAGACACACAGAGTAATATGATTGCCATGGAATGTGAAATTAAGTATTGAAAAACAACTGAAATATAAAATCTTTTAATGGGTAGATTATGGAAGAGCAGAAGGCTTACTCCATGCAAAGCTAACATTCTATATAGATGCAGTAAGTTATGGAAAAGTTTTTTAGATTTGAGGGAAAAGCCCTTGAACTCCAATAAGAAAACAAACAAAAAACTTCCCCTTGGCTTGACTGATACCTAAATCTCCACATCAAAAATTGTTTTCACTCATACCTATGTCAAATATTACATGCACATGCCTTGGATAGGAGAATGCCTTTATTCTCACTAGTCATTTACCCTGTAGAGTGAATGAGTGGACCACACACATTGATAAGAAAAGGATTTCATGAAGGAAGACAGAGGGGACCTAACTGCACTGAGTAGCTTCGACAGCCTCTGCATTTGGGGAGGGGCCTGACAAAGGATGGATATTGGGGGACATTGAAGGCAAGTACTGACCATTCCAAATGTTGTGAGGATAGAGTCTGGCACCAAAATTTTTGTTTAGAATTAACCAAAAGTTCAAGGACCTACTGGAAGTGTTTGTTCAAGATTTTGTATCCTTAGGATGTTATCAGAAATAAAATAAAAGTTTTCCCTTTCTTAGTTGAATGAACAGAGTTGATGTCACATTATTCTTTCTTTAGCGCAGTGAAACCTGCCACCATGCCTTTGCCACAGTAGGCATCCAAAATACCTCTGGGACAAAATATGTTTCATTATATCCACCTTATTTTTGCCAGAAGATAATGAAGTATATTTTGAAACAAATTTTAGGAAATTACCAGCTTCCTTTTTGGATAAATAGGCTTTCCAAATCTTGATAGAACTCTGCCGAACACAGTGTCACAATTACTTCTGCGCTCCCCGGCGTCCCTCACGTCCTGTGAGACTTGTCATTGCTCTGCTGCCCCACTGGTGCTTGTATACAGACCCAAGGAAAAACTAAAGTTCTAATGCTAATAATTTTTGTCATTTATTTTCTCATTTCAGAAAGTGGATGTCACCAGCAGAGCTGTGATTGAAATAATGACTAAAACAATTGAATACCTTCAACCCAATCCAGGTAAGGGATCATATTATCTGTTCAAACTATCCCTCCATGTAACTTTTCGTTTCTCTTTGGTAGATGTTTTACGTTCTATTTTCCTGGAGGTTCCTTGACTTCAGATACAGCACTTTGACTGGAGAGAGGGGCTTTGTACAAAGTTCACATTGTAGTAACTGGAGAATCTATGGTATTTCATCCACCTGTGGTGTATTTAACAAACAGTGCGTGTGGACAGCTTGGGTGTCACATAATATCAGAGGAGCTACACCTATAAGGTATTATCAGTTGACCTTTAATTTTCAAGAGATAGTAAGAAAGAAAATTGGGAGAGTTTTAAGACAAGATATACAATAATTTCCAGAAGATGTGAAAAATTAGGTATGTGAATAATTCTGTAAAATACAGAGAGTTTCTGTTCATATGACATCACTAAAGTCCTTAGGGGGTTGTTCTTGATTCTGGTTCTTCTCCAAGCACGTCACAGATCAGCATTTGTTCCTGCTAACCTGTTATACTCTAGGAGAAAGGAGTTGTAACAGAGATAATGCACCTATGCCTTGATAAGAGAACCAGATAAAATTAGAGCAAATCTCTGTAGGCACCAGGTATAACAGAGCAAAAGCAGCCTGCCTCATAGACCTCTTTGCGCTTCCTGTGTATCAGTTCTTGACTGCAGAAACTTGAAACAAGGCTAGATGTATTTGAGCGAGACGTATGAATATTTGGAAAACTTAGTCTTGAGACTAGTTTTTTTGGGAGTTTCAGGTTGGAGTTCTGTGTCTTTTATGGTCATAGGAAAGATGGTCCAGGCAACTGCTTCCGTCCCAATGGGTTTGGATACTGAGCATTAGTGGGCAAGAGATAAGAAAAGAGGAGCACGTGGGATAAGAGGAAGCAGGTGGGTGCAGTGGTGCGTGCTGGCCAGCTATCTATTGCCTCTGCTGCAGCTTTCCTTCCGTCTTTATTTACCTGTGACCAACACAGCTGCTGTTCTAAAGGTGAATAAACTATGTGGGAATAACATTCTGAATTTTTTTCCTTCTTAAAACACATTAGAGATGAGACTATGTGAGGGAGGAAAATATCAAAGAAAATAAGGTAAGCTATAGGAACTAGGAATTTAACTGACAGGTGGAGTAGGTAGGTTTTCAAATGGTTAGCAAATTAATCGAAGCAACAAAAATCAAGTTTTTAATTTTTACCCAGAACTTTCTTGGTAACCTTTATATTCCACAGAGATGCAAAGATCTCTTAAATGCACACTTATTTCTTAGTATTTAAACAACTGTAATAACTCAAGTCGGTGCTGGTTCTGAATAAGCAAGATCTGGCTTAGGTCAGGAAGGGACTGACTGATGCCAAGTCACAAATTTACGTGGACCGGCCAGCAGGATCAGTGGAGATTGGTGCTTTGTGGGTACTTTGAAAGTGCCCCATATTAATACTTGAGCGTGCTCGTTGGCTTTCAGATCTTGTGGTTGTGGAGCTTACCCATCTTTTATGTTCTTAAAACTCAGTTCCTATTGAAATGGTGACCACAGAGATTTTAATTAATTTTCAAAAGTCTGTGGATATGCTCTGTGAAGGCCTGACATCCACTCTTGCCCGCCTTCAGAGTGATATTTTAAAAAGGCAAATCTTATGTTATTATCTTGCTGTAAAACTCTTCAATGCTTCTTTATACTTTTAGGATTACATTTCAAATGTTTGATGTGGTTTACAGGGCCCTCGGTGCACGGCTAGCCTGCCCCTTCCCCTGCACCTTGCCAGGCCAGCGTGAAGGTCACTTTGGAAGTCTTCCTTGGCCCCAGAACACATTGGGTTCCCCTGTCAGTGTCCCTCTCATGGTCCCACGCTTGTTGAAATTGTGTAATGTTTGTGGCTTTGTCTCCCTTGCCCTGTGAGGACAGGGCTGTGCCGGTCTCATTCACTGCTGCATCCCCAGTCCCCGGCTCAGTCTAGGCAGCCAGTAGGCACTTGAGTATTTGAACAAGTGAATTATAAAGCACAGTTGACAGGCAGTGGCTGATGGAGTAAAACTGTTCTAATACAAAGGATAGAAGGAAACATGTTGCCTTAAACCATCAGATCCTCCCATGTAACCAGCATTTATCACATCTGTTTATGGTTATGCAAAGACCAACTCTAAGATGCTTCGGGGTAGAAATAAGAGCAAGTTGGGGCTCCTGCCCTCTGGAACTTCATGGTCTAACAACTGCATAAGTTACACATACTCCAGGGAGAGTAGCCCAGAAGACTTCACAGCAAATTCCTTCTGGAAATGCCAGCTGCTTGAGGAGGTGGGGAAGGGTGAACGGGATCACAAGCCTAAAGGTCTGCTCTGCGAAGCGGGGCTTTCCAGAACGTGGAACAGCTATGAAGTCTTCCAGCTTCGACTGTGAAATTGTTCTGACAGGAGCAGCCTTAACCAGTACAGATTTCTAAGCTGCTTAAATAGGAAATAATTTGAATATGAAAAGTACTGTGCATGAATTTCTTTCTACCGGTTATAAACCGCTGTTCTCGGGGCATTTAAGAGCAAAGATCATCAGAGAAGATATAAATCAATTTTCTTATTTAAGTATTCTGGTGCATTGTGGGGAAGAAAAAGGCACTAACTCAGTGTTGTCCATTAGAAATATGCCAACCACATGTCATTTTGAATTTTCTAGGAGTAAAAGTAAAAAAGAAAAGTGAAATTGATTTTAAAAATATATTTTATTTAACCTAGTATATCCAAAATATTAATCAGTACTGAAAATTATTGAAATGTTATACATTTTTTTCCTCTAAGTTTTTGAAATTTGGTGTGTATTCTGTACTTACAGCACACCTTAATTTGGACCAGCCACATGTCAAGTGCCCACTAGCTCCCTGCAGCCAGTGGTTCCCATAATAGACAGCACAGCACCAGATAGTTTGCCCTTTGAACTGTTCTAAGATGAAACTATAATGTTTGATATATGTTTAATATTTAGCTCCTTGATTTTCATCTGTATTAGTGGTTTTTTTTTAAATAGAAAAATGGACTCTTGATTTAGGATCAGACTCTTTAAGTTTGGTTGTTTTTTTTTGTTTTTAATCTTCTAAGAATCTGTTTCATGACACTGTTATGAAGATGTTTCCCTCAAATGGAGTAACAGACATGGCCAAATTAGACTGTGTGTCCTTTCCAGCCTTGGCAGACTTGTTGAGATGGAGAGGTTTTCAGTTTGCACTGAGAATTTAATCTGACCCTGATGTCATAATCCAGTACAAATGTCCGAGCTGCTTAGATAAAAAACAGTTTGAACGTGAAAAACACTGTGCACCATACAGGGTTGGTTCTCTACGAAAATGCTTGTCCTTTGAATGCCCACATGGTCTACCTTTTCCCAGCGTGCCTGAGATTGGGGTGTTAAATTGGGGTCATTGGATGTCTATTTAGAATTTTTTAATAATTACTTCAGATCTCATTTGTGGAATGTTGCCCGTGGAAATAAAAGTTAGCTGGATTAGTTTTGAAATGTCTCATTAGTTCCTGCAAAGATACTGCATCAAAATTAGTATACTTCTTTCTCACAGACTGCCCTCTTAATCATCTCCTTCCAAAGATGAATAAATACAGTGATTATAAGGTATTTTGTGGTAGTGGAATTGAAAATACATGCATTAATACATGCATTAGCATGTATTAATACTTGGCAATCATGTACCCAAATCCTTTCACAACAGACTGAATGTGTTACCTTTCGTGGAGGGCAGGGGGAATTGTATTCATCTTTGTGTCTTTCAGGGCCCTGAGCATCGTGCCTGGCACCTTGCCCCCAGTACGTCTGCTGAACAGGTGCAGGAATGAATATATCCATCCTTCACTTAAAGAATAGGGATGTGTACTGACTCTAGTAGCCAGAGCTTTTATTTTTCTAAATCCTGACACTGAAAAATAATTGAAATGCATAAAGGACATATTACAAATGCAATTGTGAGGAAAGTGTTGTTACACTTCACAGAAATAGGATCTTTTAAGGATAAACATATTAAAGAGGAAAGTGTAAGCCAGGCAGTAGGTGGTATAATTCATGTACAGTATGTATATTTGAGACAGTTTAAGTGATCCAGAGTTTTAAGTCAGCTGGAACTGATGGATTAATGATAGTCATTCCTATGTCTCTAAAGACTGCTAAAGAATGCTAAAGCCAGGCCTTATTTAAAATATTAATCATAAAAATATTATACATTTAAAATATGTGTGTGGACATATATGGAAAATTGAGCTAATGGAGTCTCACTTGGATAGTCCTGAGGTATTGATATACTACAGAGTATATATCCTCAGCCCGACCTTTAAGGTCAGCCTGTGGTGGCCCCTGTACTTGTTGTCTCCATACCGCAGGCTCACTGGCATTGAATTTCTCCAGTGTTCCAGGCTCTTTCCTGCATGAGGATTTTGCAGTGGCTGTTCCCTCTTCCTGGAATGCCCCACCTGCCCCTGATTTAACACCTGTTTTCTTACTATCCTTTCTGTCTCAGCTTAAATATCTCCTCCTCTGACAGGCATCTCCTGGGCCCCCTGTCTAGCTGGTGCGCTCCAGTTTTGCATTCTCATGACACTTTCATGTCACATGAGTCCCCCTCCACAGATCACTCAAGTGGTTCCTCAGTCAGAAGAAAATTAAAAGTCCTTACTGTGGGTTACGAGGTCCTGAGGATCTGACTGCATGTCCTGCGTTCCCAGCAATCTCCGTCTTTCGTCCTCTGTGCCAGCCTTGCCAGCTGTCCTCAAACCCACAGTTACCTCCTTCACCAGGCCTTGCCAGGCCCTCTGACTGAACCGCATCTTCTCCAGATCTTCTCAAAGCTTCACTCAGGTCTCTGCTCAAATGTCACTTGATTTGTGCGGCTTTCCTGAACATCTTGTTTAAGACACCAACCCTTATCACCCCCTATACCCTTTTCCTGTTTTATTTTTCTTCACAGCACTTAAACTTCTGTATGTTTACTTGTTAAAGTGCTGCTTGTTTCTGCCACCACAATGCGGTGGCCTGGGTATAGGATTGTTGTTTGTACACTGCAGAGAGCCCACTCAATTCTATTATTTCACTGTGCTTTTCCTACTGTTTGGATGTTTTTCATTTGTTCAATACACTGCCTTTTTTTCCTTCTTACTCTCCTACTTTACATTTTCCACATGGCAGCCAGTTCCATCCATTAAAGGTGTAAATCTTGTCACTCCTCTGCTTTTAACTCTTCCATTGAACTGAGAAGAGACTGAGAGTAGATCCTCAGCCTTGTTCCTACCTCAGAGTCTTGGCACAGGCAGTTCCTCTGCCTGGAACATTCTCCTCCCAGCTCTTGTAATGGCTGCTGCTTCCCATCACTCTGCCTCCAGTCAGATGCCATCTCCCTGTACAGTCCTTCCCTGGCCACCCTGTTTAAATTAGCTGTTCCCTGCCCCTCTCGAACCCCCTACTGTTACTTCCTATCACCATTTGAAATTATATTGTCTTTTATCTTTTTTTTTT
>VBSM01003204.1:41331391-41367023 GCA_008086735.1 Cheirogaleus medius | reverse complement strand
TCGGCCTCCCAAAGAGCTAGGATTACAGGCGTGAGCCACCGCGCCCGGCCCAGATGGAATCTTTATAAAGATAAAACCTTTAGGAATCCATGTGAAATGAAAAGTATTTAATAAATAATTTGATCATAAATGTAGGAATTCAGCCAGTTTGTAAAAATTGATATAAAGTTTATTAAAATAATCAGATGTAAAAAGACAATATAATGGGTAGAATAATATCAAAACTCATGTCCCCCCCAGAACCTCATAATGTGACCTCTGTTATCTTGGGCTGCCATATCAAAATACCATACATTGGGTGGCTTAAACAACAGAAATTAATTTTCTTGCAGATTGAAAGGCTAGTCAGTCCCAGATCAAGGTGCTGGCCAATTTAATTTCTGATGAGGGCTTTCTTCCTGGCTTGCAGGTGGCCACCTTCTCACTGTGTCCTCACATAGCCTTGGTGCATGTGTGTGTAGAGAGAGAGACCTTATCTCCCTCTTCTTACAAGGCCACTAGTCCTATTTGATTAGGACCCCAACTTTATTGACCTTATTTTATCTTAATTACCTCCTAACAGCATTATTTCCAAACACAGTCAGATTGGGGATTAGGGCTTCAACATATGAATTGGGGCGGGGACGAGGGGGCATAATTCAATCCATAGCAGTCTTCTTACCTTTTTTACTTTCATCACTTACTAACTCTATTCTTTTGGCCTAAATTGGGACCTCTTGTCTCATCCTTAGTGTTATACTAGGGTCAACATTAGATATTTATATCTATGCTCACAAACTCTGAGACACTTTGCTCTTGTCCATGATAATCTGGGAATGCCATATGTATTCATTCAATATACCTCTTGGTTAACCTGCTTACGTAATACAAATAATTTGTCATATTGTTCATAGCCTCTATTTTACTGAGTATGTCTGTAAGTGCCAAGCACAGTGCCAAGCAGTCTACAAACAACACTTCTAATCCTCAGATAACTCAGCAAGGTAGCTTTGATTTTCTCTATTCTGTAGGTGAGGAAACCCATTTATTTTTTTTTCAATTATTTGTCACATTTCTTCTAAGGCAGTGTTCTAACCCCTGGCTATATTATTATGACTACGTCAGTGAATGGAGTGGACAAGGCCCCTGCCCTCCTGGAGCTGACACTCTAGTGGGAAGAGATTGATAGAGAATAATCACCTCATGTCAGGCAGTGATCAGTGCAGTGAAGGAAAATGAAGAGTAAGAGGGGGAGAGGAGAACTGGGTCTGGGGAGATGGTATGCTTGTTGTGTTCAGGGAACAGCAAGGGAAGGTCAGAGGGGCCAGAACACACAGGACCTTGTCATCATTGTTGGGGCTTTGGCTCCTACTCTGGATGACATGGGAACACATCAAGGGCTTTCAGGAGTAGAGTGACATGATCTGACTTAACACTGAATAGGACCTCCCTGACGCTGACAAGGAGAATAGGGGGCAAGAATGGAAGCAGGGAGGCCAGTAGGAGCCTATTTTGGTAATCCAGGCTAGAGATGATGGTGGCTGGGACCAGAGTGAGAAATGGTCTGCTCTTGGATATGTTTTGAATGTAGTACTGAATTTGCTGACTAATTGGATATGGGGTTTGAGACAGAGAGGCACCAAAGATGACTATAAAGTTTAGCAGAGCCTGAGCGGAATTGTGTTCATTAATATTGAGAGTACTGTAGGAGGAACAGGTATGGGATGATGGTGAGAAATCTGAAGTTTAGTTTGCAAATGTTAAGTTTGACATGCCTATATATCCTAGTGCAGTCGAGTGGGTATTGCACTACATGAGTCTGTAGTATGGTGGAAAGGGCTGGTCTGGAGAGGTGCATTTGAGAATCATCCGCTTATCACCTCAAGGAAGTTCTGGGATCGGCTAGCCAATAGGAGCGACCCCAATACCCAGACTTGCTCATATTTCTGAGTACCCTCAGAGACATGTTCTTTGGCCTAATCTGCTGGATATTCTAAATCAGCAAGACAGAGATGGGGTCCTTAAATTGATGGTTTTAAAAAGTTTTCTGAGTAATTCTTACATGCACCAGGTTGACAGCCACTGATAAAAGACTTCATATAATAATGTTTTATTTTTTCTTTGAGCCTTGTGAAGACTTTTCCACCTGCAACTTTTAGTCACACAGGAAATTTGATGGAATGGGGAAGAGAATGGGCTTGGGGTGGCTCAGACCTGAGTCTGAATCCATCTTTGCCTGTTAGTAGCTTATGAGAACTTGGACAGGTTTCTCAGCCTCTCTGAGCCTCCATATCCTCCCTTTATGAATACAGCCCATCCCTCTTTCTACAAATAAGAATAATACGATAGACCCACAGAGTTGTTGTGAAGGTTGAGTTAATTTGTTTATGTAAAGTTCCTGCTTTATGGTAGACACCAGTTAAAGGCTAATCTCACCTGCCAAATATAAGACCACTTGAAGACAAAACCGTTCTAGAATTTTGTTTCATCTCGATTTCAGTGGATTTTCTTTCCCTTTCTCTTATCTAATGGCCTGGCTCTCAGGAGTCCAGATGTTGTCAGATAAGCCATCTCCCTTTACCTAACCCACCCTTTTTGAGCTGAAGACCCATCTGCTTAGTTTCTGCTGTACAACTGCACGATTGTGCTATTAGACTGTGTTTGCTGAAGTTGAAGTCCTCATACACTTCCTTTCCAAGATCTTCTCTTCCCCCTGTGTTCTTCACCTCAGACTTCCATCGTCACCTCCCAGGTATTCAGTCCAGAAACTTTAACACAGTGGTCCTCAACCTTGGCTGCACCTTAGAATCACCTAGGGGACTTTAAAAACTGTCAGTGTCCAGGCCACATGCCAAACCAATGACATCAGAATCTCTGGGAGTGAGACACAGGCATTAATATGTTTTTCTGAATTTTTTTTTTATTAATCTATAGCATACAGAGGCTGGGCATTACTTCTTCCAGGGCCTCCCTAGCATTCCCTTTCACCTAATAGGTGCTTAATACATATTTGTTTTGTTCATTTTATTGCAAAGGGAATCTTTTAAAAACAGATGAAATAGATTTTTGGCAAATAACAATTCAATCAGGCAGTGCAACTTTACAATTTTTCAGTATGGAGGATACATAATTGTTTGTAGTGTAACCTACTTATTGATTTTAATTAATTTGACCTTTTTTAAACTCCTTAGCTAGGGCTTATAATTTAGCTTAGGAACCTTCTTTTGTTGGGGAAAATGAGAACCGATTTTCTGATTCTGGGAGAGGTGATCAGTTTCTGTCATTCTCACGTAAAGCAGATTTTTGCTCTTATGCAGTGCTTGCAAGGAGCCAAGTTACTGAGGGGAGATTGGAGTGAATGGGTGGCGCATCGCAGCCCATTGGCCACCTGAGAAGTGGGACTCTACCCTTCTGCTCTTTACGAAATGGAGTCAGGAGGAGTGAAAAGGCCCAGCAGCCTCGGACTCCTTAACATCTAATTAGTGTAGGGGAAAAGCAGACGGCCACCAACAACATGACCCGCTCTCTCCTGTCAGACCCCACAGTGAGTGGTGTGAGCAGAGCAGATTTTATCAGCAGCCTCTAGCGCCATTCCGGAGCACAGAGGGAGGTTGTCGTGCTTTCAAACAGAGAAGTTTTACCTAAGGATTAGAAAAAATGATGTATGCGTAAGCATTTTATAAAAAATTAAAACTTCTAATGGAACGATCCAGCCACCGTGGGGAGAAGCCAGGCAGGCAGGAGTCCAGGGACACCTCAGCATCTGCCTGTTATCCCTCTAAGCGGCGGCAGCCTTCAGAGTGTGGAGGTTGCTGTGTCACCTCTCCCGCCCACATCTTGCCCAGCCTCCCTTGAGAACACTTCTAACTTGGTCCATGGGAACGGGCATGGAAGGGACTCTGGGAAATGGAGTTCCCTGCACAACCAAGTTGTCAGTAGAGCATTCCAGAACACACACTCATAGAAAACAGAACCTAGAAGAGGGAAAGGAGGAGTGCTCTAGCCCATATCCAGTGCCTGGCATGTCACCTGTGCTAGTTACTCTTTTTGCAGATTATCATTGAATGCTGAGTGCTGACTGACAGTCTTATAAATGATTTAGTTCTCAGGGATGCACAGCTGGCTGGCAAGATTTAAAGCCTGGATCTTTACCTATGTCCATATGAGCGCAAAGCTAATGTTTGCTTTAATGCACACTGTTGCTTTCTGTTTATTTTCTGGTATATTTTCCTGTTTGTTGGGATTAAGAAATAAAGAATGTAAAAAATAAGACTGACAGGAAGTACTGAGTAGTCAGCATTCCCAGCTAGTGGCCACACTAGATAAGCAGCCTTGGGAGAGACTAAGCAGTGACTCACATGGACACTGCTTTTAGGTCAGAGGAAAATAACTTGGGCATAACTAGCAGAGCTTCTGGTTTTTTTTTTTTTTTTGCCTGTTTGAGTTTTAATTGCATTTTCATTAAATCTGCACATTAATTTGGGAATAACTGACATCTTTATACAATTGAATCTCCCCTTATCATGAATATGATGTATCTTTCTATTTATTTTCTCTTCTTTAATGATTTTTCAGTTGATTTATTAATGTTTCATCTTAAACTTACTCATAGGTATTTTAAAATTTTTGTTTGTATTTTAAATGGTATCTTTTCATAGTGATAAAATATATATACCATAAAATTTACCATTTTAGCCTTTTTTTGAATTTCAGAATATTACGGGGTACAAATGTTTTGGTTACATGAATTGCTTTTGTACAGTTTGAGTCAAAGTTATAAGTGCGTCCATCGCCCAGATAGTGTGCATTGTACCCATTAGGTATGAATTTAGAGTTTCTGTTTTATCCTCAGCAGAGCTTGGACTTTCCTTTGGCTGTTCCCAGAATTGGAAACTTTGTCAGGGATGCTGCAGATGATGCATGAGAGTTGGAAGTTAAGATTGAGCCCAGGCTGCATTTTTCTCCCTTAAAAGATAGCATAAGGCCAGGCATGGTGGCTCACACCTGTAATCCTGGCACTTTGGGAGTCCAAGGCAGGAGGATTGCTTGAGATCTCAGGAGTTTGAGACCAGCCTGAGCAAGAGTGAGACCCTGTCTCTACTCAAAATAGAAAAAATTAGCCAGGCATGGTGGTTCACACCTGTACTTGGAAGGCTGGGGTAGGAGGGTCGCTTGAGGCCAGCAGTTTGAGGTTGCTGTGAGCTATGATGATGCCACTGCACTCTAGCCAGGTCGACAGAGCGAGATTCTGTCTCAAAAAAGAAATTTCTTTTTATTAGAGGACAAAACAGTGGGAGCCCTTTTGGGGAATAGATCGGTCTTTTATGGTCATCGTAGTTTCACTTCCAGCTGTTTCCGTTCGCCTAATAAATTTCCTTCCAGAAATCACCTAGATGTAGATTGATCAAACCTTTTTCTTTGATGGCGTTTTCTGATAGCATTTCGCCTGTTAATCCTTATTAACTTTCCCTGGCCAATTCTCTTTATACCAGTGAACACATTTCTTAGTAAAACTTTTAGGTCGAAAGACCCTAAAGGTTAGGGCAGTGGCCAGATTATCAAGACACTACAAGTATTTTTATTGTGTCTGCCATAAGGTTAGGTCTTATTTTAAACATCTTTTTTCCTGAGGAAAGAAGTGGGAAATATTTTAAATTTAGTTTTTTATAATGGACATAATACATGAACATATTATAAAAAACCAAATAGGTTTGTAAAGCATTTTACATGAAATAGCAGACCTCCCAGGTTGCTTCCCCTCCCTCATTTCTACTTCCCAGACCCTTTGGGCTGTTTCCTTGGTTTTTGCTTCCAGTCTTGAAACAACATGCTTATATTGCTCCTGCTTGGTTTTCCAGTTTTAGGTGTTCTCTGTTTGATCCCTGATTTGGAATATGGGAATTGTTTGCTCTGTTCCTATCTTCCCATTCTTCCCTTCTCTCATTTTTCCAGTATGTTTACAGCATAGTTTTTGTTAAATCAGTATTCAGTATTTACATGTTATGTTTTGGGGAAAACTTTGTGCAAAGCTGACACATGTAGGATGTGATTATATTTCCTTTCTTGTATAATCTTTTCGTTTTTCCTGGAGTTAATCTTTGTCTTGTTTTTTAATTTTTGTGTAACTTCCACTAACTCTTTCCCAAACCTCCTGCCACACATAAGAACTTCCTCTCAGTGCATCAAAACATGTCCGGTGTTCATCCTCTTTGGGACATCTGATAATGCATTCTGGATTGGTTGCTTGTCTTAGTTTGGGTTCCCCTAGAAGCCAACATTGAAGCAAGGATTTGTGCTTAAGTGATTGATTTGGGAGGTGATTCCAGGAAAGCCTGTTAGGGTAGTAGAGAAGGAGAGGAAGCCAATAAAAGGTGCATTGTGTAAAGCAAGGTCCAATGGTGGGCACCTATGGCTTGATCCCTCTGGGGAGCAGAGATTGTGCTTTGGAGGCTGTATCTGCAATAAACCAAGTGGTGGCAGCTTGAACTAGGATTGTGATGGTGGGAGAGTAAAGACAGGAGCATATTCAGAGAGAGGGCAATTTGTAAGAAAGAGCAAAACTATGGGGAAAAAAGAGTTTGAAGGAGAGGAGTTAGGTCTTTTTAGAAGAGAAGGAATGTAGGGCTCTAAGAGCACATACAATTTGGTGAAGCGATCCAGGCTGAGATCCCATATTATTATAGGAATTTGAATGTCTTAAATTTGTATTTTCCAGGCTCACCCTCAGTTTCTTAAAGTACTTCACATATAGGAATAACATTCATTGGGTGTCGGGCAGGTGGGAGGGGATGGGCATATACATACATAATGAGTGCGATGTGCACCGACTGGGGGATGGACACACTTGAAGCTCTGACTGGGGGGAGGGGGGCAAGGGCAATATACGTAACCTAATATTTGTACCCCTATAATATGCTGAAATAAAAAAAGAACATCATTTCAAAAAAAAACACAAAACAAAGAATTGTGTTAACATTTAAAGATGGTTAATTCAGAGGTGTGATGATATTTTTCAAGAACACAGAAGTTTTATTAACTCAAGATTCTTAATAAAAACTTAATGAGTTTTTGAATGAATTTAAAAACCAGTCTCTTCAAATATGAGGATTAATAGGTTTTTATGAATCATTTGAAGAAATAGATAAGCTAATATAATATGGCTTTCTTCCTCCAGCTTATGAAAAGATGTTCTTAAGTAATTAGTAAGAGAATAAAGCTCTTCATAATTGAACAACATTCAAAATGATGAATTTGAAAATCAGCCACAATATGTTAGACTGTTTAAAATTACATACATGGAGGACAACTCTTAACAGAGATATAAGCACACACCAGTATCAGTTTTTATAAAAGGAATATATCTTTTTTTTTTTTTTTTATAATTTTTTTTTTTATTTCAGCATATTATGGGGGTACAAATATCACGGTTATGTATATTCCCCATGCCCCCCTCCCCCCTCGAGGCAGAGCCTCAAGCATAACCACACCCCATACGTTGCACATCTCACTCATTATGTTTGTATATACCCATCCCCTCCTCCCCCCTCCCACCCACCCAACTCCCAACAAATGTTATTCCTACATGTCCACTTAGGTGTTGATCCGTTATCTTTAACAGTAAAATGATCAGAATAAGATTTGAAGGGATTACCTACCATATATGGTTTCACTATTTCTTTGATCTCCATTTATCTCTTTTCCTTATATTTATTCTGTACTTTTTGTCTGGTGTTTGCTCATTTGATTTGTGCTGGTATTACCTCTTTGTGTTCCCCTAGTACCTTGTGCATATTAGCCGTTATAATATTCACCATAGTTGTGACTGTTGTCTGTCTGACTCCTCACTATACTGCAAGCACCTGGAAAGCAGGGAGTGTGCCTTTCCTGGATCTCAGATATGACTTACTGCAGAAAATAATGATATTGTCCCCTCAGAAATGATTAGCATTTTCAATTTTTGAAATTTAACATATATGATATACTTTTATGTGAAAATAAATGTATACAACTATTATGTATCCATAATAATTAAAAATAAAAATTAAAACAAAAACAGACATTTGCTCCAATCACCACCAGCTTTTGCATCTGCAATTAGCCTAAGTTCTATATACTGTATAGTTCTGAGTGTAAAGATACTTCCCTTCAGGAATGTTTCTTTGTTTTCTTTTTCTTTTTCTTTTCTTTCTTTTTTTTTTTTTTGCAATACCCTACCCTCACAGACAGGCCAGTGCCACATTTCTGTGACTCGCTGCAATCCTGCATCATGACACTTAGTATATATGCTTTGCTCTAATTGCTTTTAAAGTAGACTCTATCCTCAGTTCGTTGTAAACTTTGTGAAAACAGAAACTGTAATTGTCTTGCTCTCTATAATATCCCCAGTACAGGGTTGGTGGTGGTGGAGGGGTCTTCTCCTGATAACTCTCTTCATCTCTAGTGTATCCCTTTGAGGCCCAACGTTCAAATAAAAGCCAATTTGAAATAGATGTTGAGATTCAATGTCAGCCATTAAATGCTGGATGTACTCTTGTGATTCTCTCAGAGATGTCCATGCAGATGGGATCTTGGGCATAGTCCCAGGTTAATGTGAAATCCCAACTCTAATTTTGAGCCACAGGAACCCAGGTATTGTAGCAGCCATTAATTCATAGGCTTTAACAATTCATAGGCTTCCACTAAAACTGGAATTCCTTTCTAAGCATCTTCTTTTATAAAAACAAAAGCAAAACAGAAATTGAGATGCTATCTTTGAGGTACGAAACTCATTTTCAGGTGCAGTTATGTGCTAGAGAAGTGATTAAGTCTTTTTAATGAACACACTATTTTTGTTCTTCATGGGTCTTTACCAGCAGAATCTCAGTTGAGAAATGATTTTGAAAATAGTTCTGTTTCATACATGGTATAAGTGAAACATGGCATAAGGCTCACACTGTAAGAATTTACTATTGATTCCTTACTTTAATCCACAGACTCCTAGAATTGAAATATACAACTAGAATAAAACTTAGAGATCACCGTGGAATCCAGGAGTTTCTAAACTGCTCTCCATGGCACCACCAAGCTCCACAGAGAGACTACCAAGGCCACCAAAATGATGGGGGATGCAGAAGAGCACACAGGGATGGACTCTGAGCCCCTATACGTACTTCCCCCAGGATAGCTCTGCCTTTTCTATATAATTCCTTGTAACAATTTGGGGGACAGGGAGAGTTTATATGTATATTTAAGGTGAAGACACTGAAGCCTAGAAAGTAAAGGTACAATGTCCTACAGTTGAGTTGATTTGCGTGCTGGTTTGAGGCCATGTCTTGCATCCAGTCCTGTCTCCACTGTGTCACATTGCCTGCTCTGGAAGCCTCTTCTCTCTTTGCCTTTAGCTTCCAGAGCTAAGCTCAGCATGATCAACACCATGTCAAAGATCCGCGGCCAGGAGAAGGGGCCAGGCTACCCGCAGGCGGAAGCGCTGCTGGCTGAGGCCATGCTCAAGTTTGGAAGAGAGCTGGGAGACGACTGCAACTTTGGTAAGGAGTGCTTTCTCACCCCGTAATTCTTGCATCTGTCCCCGGGGGGGATTTCAGTGGCAGTAAGAAACTCTGTAGGAAGTCAGCCAAACCATTTTATATTTTGATTATCAGTTTTAGATCTTGTCTATATTTGCCAAAAATTCATTTTCAGAATTGTTTCATCACTTTTAAGGTGGTTTGTCTTAGGAGTTTTATTTCTTCCCCCCACCCACCCCCATGAGACCCCAGTCTTTACAACAGTTTTGGTTACCTATCCAGATGCCTCTGTACTTTCTATTGTGTGTGTCTGGCAATAGTTGAGTGTTGAGACAGAGTGAACAGTCACAGTGGGCGTGGTTCAACTCCCTGCCATGTGGGCTTTCTTTTAGATCTTTGCTCGTTTGTATGTGGCACCGAATTCTCCTGCCCCAGGGGAGACATGATACATTCTTTCATCCCCTCTTCTGCGACACTGAGATACCACACTAAACGACACTGAGATACCACACTAAACGCCTTCTGTTTTCACCCCTTTGTGATGTGGGGTCTCAGCAAATGACTGTTCTTCCTCGTTGAACCATGTTTTCCATTCCTGGTATTTGCTCCTGCTAAATGCAGTGGCCTTAAGCTGGTGCTATATTAGGGAATGATACTACTCCCAAGGGAGGGGAGGAAACCTCCCAAATGGCTTTTTAAAGGGAAAGCACAATCTTACATTTTGATAAAAGTTATATACCCCCTTAGGGGGCATTGAGTCAATTGCCCAGAATTAACTGTCATTAAGTAGAAAAGTCACTGTTCTCTGGACAGCGGTATGTATTCTCTCTTATCTGTGTTGTCTTCAGAAGATAGAGTAATCCTTGAGTTCTCATCTGTGAAGGGCCCTATTATTGCAAATTCACTTCATCTTTATTCTTTAATATAAAAGAGCTTCATTCTCCCTTTCCAGGCCCAGCTCTTGGTGAGGTGGGGGAGGCTATGAGGGAACTCTCGGAGGTGAAAGACTCTTTGGACATGGAAGTGAAGCAAAACTTCATTGACCCTCTTCAGAATCTTCATGACAAAGATCTCAGGGAAATTCAAGTATGTGCAACTCGTTCTCTGGAAAGTGGGTGGTTGAAATCGTATAGGTGCAGATGCCCATTTCCTTTAGAAATCCTTTTGTAGCTTACTGTGCATGTTGTCAGTGCTGAGCACATGAATTGCAAAACAACCCAGCAAGACAGATTGAGAGAAACAAGAAATGTGATGCCTTTCGGCCTGCTGTTAGCACTGTGCCATTCATGAATATTATATTTGATTTCTCTGCATTCAATTTCCACGTTGAATAGTTTTCTTAAGCTTTTTTCCCCCGAAAAAGAAGGATAACAACCTTTTCCTGAGAATACACAATTTTATTAATTATTCTATGGTTTGCTGGGCTGATTTCACCCCCCAGAATGCTAGCTGTATTAGTCGTTAGCTTAAATAAATATTCTATCACTCTGTAAACATGTTTTTATATTTTCATAATGGCCATTAAGATTGAGGAAGAATACCCAAATATCTTCTTTCTAAAACAGGTAGGACAGTTGAGCTATTTTTAACAAAAAAAATTAAATGGGCTTTGTCTCTGTGTGCATAACGTTTGCTCATTCATTCATTCAAGAAATATTTGTTGAACCTGTTTGAAATTTAATTCTCTTGACTATAAAGTAGACTTTATAGCCATGGCTTGAACTGCGACCTCCTGGTTCTGCTCACTCTAGCTTAAATCACCTTCAGCCTGAGCACTCACTCAAGGTCACATAGTAAGTGGCAGACTCACCTTAAATCTAAAATATAACTCTGACTCCAGTGCTCTACCCTACAGCTGACTGTAAGTCCAAATATCTTAAAAGAATAATCCTTCCAAAGGAGCAAACATTTGGTTTGGATCCAGGCGTAGGTTGTGGACAGAGATGCCCAGTGCTTGGCGAAGCTATTTGTATCAGAAGATCTAGAATATTATTCTGCCCACTTTCCTTCTCATTTCTTTACCACTCCCAACTCTGTTTTCATCGCCTTCCCTTCCCTACCATACATACCAGGAACAAGGGAGAATTCAGCATTTTCTCCTACCCATTGGTAGTGGAAGACTGTGGCTATCAGGAAAAAAATACTTTTCAGCTTTGGAAAGCTACTTTCCTACCTGGTCAGATAGAGATATTGGACAGAGGCAGGGCAGCCACCTGCTGGGGGTGGTGCACGGAGGGACTGAAGCTCCGTGTGGAGCATTAAGTGAAATCCCTTCTGGGCTCACTTCCCAGAGGTCTCTGTGCTTGGGTTTCATCATATGTCAGGTGGGAGGCTTAACCTAAATCAGTGGCTCCCCCAAAACTGCTTCAGTCCACTGGGACGAGTGTTAAGATATAGATTCCTAGGCCCCAGCCCTGCATATTCTGATTCAGATAATCAGACATCCATATTTTTAATAAGAAGCTTAGGTGATTCTAACAGACTGGATGATGCAAAAAGCAAGAATGCCATTCTTTCTCACTTTATCTCAAAGAAAGTCCTTTTCATCCGCCTTCTCATGAGATACCATTTCTCTTGAATGTGAGGACTGGTGGACCCTGTGAGTGTGTCCTTTCCGCATGTGTAGGGTGTGTGCATTGCCTTCCCTGCTGTCTTCATGGGATGGGAAGACATAGTCCAGCTTGGCTTTGGCCTGGCAGGGCCAGAAAATAAAGGGCACTGGTATTTCCCACAGTTTCTTTCTTGTTCTTAATTATTTTTAAAGATATTGCCCCACAGTTAGCCATTAGAACTGCTTTTCCCACTTATGCGTGTTTCTTATTTCTCTGGTGCCATATTTGAAAACTTAGCCTATCTCTGTTCTAGAAGCTAAGAGATGTGATAGAGAAGTAAGCTGCAATAGGCCTCTTCAATAAGTCCTTTCAAAGCGTATTCCTATCGTTGACTTTTTCAGCATCATCTAAAGAAGTTGGAAGGTCGACGCCTGGATTTTGATTATAAGAAGAAACGACAAGGCAAGATTCCAGATGAAGAGCTTCGTCAAGCTCTGGAGAAATTTGATGAATCTAAAGAAATTGCTGAGTCGAGCATGTTCAATCTCTTAGAGATGGATGTAAGTGATTCCCCTGTGCTTTTTAATTTAATTTTATCACTGAGGCATAAAATTAATGTGTTAAAGGGTGTGTCATTAAAAGCATTAATATATGATTAAACTATGTGGTAAAAGCTTCAGTAGATATTTCTGTTAAGTAATTTTAAGTGATAATGTAGGTTGAGAAATGGTAACTTTTTTTCTGTATTCCCATAGTTTGATTTAACCAGGTTTTTGTCTACTAATGAATCTTAAAATATACATGCTTCTTGACTGACGCTGGGGTGGGTTATGGCCTGAGAAATCCATTGTAAGTTCAAAATATTGCAAGTCAAAAATATATTTAATACACCTAACCTACCGAACATCATGGCTTAGCCTAGCCTACCCGAAACATGCTCAGAACACTTACATTAGCCTACAGTTGGGCAAAATCATCTAACACAAAGCTGATTTTATAATAAAGTGTTAAATATCTCATTTATTGACTACTTCACTGAAAGTAAAAAGCAGAATGGGTACAGTTTCTACTGAATGCATATCACTTTTGCACCATTGTGAAGTTGAAAAATCCTAAATTGAACCATCTTAAATTGGGGACAGTCTGTCTTACCAATAGCAGGAAGATAAAGAATGTTTTCAATGATCTGTGTGTAAATGCAATAGCTTTAAAAAATACTCTGTTGAAATATAGGGCAGATTGACTTCAGGTTATAGATGAATATCAACTAAAATACACTCAAAATTGAGTGTTCTACATAGATTAAGATGTTCTATATTTTGAAGTCAAGTTGACATTTTCATTTAAAAAGTAATTTTTATTGGGATTGATGATTGTAGCATAGGGACTACATTTTCAGTATAGATGTTAAAAGTTGTGTTCACATTTCCAGAGCACTAAATTATTATTCATGGCTTTAGAGATTACATTTTGCTGTGTCCTTTTACCTTCGAAGCCATGAGGACAGTCCCTCCTTCTGGCCACTCGTGTAGTGAGACCTGTCAAACCACCTTTCCTGTCCTTGTGCATCTCCACCTCGCACTCCATCAGTGGATGATCGATTTCTGCCAAGATGTTTATAGAGCCTTTATGTACTTATTGCTTGTATTAGAGTTCTCCAGAGAAACAAAGGCAGTGGGGTATAGAGGAAGACATACGAGAGGCAATTTATTACGGGGATTGGCTCATGTGATATGGAGGATGGGAAGTCCCACAATATGCCATCTCCAGTCTCCAGGCTGGAGAACCAGGGGCGTCAGGAGCATGGCTGAGTCCCAGTCTGAAGGCCTGAGAACCAGGGGAGCTGCAGGTGTAGCTCTCGGTCTGAGGGTGGAAGCCTGAGAACCTGGCGGGGGCAGGGGAACCACTTAGGCAAGTCCTGAAGTCTGAATGCTGGAGAACCTGGAGCTCTCATGTCCAAGGGCAGGAGAAGATGTGTGTCCCAGCCCCAGAAGAAACAGACAGACAGAATGGGGGGGGGGGGAATTTGCCTTTCCTCTGCCTTTTTGTTCTATCCTGACCCTCAGCCTGTCGGATGGTGTCTGCCCACATTGGGTAAGGGCATATCTACCTTGCTCAGTCCACTGATTCAAATGCCAATCTCTTACAGAAACACCCTCATGGACCTACCCAGAAATAATGCTTTTCCAGCTGCCTGGGTATCCCTTAATCTAGTCAAGCTGACAGCTAAAATTAACCAGTACATTGTTTAACTGCCTAACTCCTGACTGTGCAAGGGAGGCATGTTGAATATATCTGGATTTCCCCACCACCTGGAAATAGCATAGGTGTGTGTTTGTGTAAGACATTCGTATCCACCTAACTACTCAAAAGGAACACTATGGACACGAAGGGTGATCTGAACCACTGTGTTCCTTCCCTACACCCAGGGCCACATTCCACCCCTAGACTCAGAGGACCACAGCCTCTGTTGACTTGGAGGCTGCTACCCAGCTAGGTGACAACAGGAGACACAAAATAAAGAGCAGTCAAGGATTCCTAGAACATTAGAGCTAGAATGAACTCCAGATGTCACGTGATTCAACCCCTGTATGTTACAGAGAGGACAAAAGAATTTCCATCATAGCATGCTGCCTCTCATGGTGCCTTATTTGAGAAATCAATATGCACATTTTTATTAACGTAGCATGCAAAGTAAAAGGAATGAGTCCTTTGGTCAGTGCACCTTTTTTCTATGGGCAATCAATAAAAGAAGCCAAATCACAAATGCAAGTTTGTAGCTAGGTGTGAATTGTTTAATTAGAGAGCCATGTGATCTCCATGAGCCTTACTGACACCCCTCTCCTTATGATGCTGACAGGCGTGCTTCCATACCTGAGGTTGCTTTCTTATCCTTAACCCATGTGAAACCTGAAGGACTGTCTGTCTTAGCCTGGCGTACCCACACACAGCTTCACCAAGCCCTGGGCTGTGTGTCGAGGGCAGCTCTATTGCACGTACAGGGCGGTGGTAGCTGCTTAAGGACAGTCGCTTGGTAACTAAGGCACGATTTCCCCATCGATCTGCAGATTGAACAAGTGAGCCAGCTCTCTGCGCTTGTGCAAGCCCAGTTGGAGTACCACAAGCAGGCAGTCCAGATCCTGCAGCAAGTCACTGTCAGACTGGAAGAAAGGTATTTTACAGTTCCCTGCATTTCATATGTGCATTTTCTTGCTATAAAATGACATGTAAAGAAGTGGAAATAATAGAATACATTTGGAGACAAACATTTGCCAAAATTCCTGCTTATCCTACGCAGGCACCTTGTGGATTGTTTGTTTTGATTTTATTTTGTCTTCTGCTTTGTTTTACGTTGTTCTGTCGAATCTCATCTAATGTTTACGAGGTGTTGATACTCGGATTATATTTTGGCTGCTGCAGATGGGACACCAGGATGCTTCTGACGATAATGGATGCGATTTGCTGAGCAGATACGGTGTGTGGGTACTGAATGCATATCGTCCTCAATCTTATAACATCCCTGTAAACTACGTATTTTTAGCCCCAGCTCACAGATGAGCAAACTGAGGCTCAGGGAGGTGAAGTGACTAGCCTAAGGTCACTCAGTGGTGTGACTGGGATTCACAGCCAAGCATAACCCATTTAAAAGCCTATTTCTTTTCACACGTTGTGTGTCTCCGAATGGTGGTAAAGTCCTCCACCATGAGAGAGAGCCGCTTTCATGGGCACCTCCTTAGATGTGCCTCACAGTGGGGCTGTAGTGGTTTCCTGGTTGAATGGTGCCCCTGGAGTTGTGGGCACAGCCTGTACAGCTCTCTGCGGTGGCCCTGCATTATAATACGTGTTATCTTATTTAGCCAGATTCAGCAGGGTGATTTTGATAAACGTATATACCTCAAAGGATCCACCCATCTCAGCAGCCTTTATTCTCAGATCATGGCCAGGTTAGATGCTCACAGCTGATCGGATGGCTGCATTCATAATGCAGACTCCAATCCTACGATGCCACACTATCGGAAATGCCACCTATTCCCATTGTTTCCATCTGGCTGGTCTCTTCTTCTCAGTGTCGTCTTTGATGAGGGCTTTGATTGAGATCTTCCTTTGGCACACCCTTGTGGAAATGTGTGTAACACTGAAGCCTCCAGAAAGGTTTTAAAACCATACGCTTCAAAATACTCAAGAAATAGTACGTCTTTATGCGTCTGTTGAGCACAAAGGGGTCACTTTCCCTTTTTTTCCTCTGAAATATATTCAGAGTCAGTATCAGAAAATAGATAATGAGGCATCTTTTGACAAGTTTGCTTTCATTTGTGTATTAGAGCCAGATATTCATCTTCACCTTATGGTTACCAGTAGGCAAAGAAACATGTTTTTGCAGCAAGTGGTTTAAGTCATAAACGTAAGGGTGTTTCCTGGTCAAACATGTTAACTTACTGAAAGAAAACTGGCAATATTTTTTTAAGTCAGTATCATTCTACAATCACCGTATCGTAAACCCTTCCCACTCTTGCAAATCTATTGTACATTTTGCTTATTGAATACCTGAAACTGGAACATAGTTGGGGGTGTGTAGAATGCATTTATTGACCATAGTTTTCCACTTTTCCTCCTGTCTTCCCTTGTTCCTTGACCCTTGCTCCCCTCTTCCAATCTCAAACTGCTCACTTTTCTCAGAGCACACGATATTTCCTCCTTCCCTCCTTCCAAACGTCCTCACATTCCACATGCAATTGCTTTCTTGCACATGTTCATCTGGAAACAACTCCTACATATCTTTTACCTCTTTCCTGAAACCTTCCTCAGCTTCCCCAAGGAGAGGTGGCCTCCTCCCCTCAGTCCCAGCTCGTATTCCTGTGGCACTTTATAGGTTTCTCTATTAAGAGCATGTCCTAGAATTTATGGTAATTTGTTTGTGTTCTGGCTTCCGTACAGAACATAAGCTGCTTGAGGGCAAGAACTGTGTCTTAATTCATCTTTGTGTTCCTGGAACTTAGCACTGTGAATATTTGCATAAAGAGCTCTGAAAAAATGGGGGAGGGAGGGAGAGAGGGATTGAGAGAAAGAATGAAGACAGTGAGGAAATGTCTATAGAAGGACATCTCCAATAGCAGGGACATACACATATAAGAAAACTAAGGGTCCTGTTCTGATTTTCCTCTCTTTATCATGGTAGATTGGTGGGTGATCCAAGCATTTCCTGAATCTTACTGCTTCTCTTTTCATTTCTTTATTGGATACATAATCTTTTTGCCCCCTTTTCTTTTCAATACAGAATAAGACAAGCTTCATCTCAGCCTAGAAGGGAGTATCAGCCCAAACCACGAATGAGCCTGGAGTTCCCAACTGGAGATAGTACTCAGCCCAACGGGGGTCTCTCCCACACGGGCACTCCCAAACCTTCAGGTAAGGAGCTCAGACCTGCAGATCCCATTACAAGGGCCTTGAGCACATCTGTGGACACTTCTCCAGAAATTCTAGGAGCAATCTAGTCTGGCTCCATAGGAAACATACAGTAATACATGTTTTACGGATAGTTTGTCAGGTTGAAACTCTGTTAAAGGAATCCTTTTTTCTTTTCTCATCCACCTTATCTTTCCCTCCTTTTCCTTCTTTTCCATAAAACTTTCTTCGTATGTTCCTTTCTCTCACGCTCAATCATCAGCACACACATTTGGTTAGTAAATCTCCTTTGTGGTTGTAAATCCCCTTTACTTGTCAGTTTGGTGCTTGAAGTGGCATCTTTTTTCCTGGCTTTTCCCTTCTGTGAATCCAGCGTGCATGGGAATGAATGCCCCTGGGCGACGTGTGCCCGTGTGCGTTCACATACAACCCACAGACAGCAGGCAGCTCCACCAGGAGCATGGGAAGTTGAATTTCTTGAGTCACAGAAGTATATGCTTGCAGAAGAATATATTTTGAATTACAACACCTGCTAGGTTTCCTTTCCCAACCACCCCCAATCCCTGACCAGTTCACCATGCTGTGGTACTGAGGTTGGTATAATAAAAGCTAAATTTTATTTTCTCTCAGGAATATTGCTGCACACCCAATAATGCATTCTTTTTGGTGTTATGATCACTCTCCACCCCCTACATGCAGATTAGACAACAGCCTGTGCTTGAGACATTTCCAACTTTAACATTTGTCTGATCAAAAAAGTGGGAACTGTCTTATCCTGGATATGGATTTTAAAGATAAGCAGTTTTCTTTATCTTTTGTGTCTTCAGTGCTTGATGCTCTACAGCAGAAAATTTTTTACCACATGCTCTCAGGAGAATAGGAAGGAAAAAAGTAAGGCCTGAGCCAGCAGGGGGAGCTCTCTGTCTTTTGTGCTCAGAGCCTAAGTGTGTGGCGTAAAGGACAGTGGCTCTCTGAAGGTAGCCGGCTACCAGGACTAGTCATATCAATTATGTATAACTGTGCTTCTCCTTGCCCAGAAACCAACCGTATATTTCACTTTTCATTTGGAGACTCATTAATTTGCTGCTGTCAGTAAATCACATTGTTTCCCCTCCAAGCCAGCTGAAAATGGCATAGTAGCTGTGTACACTTGTCTGAGTCTATATAAATGTATATGCATGTTATATTCATATATTTGGTCATTTAAAGTATATCCCTTTTAAGATATGATTCCATATTTCGTTATTTTACTCAAGGTACATTATTTTTTATATGACATAGCTCCAATGCACTACTCATATTTATATGTCATAACTTACCAAGTATAAATTATATAATTTTTTTACATAATGTCATTTAATAGCCATAAAATGAGAATGCAAAGTTAAGTTTTTCTATGGTTACTGCCAATTTCAAATAAAGAAACTGAGAGTAAGTGCCTTGTGCAAGGTTATGTAGAGTTTAGAACTTGAACCCAGTGTTTTACAGTATTTTGTTTTCACCACTTTACAGAAGTTTTCCAGAGGCTAGGTTTATTGTTTTAAAGAGTGAAAACTGAGTTGCTATTCTGAGGTTGCAAAGCATTGTCCCTGTAATTAATTGTGTTATTTCAAATGTGCAGAGATTTTAAAGTGCTAACATGAAAGAACTCTGGCCATGCTGTGTTAATAACCTAAATCATTATAAACTTCTGAGTCACTGGGTCTCCCATATCTGGGCATTCTCAGGAAGGCAGACCTTAATGAACTCTGTCATACGTATCACAAGAATAGATGTGACCATTTTTCACACTGGACACAGAAACGGGAATATCCAACAACTTCCAGAGATCTGAGACAGCTCCCGAAGACTGGTACTGGGCAAGGTGCCCATGCCGTGCACACGGGGGCCTCGCTCGCGGCAAGAGGAAGCTGCGGCAGGAAGAGGAATGAGGGAGGAAAGGAGGGGGTGCCGCAGGCAGTGATGCTGTGAGTTAAAAACTCCTTGTCCTTTTGTGTCTCTCCTCCTCTTACTCCCAGGTGCCCCAATGGATCAGCCCTGCTGCCGAGCCCTGTACGACTTTGAACCTGAAAATGAAGGGGAGTTGGGTTTTAAAGAGGGTGATATCATCACACTCACTAACCAAATTGATGAGAACTGGTATGAGGGGATGCTTCGTGGCCAGTCGGGCTTCTTCCCCATCAATTATGTGGAAATTCTGGTTGCCCTGCCCCATTAGGGCGTTAGGCTGGCTGGCTCATCTCCTCTTGGCCCAGATAGTTACGGTTAAACCACTGCTTCGGTAACGCTGCTTACAACACATCCCAAGTGCAGGCCGCAGTGGTCCACGTCATCAAGCCCCACCAAGTGTCTTTGGTTGACTTGTGTGTACCTACAAGGGTCATGGTGATGGATGGTATCTTCCTAGCCTGGTGGGCATGACATATGCTTTTTAAACACCATCCGAGACCAGCCAGTAGTCCCAGAACTGCTGTTTGCTCAGTTCTCAGGAGGCTGTGGCTTCTTAGAACATGACCTTGAGCCACATCACAGAAAAACCACCCTACCGAAGGTAGCGTCTATCACCCAGGGGCTGCCCCAAGGTCTCCATGCAAAGAGGAGAAAGTGCTTGCTTTCCCACTGTCCCTTCCCACATATGTGAGTCACAGAATTGTCAAAGGAAGCCTCCCTCACCAGCAAATTGTCTTCTGGTCTGAATGAATTTGTCTCTTGATGCTATCAACAGAAAAATGTTCATCGTGGGTTGAAAGCATTCTCTGAAAACAATCATATTTGTTCCCCACCCTCATACCTATTTCTGAGGTCCAGCCAGTTTTCTTCCCTCCTTGCTATTAAAGCCAGAGGGGCGATTCCAATTGATTTTTAAGTAAGACAGCAATCAGCACATTGTGGGAGGGGCTGAAAAGGGGAAATTCTCCATTATGTGGAATCGGGAAGAAATCTGGTGTCTAAACTTAAATTTCTTGCTGTACAGAAACTATGTGTGTATTTAGGCCATTTCTGAAGGGTTCAGGCAAGGGGAACAAATATCTTCACTTTAGTATTATTTATGAATTACATGTTTCATGAACCCATGTGGCAGAGACGCCAGGGGAAAAACACTCGTAACTATTTTCCCACTAGTTCACAGACCAAGAAACAGTAAATATCTTTTCTTTCCACTTTTACCTTGTGTTCTTTGAACATCGTTTGTGCATATTCTGCCCTCAATGAGGACCAAATAAAGATGATTTTTGTGCTTAGCAGTTTAAGATACGTGGCTGCGTATGCAAAACTCTTTCCCAGTTCGGTCATTACTTTTTCTTCACTCCCTTCTCTTCCATGTTCATTTTGTGTGTACAGTGCCGTGTGTAAACTTACCAGTGTTTTTGTTTGTTTGTTTGTTTGTTTTTGTATGAGCCATGAAAGTCTGTTAGGTATGCAGAGTTCTATTTATCTAGCTGTACAGGCTCTTTCAGAGGTGTAATGTGCTGCTTCCGACGTGCCACCTGCAGTAGTGGATCCTGTGGAGTGAAAGGCAAATCTTACTGCTTATTGTATAAACTCTTACCATGGGAAGCATCGCTGTTTCCAATAAATATTGCTACAGACAGAACCAAAGGCTCTGCTCCTTCATTTTGTGTCAGTTCTTTGGGTCTGACAGTGGGTGGATTCGGGTTCCTTTCCGTCTCCATTGCCTTCTGATGCAACCAAACCAGACCTGGTTCCAGCCTCATCTCTATCTCTCTGTATGTAGGAAAAGTTCAAACAGCAAGGAGCGAGCTAGCCTGGACTGTGGTAACTTCTTGGTAACCCACGAAGGAGGAGAATTTGGGAGAGAAGATAAGAAAGTGGAGAGAGGAGGTCTTCTAAAAGTTAAATGAGATCTCAATGGTGATACCATCAGAGAATATACCATTAGGAGGGGTGAATAAAGTATATCATTTGAACCAGTCTTTTGTTTTCTTTCATACTTGAGGAAGAAATAGACATGGAAATATAGTTCGGTCAAAAGCCAGCATTCCTTTCTCGTGATGTGTATGTGTGGGGTGTGGGCGGTGGGTGGGAATAGAGGAGCAATGCACACAGAGAATGTATTTCCTGAGCTCCTAAGAAGATAAACATGCTCTTTATGTATTAGGTGCCCTTTCTATTATTTTATGCCAATGACCATAGTTCAGATTTTCTTATCTAACATGAATAGTCTTAATATACTAAGTTTTATATGTGAACTAGCCTAACATGAAAAGAATTTTGCTAGCTGCATGAGCTCTAGAGCATTACAGATCAAATCTTTAAACCAATTTCAAAAAGAAATTACCAGTGATATTACTGTGAATGTAGAAAATCAAGAAGAATCCAATGATAAACTATTAGAATAAATAAGTGAATTTAATGGGATTACTAGCTATAAGATGAATATATAAAAATCTTTTATTTCTGTACACCAATAACTAGAAAAATGCAATTTTTAAAAAATTTCATTTACAAAGGCATCAAAAAATCACACCCATAGATATAAATCTAGCAAGATTGTACAATATCTCTCCGTAGTAAATTATAAAACATGTTTGAGAAAAAAATATCCTAGTAAGTAAATGTTTTTTGTTTATGGATTAGAAAGCTCAGTCTTGTAAAGGTATCATTTTTTCCCCCAAATTAGCTGTCAAGTCAGTGCAGTTTGAACCAAAATCTCAGGAAGTTTGTTTCTGTATGTGTTTAAGAATTCATAAGTTCAGTTTTCAAGCCTATTGTAAAATTTATGTGGAAAAGCAAAGGGTTATTTTTTTCTTGAACAAAGACTTTCTATATATAAAACATTATAAAGTTATAGTAATTAAGACAGTATGCTATTGGCCGGGCACTGTGGCTCACACCCATGATTCCAGCTCTTTGAGATGCCTAGGTGGGAAGATTATTTCAGGCCGGGAGTTTAAGACTAGCCTGAGCAAAAGTGAGCAAAACGGTCTCTCCAAAAAGCTTTACCAAAATTAGCCAGGCGTGGTGGCACATACCTGTAATCACAGCTACATGGGAGACTGAGATGGGAGTATCTCTTGAGCCCAGGAGTTTGAGGTTACAGTGAGCAGTGATTAGGCTACTATACTCCAGCCTGGGTGACAAGGCAAGACCCTGTCTCAAAAAAAAAAAAAAAGTATACTATGGATGCTCTGATAGTATAGATGATCTGTACAGAACAGCAAGTCCAGAAAGAGACATATGCATTCAGCTATATTTGAACCAAAAGTATTCCATTATCTTTAATTCCATTAACATTCCTATCACCTGTACCTGTTTAATATTAGTTCCATAACCCAAAAGGAAAACTAACATCAAGAGCCTGCACCAGTACAGTAATCTCATTATGAGTCAATATCAAATGAAACAAAAGTGTCACAACCACAGATTCCAAGAGGAACTTAATCTTTATTTAAAGGAGTCTTTTGGAGACCATTACTAATAACACTTACCAGATTCAGTACCGTTTGAATTCTTTATTTCTGTTGACATACAATAAAAACCTTAATCCAAAGCTTTAAATATAGAAAAGAGCATGCAACTCCATGGACCATCACTGAAAGTTGAACTTACCCAACTTGTTCGTCTACGTCTAATCACAGGAACAAACTGTCTGAAGTGGAAACAGAAGTGGAACTAAATTAAACGGAACTAAAATGGAAAATAAGTTCAGTGGGGCAATTATTTTTATTTTTCTAATAGGTTCGATAGGTCTTAAAGAGAAAATTCTAGAAAAATAGTTGTTTTCACTTAGTTTCTTTTGGTTATAAATAAGTAGACACTAGGAGTGATATGACCAAGAATGGAAATTTCCCTGGGACTATGTATAGTATACAACATATATTCTGGAATGTGCCAAGTCCTATTCTGCGTACCTTGTTTAGGAAATCAGGGTTATCCTAAGGCTTTATTTTCAAGACAGCTTCTAGTGTTCCGGATGGAACTAAGTGGGCACTTTTTTCCCCACTGACATAGCAGCCTGAGTTTCATTAGCCAGATTAAGAGTTACTGCTTAACTCGCAGGCTGCCTTTCCTCCCACGAGGATGGGGAGGGAATGTAGGAAGGACTTTCTGCTGAACAAGGAGGCATCCAAAGCCCCACTGGAACTGGGGTGGTGTTTGGTGGAGAAGACTTGTGGTGCTGCCAGGCCATACCAGCAATTTCTAGGCTTGCCTGTTGGGGACCTGTTACAAGCACCCAGGTTAAAGGAGCTGTCAAGGAAAAGCTCAAAGCAGTCAAGGAAAAGAACAAAGCTATTTTTTAAGGGCCCGTTGAATGTTAACCACTTAAAGATCATGCAGTTGAATGTCACTGAGCTTTCACGTATGTCTAATGATGGCAGCCTTCCACTTGGGGCAGGGGACAACTGTAATTCTTGACAGGAGTGGAGCAGGTTGTCAGATTTGGAAGCAAAAGAGTGGAGAATAGCATCTCAGTACCATTTTCTCAAAAAGGAAAGTGAAGACAGTGATTCACTAGAGTTTGGGAAAAGGCCAGAGAATCCATTTTTTAAAAGCTCCACCAGTGATTTTTATGTGCATCTCTTATCAAAACATCTGCCTCTATCAGGATTCATGAAGATAAGAAATCAAGAAGGGACCTGGGACCTAGAGTCTCCTAAACTTACCTGATGATAATGGTTACCAGGGATAATTGTACAAATTGAACTTTCAGGTTCTCATTCCAGCGGCTCAATCAGAATTGCACATAGTCTTAAAAGTTGTTATTTACCATCAGAAAAGTTTAAGAAAAAATCTACAGTGCATCTAAAACTCTGACATGCATCAGAATCGCCCAGGTCTTCTTAAAACAGATGCCTGGACACCAGTCCAGGTATTCTCTTTCAGTAGGTCTGGAGTGGAGCCCAAGAATGTGCATTTCTGAAAAGTTCCATAATGACGTTGCTGGTCCCTGGACCACACTTGGAATATTGCTGCTCCAGCAAATAAATTTCTTAGGAAGATCCCCCTGTTTTCGACATTTAGACCCTGCCTTTGGTGTTGAGAATGATGAAAAAGCATAGATACATCATTCGGTTATTTTCCCCAACTAAATTGTTCTTTGCGCTCACTGAATAGAGCTTGTGGAGAATGATGGCTTGGGGAAATCCAGGCATTTTTGCAGACTAAAGTCCCACTTGAGTTGTGCTCTGGTGGCTGCTTAAACATGCCCTGGAGAGTCTGCATCAGTATTTGTAGCAAACTTCCCAAGCGACTCTCAGATTCTGAGAAGTTGTGGAAGCGCTTGTCTATATATATTTATTTGTCTTAAATAAGCAGCCAACTGCTCACCAACTTTTTCTTTACTATTTTTGCTTTAAGACATTTGCTGATTGATTCAATAACATTTGACACATGTGTTTCCACTCTCAGCATGATCTTGAAAATCCAGGACATCCTGGTGTTTTTTCCAACTTTGCTGATGACATAAAAGACACGCTATGTGATGACTTGGAATTCCCACCTTCATCCCTGTCATTCCTTTATGTTTTGCTGCTCACTTACGTCTTGTGAGGGAATCAGAGAGAGGTGTGTCTACGGTTAGACTCAAGCTCCTCAAATGAGGCTGCTCTAAGAGCTCTTGCTTTTCTTACTTAGCTCAGTGGATCTCACACTTGAGTTCATGTGAGAATCCTGAGGGGCAAGTGCTGAAATGCAGGTTCCTGGGTCCTGACATCAGAGATTCTGATGCTGTTGTGGAGAGAGGGGCCGGGATCTGTGTGTTGAACAGGCACACCGGATTTCAGTGATGATTGCACAATTCTGTATATTTACTGAAAATCGTTGAACTGTACATTTCCAATGGGCAAATTTTACCGCACGTAAATTTTACCGTATGCCCACCCCATAGTTCTTTGCATCTTCAAGGCCACACTGAGGAACCCGGCTTCAGACTGGGGAGTTTTGGATTTGTGACTGCCACAGAAGAGGATCAGTTAATAGGCATAGGTTGGCAACCAGCAAAGGGAAAGGAGGAACCAGCTTCCTCTCACCTTGTAATGCTTCCCATGAAGAGACAGGTGAAAGTATTGCAGAATGTGCAGGTTAATCCCTGACATCAGCGGTAACACAGCCTTTTCTCTTGATTCTTCTTTTTCAGAGTATCAAAAGATCTGAATTTGTTACATATGCAGTAGGGATGGGAGGAGGAAGGCTGTTCATGAGGCTGGGGAAACCTGGACTGACTGATTCACCATGCCCAATTGTCAAAATGCTGGTGCCGTCTCTTATATATTGTCTTTTATGTTCTTTTTGTTTTTGGTTTCCCTAGTTTCATGGGACCTGGATTGCCCTCTGCTGGCCAAAAAAAAATATATATCTATGTATTAATCAGTTACAAATCTGACAGATTTCCGTGGTTATTTTATAATCATGTACATAAGCAGAGTGTAAGATCCCCCTTTGCCCCATGGCATGCTGCATAGGCCATTGCTCTTTTAATCAGTCATTTTTTAGGTGTCAAGTTGATAATCTGGTGAAACAATATGTGATCTTCAGGAAGAGAACCAAGTTTCTGCTCTTCTAATAAGAAAGCATGATTGGGCATCATCTGGTACAGTTACCCAGTTCAGACACAGGCGTCTGGCACGTTGGAATGGCTACGTGTGTGTAGTATAAGAAATACCCAAACTGTGTTGCCGATGCAGTAAAGATCTGCAGTCCCACCTCAGCTTTCAGAAACTAAGCTGAAAAGGACATTCTCGGTCACAGTATTTCGCCTTGGACAGCAGCCATCTTCAGAGACAATGAAAAAAGTTACAAAGTATGAACAGTATTCTTACCAGTAATTTTTCAAAGGAGCTTTGTTGAGGTACAATTTTACATACGGTAAAATGTGCCCATTGGAAATGTACAGTTTAACGATTTTCAGTAAATATATAGAATTGTGCAGTCATCACTGAAATCCGGTGTTAGGACATTTCCATCACCCACCCTCCCACACACACAAATTGTACCCATTTGCAGTCAATCTCTGCTTCTACCTGCATCTCCAGGCAATCACTGATTTGTAAGTAATGTTTTTAAAATACAAAAATGGAGACATTTTAGTTAAATGGAAAATCTAATGGTTTAGTTGATAAATAGTACTGGCATAAATGGATATGCAACTGGAAAAATATTTAACATGCTCACTTCCGTGAATCTTCTCAACACTTCCTTAGCACCATGCAAGGTAGCACCAGCATCTCTAGCTTGTTTACCTCAGGCTATCACCACATCCAAGCTTCAAAGGAGCTATCCCTGCAACATGTCAGGCCTGGCCCCAGGTGTTGAGTGCCGTGTCACAGGAGAGTCCCCTCGTGTCAATAATTCTTCCCCGATTCAGCCTTACATTCCTCACATCCACCCCCATTTCAGCACCTGAGGTCACTCCCACGAGTCTCCCTCAGTTCCCTCTGGTACATGTCTGCCTGCTCGTCCTTCAATGCATAGACCATTTGTCCCAGAGCAGGCAGTGTGTGCCTCTGCCCTGGGTGTCCAGAGGCACCCAGGTGAAGAGGCAAGTGAAGTCTCTGCAGAGTCTCCAAGCAAAGGGAGGCTGGTCTCCTCCAGCAAAGTGGAGGAAGGCTTTGACTCTGTCAGATGGGATATTTCAGGAGAATCCAAGACTTCAAGATTCTTAGCCTTATCCCCTAGATGGCTCCATCACTGTTTTCTGGGTCCCACTCTTCCTGACTCTGACAGAGAACTGTCAAGATGACTATATATTCCATTTTATACATTTTATTGCCTCCTTAGCAGGTTCTGAGCTTGATTTCTAGCATAGTCTTCCATGCAGCTGCAGGAAATAAGGGTCTCCTAACACTTCCCTAGAGGCCTTTTGGTTTTCACAGTTTATGGTGGGCTAACCTATAGCTATCATTTTCTTTTTTCAAGATAGTCAAAGCAATTGCCAAATTGGTCGATGCCACAAACCTTATAATTACTATTGCCCTCTACTACACTGTTCAAGTTCCCTGTCTGACTTTTCACCTCCCACTTGCACCTAATCCTAACCCCCACAGGAAAAAGTTATTCATTGTGATGCTGTGTCCCTCAATGGCCACTGTAAAAGTGTTCTTATTGACATCTTACTGGTGGGTATTCAGCCCCAAAAACCATTCTGAGTATTTGCATTTTAGAACCATTTTCAGTACTTTCTTAGCTGGGGACTCCAACAGGCAGAGCTGAGACAAAGGCTTGCATATGGGTAGATTTAAAAAAAAAAACAAAAAACTGATCCCAGGAAAGAGATAATTGGCACAGGGAAGCTGAATAGCCAATAAAAAGGAACATTTTTGAGATGTCCTCCTGCTTTGCAAATTGTGCTTCACCCTACTGGGATCTACTGAGGAGAACACATATACACTTGGGGAATAGAAAGGGGAAACATTTATCTACTGGCTCCTGTCCCACACATTTCCGGGCTTCATGTGGCTGCACACAAGAGTGGATTCCCAGGAAGTGAGGTAGGCAACCTTAACCCAGAGCAAAGCACCGTCTAACTGCATCTGTGCAAGCAAGTCGAAGTGTGCATGGAGGTGGGTGCTGAAGTTTTGGCTGGAGCAAGAAGTAGGGCCAAGAGGACACTGAAGTGACGCACACTATGAACTCCTCTTCACCATGCAGCTTCTGCGCAGTCCCTTTCTGCCCTTGTCTCCCCAGGTTTTGCAGCTCTTGTTATAGTCGAGGATGTTTATCACATCAGGCGGAACTCCTCACCTGGAAGAAGTGTATTCTTGCAGGCGTCTTGTGAGCCCCTGAGCCAGCTCCCTGAGCATCTGCCGTACACAGCTTCTTCCTGTGTAGCTGCTGCACCTCATCTGGCTACTTTGGGCAGCCCTTAATGTTTTTTGAGCCTGAGGATTTTCTCTCTTTCTCCTAGCTTTGCTCAAAATGTCATTGTCCCTTCTGATTTAGTTTCTATTAATCTTGTTTTGTATGACATCCTAGAAGAGAACTGGGAAATTTCCGTCACGCTGCCTACTCTGATTCTTTCTATCATAAGGAGATGGAAGTGTCGGGAGAGACTAGTCAGAAAGTTTTGCCCTCCTCTCTGTTCCTGTCCACTCAAGGCCAAACACTATTCAGATATCAACTTTGTTGATTGTAGCCCACTGCTGAAGCCAGGATGTGTCCATCATCTTCACAATCCCAGCCCCAAAGCTGGCGAGGCACCCTTGTTGATGGCTGTGGACATAGAGCTGTTTTGTCTGCACACACAGCTGAGCCTCTGCGGTGGCCACCAGGTGAGTATTTTGCAGGAGAGGGAGTAGTGTTCTGACACGTTTTACTATTTTTCCTCAGGGTAGAAATATAGGTCCATGGTGGTATCTAATTGTAACTCTCTTTCCTCATTTGTGGCACATAGCTCCCTGTCCCAGGAAGGGACTCAAATGCTTCAAGTATCTTGCTTAAAAATCTATAGGCAACAGTCTGTTAGTCCCATTTGCTTCACAGGAGGAGGGATATTCCCAAGGGTTTTCGTAGCTGCTTGACCTATATTATCTCATTTAATACACACAACAAACCCAAGAGAAAGATGTCAATTTTACATGCAAAGGACCTGAGGCTCAGAGTTCTAGCCCAAGGTTTTCTGACTCCAAAACTCATGCTCTTTGCACTGTAGTGTGTATATATATGTATATATATATATAGCATTTCAAATAACTCATATTTGTAGATGAAGAACACAAGTCCCCAAATTCAAAACACGTGACCCTCCCCTCTCCCCACCATTAACTACTTCTGTTATGTTGGGTAAATTAATTCTCTGTGCCTCAGTTTCTTTGATTGAAAAATGGGGATATAATAGTACCTACCTAATTGTTATGGCAGGTTGTTGAGGATTAAGTAAGTTAATATATGAGAAGTGTTTAAAATAGCATAAGACACAGCTGGTTCACAGACTTCTGCTCCAAAGTCTGGGACATTTCTGAAATGGTCATTTAAGTCAATGGGAAAATGGGTTGCATTTTCCAAAATGCTCTTTACAACAAAGATAGCATTGGACAGTGACAACTTATGGCTTTTTAAATTTGGAGACTGCAACCAGTATAGAATAATTCAAATTAATTTATTATGGAATAATTCAAATTCAGACCAGGGAAAGAACTTATAAAGTTGGAGCCATTTAAAGAATGGAAGAGGTGAACTGGGGAGACCAAATAAATGGAGGCCAAGCAAGACAAGTCAAGCCCGCGAGGCTTAGTAATGAGTCTAGCTCATAAATGTCCTGCATAGTATAGTAGTGAACATCCTGGTTGTAAGTGACAGTGACCTAACACACACTAAAACAAAAACAAAAAAGGAGTGAGTTGGTACGTGCAATGGGTAAGCTCAAGTATGGAGCTCACTTCAGCCCCTAGATCTAGGGGCTCAAGCAATATCATTGGAGCTTAATTGCTCTTTTAAAAAAAAAATCTCAGCTGTGCTTGTTTCCACTTGTCTTAATGTGTGGGCTTAATTCCGTCCTGCCACAGACAATTCTTTGCACATCATGGGAAAGATGATTGCTAACAGATGCAAGTCTTTATCCTTATAGGAAGAGGGGCCCTTTCTCTCCAATATCCCAATAGGAAAATCTCATGGAAAAAGCCTGATTAGCCCTGCTTGGATCTGTGTCCCTGGTCCAGTCTCTATGGTCTAGTCACAATGGTTAGGAGGACAGGGCTCCATGACAGTCCCAACTTTGGTGGGTAAGGGAAGCCAGGCTTTAGGCTGGAGGTGCAGCAGCTCCCACATTGAAAGAGGATTGCTGGACAAACAATCAATTGATGTCCATCCTGCCCCTTGTATCCAATCTCAGGCTCTCTCAATTTGTTCTCCTCCTCTTTCCCCTCCAGTCCTGGTCCCAACTGGCTTCTGGCTTTTGGTTTTTCTTTTACAATATCATCTGTCCTTAGACTTAATGTTTATATTTGACCCCCTGACTCTTGACTCTTTGCTGCACCTCAAGGATTGTGGTTCAGATATGCTCTACCACTCTTTCTGCTTTGGGCAACTACCCAGCCCTAAAGACTCAGCTCCTAGCACCAGTTTCACCTTTCCAGTCTCCTCGAGCTTTGCAGAACAAGAGATGTTGTGTGACATGAGGGTTGTATTTAGGGCTTATGTGGCTAGTAGTAAGTAGTAAGGCTTCAGTTTATATAAATGCACTGAAGGGACTGAAGGGTGGGATCTCAAGAGCATCGGAGGAGGAGGAGAAGCATTGGAGTAGGAGGTAGGACCTGAGAATCAACAGTGTATCAGAGTAAGAGCATTGCTATAGCTCAAATCCTGGGAAACTGTGGGGCTTTGAGGTCAAAGGCAGCATATATGATCACTCCAGGGTCAGTCAGAAACATGGGGCATCTTTAATTTCCTTTTATGTGAGGAGAAAGGTTGATATGTCTCTTTAGACTCAATCTATTGGTTGCTTCTTCATATCTTTCTTTTTTTCTTGCAATTTGTTGAAGATACAAGATTATTCATTCTGTAGAATGTGCCACAGTCTGGCACACTTATGCCGCTTATTGTATCCCCATGGTGTTGTTTTGCATGCCCCCAATGTCTTCTCTGTTTCCAATAGTTCGATAGTTGGATCTAGGGAAGAGCCTTGAGTTTTTAGCAAGTTTTTACCTCTTAGTGTGTTCTTCCATCAGGAGGCATTTAATCTTTGATAATGTATCTTTTTTGATTTTGGCAGCCATTGATGGTCATTCCTTAGGGGTATTAATTCGTTAGGAGTTACAAAGTAATTATATTTTAATTTTATCATTCATTCTTCATTTATTGGCTAAAATACTTGTATAAAGAGAAACTTCCTTTTATCTGCTACTTGTTTTTCAGTGGTACAATCTGTATAAGAAAGGCAGGATAAAATCATTATTTTTTTCTTCCATTTTCCTGTTTTCAAAATAGAGAATTCACTAGCATCTCCAATAGTGACTGATAATTTTCTTAAAGTATCATTATGAAGTCATGGATCTAAACATATCTAATATGTTTCAATCAATTGGAGTCCTCCTTCTTGGTATTCAAACTGTCCCTATTTTGACCAGTGTGAATCCATTCAAGTTGAATTCCAAGTCCTTTGGATACAACCCTAGGTATCTCTCCTAACTTCCTTACTTTCTGGTGAGGTGAGAGGTACCAGCCTCCTCTGATAGGTTTCTTGTCCTACAACTGGAATTGGACATTTCTTCAAGGAGTCCTGGTTCTGTTGAGCAGGAGATAGAATTTCAAGACCATAGCCTAGGTGCTAGGGGTTTATTTTATTTTCCAAATTTATAGGAATGCTAATATATTCAATTACAATCTATAAAAGTAATAGAGGTTTATTTTATTTTCCAAATTTACAGGAATGCTAATATATTCAATTACAATCTATAAAAGTAATATATAATCTCTGATTTACTAATTCCATGAAAAGGCTGTATGAATTTTCAGAAAACTTGCAGGGTATGTTTGGCAATATGAGTATGTTTAAATAGTTTTGTAGGATTCCCCCCACCCCCAATTATCTTTGGAAGGTCCTCGGGGGCTGTTTGTCTCCAGAGGAGCTGAGGCTGAGGTCTAACGAAAGGCCTGGGGAACTGCTATCACATGAGATACGCTAAATGAACAGAGAAATCAAACTGTGCTTTCAAATATAAGCCTAAAATTGAAGTCCCTGGGCCAGATGCTTCAAATGTCGGGCACTGATTTATATGAGCAAGCTGTTTCTCACATGGGCAGCCCTGTGTATTATAATAGGCCTCAGGAGGACTAGCAGCAAGGATTTATTTATTTAATGAAGGTTAAACATTCACCCAAGCAATGTGGGATGCCAGCTGCTGGGAAAACTATCGCATAGGCTGAAAAGGCCCTGTCATCCCAATCTGCATGTTCTTTGTGCAGGTGAGCTGTGCAGAAAGCTCAATTTAAAGCTTGGTGTGCTTTATCTGAGTTCAGCTAGTTGTTAATCGTAACGTTCAGTTTCATCATGCTGGGAGAGCCACATACAACTATTTCCAGCACGGCGGCATTCCTACCAGGAGGTCTGGAATGCACTTTGGCACTAGTGAAGCTCCCCCTTCCCTGGACATTGCTGGAGACCATTCAGGTTGTGTAAAGAGTAAGGCTCCTCTTCATAAATGAGTTAACACCACCACCTCCCCTGCTCTCTTAGAAATATGGTGTTTTATGCGTTTTATGATGCAGGTCAACTAGAGGGTCCTGGAATCTTTAGCTGGGGGGATTCTTGCTTTCACTCAGCGTTTGTTTAAACGCATGAAGACTTTGGCCCTGTCCACACATCTGAAGAGGTTTGTTGATTTTGGTTTTTTTCAAAATGGATGCACTTCATTCCGATTGACCTAAAGATGGGCAGAGAAATATTCAGAAAGAACACCTGACTCACAGAGCTGATTGCTGGGTGAGAACAACAAATTACAGTTGCATGTTTGCATATCTTATCACCAGATAGTATCTTATCACCGGATAAGACTAAGGATATGGAGTGACTAAATCCACTTGGTGGTCTGACCCTGAGATAGTGTGACATGTATCACTTTCTGGCTAATATTAAAGCAATGCAAATCTTAAGTGGCGCCAATATCATGTTTTAAAGTCTCTGTAGCTAGTACAAGCATGAGAAGGCATATCCCTGTGATATTTTTACTGAGGAGTTTGGCTACATGCTTTTATCTCTGGAGGAGCACAGAACTTTCTTTCACTTGTTCTCCTCTATGGTGGAGAGGGAGTTTATTGGGGTTAAAAAATGATACAATTAGGCCTACATTTGTAGGAGTGGAATGAGTTTCTGTAGGAGGAGGTTGGAGGTGGAGAGGAGAGGGGAATTCTGACCAGTAATGGGGACTCAGTGGCAGTACCTGGGGTGACATGTGCATCTCATGATGCTGACTCCCCAGGTCCACGGGCTCCCAGTCTCCCCCAGAGCAGGTCAGGCCCTGCAGGCTTGAAGACTGAACATCTCTGTGGTAACCACTGGAGTGTCCAACCAGATGTTTTAGTGCTGTGCTAGGACCCTTGTATGATCCTGGGAGGTAGGAACCCCAATATTGACTAGGATTGAATTCTCCACCAAAGAGTTGGATTTAAGTTGCTGTCAAAGGAACTGTGATCTGAATTTGTTTGCAAGGACCATGCCTACAGCTCCCCCGGAAACCTCAGGGATCTCGTCTCCCAATTGTCACCCGTCTCCCCTCTCGTCCCTCTGACCCGCTGCCTCTGCTGGTTCTTTCCCTGCAATGTGTAAACACACTCAAATGTCTCATATCTTGAAAAGATACACTTCCTCATGCACTCTCTAACTACTCTTCAATCTTCCTCCTCCTTTTCTCAGGCATCTTCTTGGAAGAAGAATCTACTTTTGTCATATCCATTTCATCTCTTCAACTAACTGACTCTGACTTCTATACTCAGTGCTCTGCAGAATCACCTGGTTAAGGCCACCAGGGTGCCTTTTCTGACCTCATTTCAATTATCTCCTCTGAAGTAGGAAGTTTCCCTTTGGAAACTTTGTGGGTTTTTTGCCATTGGAGATACTTCATCCTTTGCTTTCTCCCTTTGCTGTTTTGTCATCTCTATTGGCTTTTCTTCTTGTCTGTCCGTGAGTCTTGGTCGTTGTGATGTGAGGGCTCTTCCCTGACCCTATTTTCTTCTCTCTCTCTCTCTCTCTCTTTATATATGTATATTCCAAAAACAGTAACCAGATCAACTTTCATATCTTCAGTTACCTTGTACAAGTTGATATGTCAAAAATCTTTATCTTAAGCCCAGATTTTCTGGTTTCCATGCATTAAATTCAACTGCCCACTGGACATCTCCACGTGGGTCCACAAACCCAGTGTGTAAATAGAATTCATCATTTTCACCCCATCCTAAATCTGTTCCTTCTTCTAAATTCTATATGTCAAGAAGTGGCCCTACCTCGTTATCCACGCCCCAAACTTGGGATTCATTCTTGTCTCCTCCCTTCATCTCATTGTCTAGCTCCCCCAAATCCTGTCCATCTTACTCTCTAAATATTTTTTATATTTCTCCCTCTGTTTCATTCCTAGGTCAGGCCCTAATCTCTCCCTGTCTCCCTCTATCCCTCCTTATGCCATTATAAGCACCTATTTGGTCTTCTTGCCTCTTGTCTTGCTCTCTTTCAATTCATATTCTCATTATTTTCAGCCTGATCTTTCTGAAATGCAAATTTCATTGCATTATAACTTTTCTCAAAGCCACCCAGTGGTTCCTCATGTCATAGAATACGAGCACATCAACGGGTGTGCTTTGGCTACAAATAACAGAATGTATAACCAAGAGTGACTTAAGACATAAGGGTTATTTTTTCTCTCTCTCTCATAACAAGAAGTCCAGAGACAGGTGGTTCCAAGTGTGGTTCAGTAGCTCTGTGATGTCATCCAGGACTGCCATCTTCACAGGGATGACCTCCCCTTCATGGTCACCAGATAGCTGTAACAGCAACAAGGACAGCTTTGACAAGAAGATTGAAAGTGGTGTGTTCTCTTCATGGGTGTGTCCACTTATATCATCAAAGAAACTCTATTTTGGCCACCTCCCTAGCAAGTGTCCCCTTCTATCTCTTTGACCAGGATTGGGTCACGTGGCTATCTCTCACCATAAAAGCAGCTAAGAAAATCTGTACCTGGTACTTTCAGCCACTAACATGAAAGCAGGCCAGGAGGAAAAGTAAGTCAGGGAATGGTTGTTCTGTAGGCAGCCAAAAGTAATTGTCCCAACCTTCAACTCCTAGAGTCCCTAAACACATTCTCTCTCACCTCTACGCCTCTCTGTCTGTGGGTCCATCACCTGGAATGTAAACCCCCATGTACCCACCACTCCTTTCACCTGGCTGACTCCTTCCCCTTTGTCAAGCCCCTACGTGCTGGACTAAATGTCCATCTTGTGTTCTAGATTGCATCGTTTACCCTACGCTATTGTAATACCAGATATCTGTTCCTCATACTAATCTTCAACCCCCTTGAAAATAGAAACTGAGTATTTCCCCCTATGATAGCCACAGTCCATTTTCTTTGAAGTGACTAATTTTTTTAAATAAGTCCATTAATAGATTAGAATATAAAGCTGCTTCCTCTTTGTGATGTTTTTCTCCATGGTTTTGTTAGCTACCAATGGCCAGTAGAGGGCACTCTGGCCTTTGGCTACAGTGCCCTTTGGAGGCAGTTTGAGTCCTGTAGGATTGTATGCTTTTTTTTTTTT
>VBSM01003204.1:41313694-41324933 GCA_008086735.1 Cheirogaleus medius | reverse complement strand
CCAGATAATTTCTATTTTTAGTAGAGACGGGGTCTCGCTCTTGCTCAGGCTGGTATCGAATTCCTGACCTCTAGCAATCCGCCCACCTCTGCCTCCCACAGTGCTAGGATTACAGGTGTGAGCCACCATGCCCGGCTTATCCCGACTATTCTTTAGGCCTGTTTTATGTCTCTTATCTTTGATGAAGCCTTCTCTAAACACACAATCAAGCAAAGTACTCTCTAATTTCTGAACACTTACATAATCTATTTATTACTTATATTCTTAGTCCCCTTTTGAGGTGTATAAATCTGGTTTTGCCAGACCTGGAGGCAGTCCAGTGTATAACGCTTTAGCTCTTCAAGAGATTAATGGCCACACAAACAGATACTTAGTGTACATTTGCTTTTTATTTTTTTTAACAGAACTCTAAACCTAAATTGCTCAATGTTAAATGCTTCAACTTTGAGCCTACCTAGAAATATGTCCATCGCTAAAGAGAATACACACACACACACACACACACACCCTTATCACATTCTACTATTGTCAGTGTTTTACCAGTTACAATGAAGTATAGAAACCTTACCTCATTTTACATCTGTTTATCCTCTTCCATTTATAATATAATCGTCTAAAATAAATTTTAAATTAAAAAATTCCTCTACATACATTGAGAACCAAATCATAGAGTGTTTCAATTTTTGCTTCAACTGTCAAACATAATTTAGAAAACTTGAGAGAAGTAAAGTTCTGTTTACCCATATTTTTGCTCTTTCCATTGTCCTTTCTTTTTGCTTGATGTTTCAAGATTCCTCTTTTATCACTTTTTTCTGTTTAGTGAAATTCCTATAGCTGTTATTTTAGGATAGGTCTGCTGGCAACAAATTCTCTTGTTCTTCCTTCACCTGAGTGTGTCTTGATTTCCTCTTCATTCCTGGAAGGTATTTTTTACTGGATACAGAATTCTTGGCTGATAGCCACTTTCTTTCAGCACTTGAAAATTGTGTATAACTTCGGTCTGAACTTCCATGGTTCTGAAGAGAAATGTACTGTCATTTGAATGGTTTTTCTCCACTTGTTAAGGTGTGATTTCTTTCTCACTGCTTTCAAGAACTTTTGTTTGTCTTTAGTGTACGGAAGTTTGACTGTGAAGTGTGTTGGCATAAAATTATTTGCATTTACGCTGTTTGGGACTCATTGGTCTTCTTGAATCTGTAGTTTTATGTCTTCAGCCATTATTTCTTTGAATATTTTTCAGCCCTATCATCTTTCTCCTCTCCTTCTGGACCTCCACTGACATGAATATTAGACCTTTTGTTACACTGCCATAAGTTCCCAGGATCTGTTTCCTTTTTTTCCTAGTCTATTTTTCTTGTTCATATGGGATAATTTTATTTTTCTATCTTTAAGTTCACTTATGATTTTCTCTGTCTTCTCTGTTCTTTTGTTGAGCTTATTTATTGAGTTTTTTTTATTTCACTCATTGTAATTTTACTTCTATATGTGTTTTGCTGAAGCTTTCTCTTTCTTTGTAGAGACTTTCTTTTTCTTTTCAAGAGTATTCATAATTTCTTTTTTTCTTTTAAATTAATTTATTTTTTTAATTTCAGCATATTATGGGGGTACAAATATTACAGTTATGTATATTGCCCATGCCCTCCTCCCCCCTCGAGGCAGAGCCTCAAGCATGACCATCCCCCATACGTTGCACATCTTACTCATTATGTTTGTATATACCCATCCCCTTGTTAAAACATTTTTATGATTGGTGCTTTAAAATCCTTGTCAGATAATTCTAACATCTGTATCATCTTGATATTGATATCTATTCATTGTCTTTTCTCACTCAAGTCATCATTTTCCTGGTTCTTGGTATGACAAGTGCTTTTCAATTGAAACCTGAACATTTGGGTATTATATTATGAGATTCTGGATCTTACTTAACCACTTCGGTACCAGTGTCGACTATAGTCGACAGCCACAGATGAACGCGCACAGCGACTTTAGCCGACAGCCGTGATATGAAGGCACACAGCCGAGCGTCGACTTAAGTCGACAGCCAAAAGCTTTTACTTTTATCTCTGCAGTTGCAGTGTATACATTCAGCTAATAAGAAGTTACTACGAATCTGTGACCTTTTAACAAGTCCTTAGTAGGAGTTATTATAGTTATTTTCCTAAAGCTGCCTGTAAAGTAAAACAAGCTTTCAGTGCTCAAAGCTTTCCTCATCACACAAGAACAAAACGGATTCGTCGTCAATGCACAGCACAAACTATCGTGCGGACTATGAGTGCCGGCCATGGGCAAGGTTTCGCAGCCAGTGAGCGCTGTACCGAAGTGGTTAAATAATCTATTTTATTTAGCAGGCTTCCTTTGACACTGCTCCAGTGGGGAAGAGAGCGTGGCTTGTTGCTGACACGTGGGGATGAAAGTCCAGGTTTCCCAGTTGGCCTTCATTGCTGGGTAGCAGAGGGCAGGTGCCTCCTCCTTACTTCTGGGCAGGGATGGGAATTCAGGATCCCCACCAAGCCTCTGCTACTATCATGGGTATCGCTGTGATGCCATGTCCTTCCTCAAGTATCAAGGTCCCTAGCCTGTCTACCTTTTGCTCTCTACCCTTCAGAGTCTTCTTATGTTTCTTTTATATATAATGTCCAGGAATTTTAGCTGTACTTGACAGAAAGGATAGAAAAAACTATGTCCACTCCATCTTTTCAGATGTGAAAATCTTAGAAAATATTTGAACTCAATGCTGCTGAAAACACAACCTATCAGGATTTGTGATATGCAGATAAAGCAGCACTTCATGAGAAATATGTCTCTCTAAAACCTTAGAAAAACAAAATCTATAATTAGTAATCTAAACCTCCACCTTAGAAAGCTAGGGGAAAAAAAGCAAATTAAACCCAGAGTAACTAGAAAGAAGGAGATAATAAAGATAAGAGCATAATAAATGAAACTGAGAACAAAAGAATAGAAAAATTCAATGAAATAAGCAGTTCGTTATTTGACAAGATCAACAAAAGTGATAAACTTCAAGCTAGACTGATCATGAAAAAAAGAGAGAAGATGTAAATTACCAAATCAGTCAGTTCTCATATAATATTTGTTTTGAAATGTAAATTCTTTCCAGCACAATTGATACACTAGGGAACACTTTCAGCATAATGTACTTTTGTGTATGGTTATGTATAATTTTGTACACAAGAAACACTAAGTGCAGAAAACTATACCCAGCTGAACCGAGCCATGTAGGAATGCACAAAATGCACACATGTGCACACCTCAGACATGTACCAGCTACCCCAGTTCACTGCATGTGTGGTGAGCCACACCCATCCACATGTGGTGTTGGAACTGTCCATCCAATTTCAGACGACCCTCCTTCCTTCCACCACTTCACAATAACTCACAGGCTGCAACAACTCTGATGCCCACTTCCACAAGCAAACTTCAAGCCTTTTTAAAGGCAAGGGGTCATATTTGTTGTTGTATTCATGTATTTCTTAATTGCTCTACATATGTAAAACTGTAGTGTTATTTTTAATAGGTACTTATCTCTTTTTGTTTTTATGCATCACTGACAAAGTTTTTGAATCTTGTACCCCAATCCCATTTTCCTCATAAGCCTGTGATTTATACTGTGCAATTGTGCATAGCACAGTGATTTTTAAGAATGTATATGTGGCATTATACTAGAACTGACTGTACTTTACCAAGTGGTCAAATTTAGTGTCCCAATCAGACATTATGTGCCTCCCAATATGTTGTAATACGAACTATACAGCATCACTTGTGAAGAGTTCTTACCAACTATCCTGAACCTGAATCTAACCAAGCCTTTACGGCCACAGTAAAGAAAAATGGGAGAGAGATAAATTAAATGACACCAAGAGGAAACAGTTAGGTAAATGTAGACAACTGGCTTGTTCTGATTGAGTCCCATTTTGAAGAAGCCAACTATAAAACACATTTTTGGTACGACTGGGCAATTGACTAGACACCGGGGTGTTAGATGATATTATGAAATTATTGTTCATTTTAAGAGCAATAATATTGATGTTACGTCATAAAATGTCCTTTTTGGTGAAATAAAAGCTTAGGTATGTAGAAATCATGTATCCTGAAATCTGTAATTTCCTTTAAAATGCTTCAGCAATACAAATATACACACATATATAGATAGATGCCTACAAACATATATAAGAATATATTAGAGCAAATATGGAAATATATATGAAAATATAAGAAAGCAAATATGGCAAAATGCTGTGAGTGTTCATTATACTAATCTTTTTACTTTTTTGTGTGTCTGGCATTTTTCATATTTTGTTATTTTTATCACTTTACAAAACTGATACTTTAGAGGACTTAAAATATTTTCACCTGCTCGTTAGTATAGAAATTTCATTACCTCGGTAGGCCTCCTAAGTCTCAGGGTCTATCTATCTTGCTTGTACCAACTAGATATAGTCCACTGTCTCATTGCTCTTGTGTTTTCTGTTATAAAAAGCACTTAGCTCAGGCAGACTGTGCCCATCTTCGGGATTCTTTGCATTCCTCCAGGATATAAGACTCCCATTGTATTCCCTTGTCTGGCCCCATAAGGGAAATTGAGCATAACTTTCTCTCTCTAACTTGGATTTTTTTTCTTTGAGTGAAGGAACAATCAGATCAAAGCAAAATCTAAAAAAATAAATGGAGTTGGGTTTAATAGTCACTGAGAGAAGAGATGATGTTCTGGAAGTTTGGGAAAAAGAGCCAAAGACTTTAGCATGGATGAACAGCCCAGATGGGAAGGCAAAGCCTGGCGTATGATTCTAAAATGTGGATGCCCAAGTCCTGCTTTCATGCAAAACTGGGCACGGCCAGACTCTCTCTCCCAACTCCCTGACAATGGGGAGTTGCTGAATCTGAGCCAGGACTAAAGGAATAGATAACTGCGCACACCAGACCAGGGGACAGCTCATGTGCACGCTGCTGCAGGGACAACAGAGAAATCTCAGAGATGAAGGGTATGGGAGACAGAGATCCAGGGAAAGAGTTGGGACATTTAGGAGTGATTATAGGACTTTTTTATTTTTGCTTTTTTTTTTCTTCCTTTAAGCTTTCACTGGAAGAGGTGATTAACTGTTGTGCATCCAGAAATAGTTTATGCTAAACATAGCAAAGCTGGCAGGGTTTGTTACAAAATAGAACTTGGGTGTGGGAATGCTGCCTCTTAACTGTAATCCTTCCCTTGGGTAAAGCAGTGTCAATGCTGTGAACCGAAGCCAAGGTCAACCTTGAGAATCTCTTTACTACAGAAAGAAAAGTTTTGTTCTCATGGTGGTGCAACCTATCTAACGAGGTCAGAGGGATCTTTTCTTTAATAATCATCAATGGTAGAGGTAGAAGAGATCATTTTTAAGAAGATTTGGCTAATATTCCTGATTCTATAGATATCACCCAAGCTCACACAGCTACGTAGTGGTAGAGGTCAGACTCCAAGTTCAGTGCTCTCCCCACCATAGCATGTGGTTTCTCCCAGTTTAGTATTTTTTCCCATTAGATTATGATTAAACATGAACAGAAGTAGAATATGATTAAAACTCAGAAGAGGTTGTGCATTGGCCTAATTGAAACCTTATTAAACTCTGGTTAGGTTCTTGGGCTGGGGTGAAGACTGAAGCTGGAGAGGCAATGCTCTCAGCAAAATAATCAGAGCCTTTACTTAGAGGCAGGTGTTGGTTTCTCTGCCCTTTAGGTAATGTGATCTCAGGGATGCTCAGAGGTGGTTCCAGGTGTGCCGTCTGGGCATTGCATATGTGGGTGCCTGCGTGGATGGAGGTGGAGAACCAGTGTTTCTGGGCTGTTGTACACATTATGGAATTAGACCAGGAAACATGAGGAAATAGGAAATGTGGCTGGGCAGAATCACCACGCTGGACCCACAAGGGGTACAAGGAGAAGAAATCTTTTCCTACCCCCAGCCTTACTCCAGTCCCTCCTGTATGGGATTCCAAAGGGCATGACATGACATGATTTTGGAATAATTTCAGACTTACAGCAAAGTTGGAAAAATATTGTGATGGATTCCTATATACTTTTAACCCAGATGCCCAACATGTTAACATTTCACAGAGATGATTTATCATTCTCTCTCTGGATCATTTGAAAATACATTGAAGATATAATGCCTCTTTGTGCCTAAATTCATCAGTGTGCCTTTATTGAAACAAGGGCACTCTCTTACATAACCATAGCATAATTATCAAAACCAGGAAATTAACATTCATATAGCTATTATCCAATCTACAGACCTATTCAAATTTCACCAGTTGTCACTGTAATATGCTTTATAGCAAAAGAAAAATATATTTTTCTGGGTAGGATCTAATCTAGGATCACATGATGCATTTAGTTGTCATGTCTCTTCAGTCTCCTTTCAGTTCCTCAGTCTTCTTCATGACCTAGACATCTCTGAAGAGCACTGGCTAGTTAATTTGTAGAAGGTCTTTCATTTTTGGTTTATCTGATGCTTCCCCAGACTTAGATTCATGTCATGCCCTTTGGAAGCAATGCACAGAAATCGTGATGTGTTTTTCTTGGCACATCTCAGAAGGCAAAGGATATTGATTGTGCATTATAGGTTATGTCAACTTTGAACCCTTGGGTCAAGTGGAGTCAGTGAGGTTTCTACACTGTAAAGTTATTATTTTATTTTTCATTTGTAATTAATAAAAGTCTTGTGGGGAGATACTTCAAGACTATCTAAAAATCCTTTCTTTTACTTTAGTTTTAACATCAATTAGTGATTCCTAAAGTAGTTACTACTACGGCTGTTGCCAAATGGCGATTTTTTCCCTCATTCCATTCGCATCATTTCTTCTCTATCTATTAGTTGCCATTCTACTGCAAGGAAGTGATTTCTCTTCTTTCTCATTTATTTATTTATATATTTACATAAGTATGGACCCATGGGTTCTTATTGTATCCTGTGAGCTATAATCTATACTATCAATATCTATTCTGAAGCTCAAATTGCCCCTGTTTGAGCCCCTTCAACTAACTCCTTATTCTTTTGACATATCCCCACACTCTTTGAGCACATCTCTACCCTCTGGCCTAGCGAGGTGCTCTAGGCTCATCTTGTACTTTCCTAGCTCCCCTTCTGGAATCAGCCAGTTCTTTAAGGAAGCTTGATTCCTTTTAGTAGACAGCAATATTTAGAAACCAAGATCTGGGTGTTAACATTTGCTTATTCTTTCTGGGATGTTCCAAATGATACTTTTATAAGCTCTGGTTTCATCACTTCACTTCTTGAAAATTTTCTGGGCCTTCCTGCTACATAAGACCCAAGGTCCACTTTTCCAACCCCGGGCCAGACCTATGTGCTGCCTCTTGCCTTCTAGGGAGAACCTTCTACCTCTTTCCTCTCATCTTTGTAGTAATATCTGTTCCCTCTGTGGCTACAAAGTTGGTTGCAAGCTCTCCAGAGCCCTTCTTCCCAACAATTCATACAGAAGCCATGTGTTCTGAACCCAAAACTAGGCAACTGTAATGCATGACCACCCAAACATAAACATACTTATTTTTTTTTATGGGTAGAATGAAACTAGATATTTGAAATCAGGGCATTTCTAGAAATTATTAATATATCCATCCACAAGTACAAAGACCTCACTCTTCTTTAAATAGGGCACAGACATGAGAAAACAAAATGGCAAATGAGGGTAGGGTTCACACTTCTAAACTTTTTATGCTTCTTTAATTCTTAATAATAAAGTTCATAAATTCTGCTTCCATGCACTTACATGTTCTCTTGTTGTCTCTTACTCTGGGTATCTCAGGACTGCATTAGTCCCTTGTCAAAGCCTTTGCTCTCCATGTGAATTCCCAAATGCTCTAAATAGCAACCCTCCAGAAGAAGACCTAACAGAGAGAGAGGGTAGACAGGAAAAGTAACTAACATAATGTGTAAGTTTCATTTTCATAGTCCTGAAAGTTTTCCCTGGACAACTCTGGCGTGTTTATTATGTCTCACAGTTGTTTTTTGTTATCATTTCATTTGAAAACACATAGCTCATCTCTGTTTAAAAATTTGTGTTAGTTGATGCCAGTTGTATATCCTGAAACATCTTCCTGGAGTAATAGTACTTTTCATTAACCTCAGAAACTGTGGTCTTTTCCAGTGTGGGGGAGGCAGAAGCAACAAGAAGTCTTGTCAGAGCGGACTCCCAGCTCGGGCTGAATTGCACTGTGTGACCTCCACGAGTCATGCACCTTGGGCACCATTTCCATGGCTGCCACTAGCCCACCTGGTAACTTTGTGTGAATTAGATGAAGGCGCCTAGGAAGTCTCAAACTCTCAAGTAGTGAGTTGTTTCCACTCATAGCTCATTAGCAGGAATTAATCATATGACTTTACCCAACCAGAGTGGTCAGGAGGTGCAGTCCCACCATGTGCCCAGTATGGAGGGAGACAGGGAAAGATCTGGCAATGAGACGGATGACAACTAAATGTCTTACAATTGGTTGTATCTTAAAATTCATCAGCAGTATTATGCCATATTAGTAGCATATAAAATAATAGTGCTTTTTACAATATGTGGTCTCTTAGGTTCTATGAAATATGGTGGCTTTTCTGAATAGTTTGAGAATATGAACAGGTGTACTTGCTAGCCCTACCAACATGAAGAGGTAAAAATCAAAGTCTATGGTCATAAAAACACTCATAGCCAATAAACATATCCAGAAGCTCACAGGATATCCTTGTAAGAGCTGTGCCAGGGCTGTGCCCTCTGTGTGTGCTTGAGGAGCCGTGTCCTCTGGCCATCGCTGCTGGCACATCCTCTCTCTTTGCCCTGTGTTCTGCCCCCATATTTTGGTCACTATAACTGCTGCTGCAAGGCCTGGGCCCAGAGTCTCTGCACCTGCGTGAGTCCTGGTAGTCCTTGTGGCTCTTGCCGTGACTATTGCTTCTCCTGGACCCCTGGTCTTGTCCATGTCCACGTCCAGCAGAGTCAATTAACTCTGTTTCAGGCAGGAACTGCACTCGGGCCAAGGCTAACTCTCCTTAGCCTGAGCCCCGAAACTGCTCTGAAGCAGGTCCTCTGGTGTCTGCAGCCCAAGCTGGTGCTGGTATCTGGGCCTCATGCTGGTTGCCACCTGGCTAGATTGTCCCAGGAATCCCACACCGTGACTACACAGCCTGTTTTGCTCTAGCTGCAAACAGCCTACCTGCCAGTAAAATGTCCTTTTCCAGAGCATTAGAGATGCTGAGGAGGCTGTTTCTCCTGTTCCAGACCGTTAATGAACTTCTTCTGGGGAAGCACCCTAATGAGAGAAAGACTATCCCTACTGCCTTTCACCACCCAAGGTTAGCACAAACCACTTGCTCTCCCTGAAGACCCACCTCAAGCACTCAGACTAATTGAAAGTATTCTCCACCTAAGACCCTCTTGCCTGTGCCCCAAATACTCCTTTTCTGCCCCATTCCTCATCTTTGTCCATCTTTGTCCAGTGTCCTGTTGTCAGCTCTGTTCCTGACCTTGGTGCTCACTAACTGAATTTGGTTTCCATGGGTTGGCTTTTCTGCTTATTGAGGGGGCTTCACGTCCTCTCTCTGTTTAGTGCCCGAGGGTAGCCCCATCCTTGCTTGAGCACCTGCTCATGGACTGGGAACTGACCATCAGCCTGACTAAACTAAGCTTTCCTTTCTGGTGTGCGTGACTATAATTCTTCTGTCTTTCTGTGATTTGAAAACATCCTGGGTTTAAAGTCTAATTTTTCCAAAAGATACTTCCTTTATCATCTACATCACTACCACACTGATAGTGATTAAATTAGCAGCTATTGTTTACTGATTGCTAACATGCACCATTCATTATTTACAACACTTAGAAAAGATAATATTCTCTTATATTATCAGTGCAATTGTTCAATCAGATGAGCTGATCTATCAGCATGAGTCAATGAAAAGAGGAGCCGTAAGTCAGGATGTGGATGAGAGGTGGAAAAGAAGCTTCAAGTAAAAGCAGAGGATTCACATAATCTAAGGAGGACAAAGTTAATAGATAAAAGAGCAGACCAGAAGGACTCCATAGCTAAATTTCTTTTATGCAGTATGTTGCTTAGGTAAGACAAGTTGAATACTGGGGAAAAGCTTTTCTTTATCATTTGCTGGCTGTTAATATATAGACAGTTCTTCTAGCTAAGAGGAACTAGAAATGGAAAAATTTTCTCAACTCGATAAAGGGGATTCTATGAAAAGTCTGCATGTAGCATCATACTTCTTGGTGAAGGACTGACTGCTTTTCCCTCTAAAATTGGGAAAAGACTATATAGTGTATGATTCCATTTATATAAAATGTCCTGAAAAAGTAAATCTAGAAAGCCAAAGATAGAACATGGATTAATGTTTGCCTGTAGTGGAACAGAGAGTGATTGCAAATGAGCGCAAGGAATCTTTATGGGGTGATGAAAATGTTCCAGCATTAGATTGTGCTGATGGTTTTACAACTCTGTAAGTTTACTAAAAATTATTACGTTGTATAATTAAAATGGTTGAATTTTATGGTGTCTCAATTATAGTCAACAAAGCTCTTAAAATATCACTCTTTGTGGGGTGCGGTGTGTATTTGCACGTGCACGTGTGGGAATGATTATCAGGATGGAAGAACCTCTTGGAGATCAGTTAGGATAGGTGACCTCCTTCACCATATGAGTGAAAACACTTATTGATTGAGTGACTTGTCCAAACCAAAAGAGCTCCCTAAGTAGCTCAGCCAGGACTAGAATCCACTCATCTGGTACCATGTCAATGTCCTTTACCAGGTAAAGTTGTTCTTTAATATTTCTTTTACTAGGAGTTTGGGGAGGGTGAGCTTGCTGGAAAAGTAGAGAAAAAAGGACTCAGGTGCCTGGCTGTGTGGGTTATATCTTCATGCAGGTGGATGTGAGCCTGAGTCTGAGGCTGCAGACAGGTGGGAAGGGTGTTTCCATCTATATATCTGGTGTCTTCCTTGCATGACTGTAAACACACACTTCCCTTTTTAACCATCTTTTTCACTTGTCTCCCTATCAGGAAGTAAAGTTGCCATAAGTATCAGCTTTCAGGAAACCTCCAATTTATGAAACAGATATGTTATTCCTATAAGAGCCAAATGAAATAACTATATAAAAGTCAATGCACAAAAACTCTCTGTAAATCCTTGCCCTGGTGTCGCAGGTCCCACCAGATCCAGGTTCATTTCTCTTTCCTCTTTCATCCTTT
>VBSM01003204.1:41252597-41313594 GCA_008086735.1 Cheirogaleus medius | reverse complement strand
AACTGAAGCTCAGAAAACATAAATAGAGTGTTCAGAATCATATAAAATGAGCGAGGCCCCCAAATGTGTCTCTTTCTAGAGCTGAGCTCTTAATGTAACCATTGCACCACTCTGCCTCTCAGTTTCTCTCATTCTATCTCATCCTAATCCAATTTCATCCAATGCTCAAGCATATCTACCACACCACTGTCAAGGGACCATCCATCCTTCCCAAGGCAAGGAGCACGCTACTGCTGAGGCCCCCATTCCACACTTGCGTGACTTTCTGCAGCTTATACCTAGTACTTGTCCTGGAACTTTTATACAAACAAGTTAAAAATCACATGATTTCCTTTATTATTTTTAAAAAGGCATCATATCCCTTTGTCCCTTAATCCCCCCTGCCCCCCAAAGCAGCCCAGTTCTTGAACATCTCTATGTGACAGGGTTTTGCATCTCCCTACCACCCTGGTTCCTCTCTTCTGAACATGCCCCAGGTTGTCACTACCCCCTCTTAAAATGTAGTGTTTGGAACCCACAGCACAAGTGGAACAGCAGATTCACCTTCCTCTTTCTAGTTTCTATACTTTTCGTGCTGCCTAAATTTTGTTTAGTTTTTGGTGGTCAGATTACTTGGGTAATACCTTGGGAAATCCATTTTCATCTCTATATGGTTAAATAAAATAGATTTAGAAATCTCAGCTGAGTACATAGTCAGAGCTTCAAAAAATACTTGTTATATATTACCTTCATCTTGTTTCTGAGTAATTGATGTCTCTGTGTCTATTTCCACTGAAGCTCACTGATGATTTTATTCCTTGACCTCATACTCCAATTTGCTAGTCCTTTATAAAAATGTCCTTTCTATAGAGGGAAAAATACAAACAAACAGACCCTTCTTGTGACAAGCATGGCTGGACAGTGTGTCCCAGCTGAAGGGGAAGTGTCCTGTGCTCACACCTCTCCTGACTAATCAATCGCCAAGCGGCATGTTTGGTCACAGACGATGCTGAGGAAATCTGCCTGCTCCAAGTTTAACCTTGACCCTGGTGAACAGCAAAAATTCTCTGTGTCAATGGCTAAAATTACCTAGGCAGGCCCTCTCCATCCCTGGCCTGCATTTTCCATCATTTGTTTATTTGTAGTGGGAAGAGATCGTCTTCCAAAGTGGGCCAAAAGCAGATAGATTCAGCTCTACCCCCTGTTGAAGCATAATAATTTTCTAAATCTGCCTGGGGACTCAAATTAGTTCTGGATGCTTTCCTGTCACTTGGGTGGAGGGCTTGTCCCCAGCATTAATATTGATGGAGATATAAATTATTACTGCCTTTCCAGTTTTTAACTAGTGCTTAAAGTTGAGTTTTAAACCCTCACAAAGATAAAAAACAAACAAACAAATAAAACCCTAAACTTGCCAATTTCTGTATTTCTTAAAGCAGTCAGTTCTCTCTGATGCCCTTAAATCATAAGAATGTTTACCCAGCCAGACCCTTGTCCTGTAATTCTACCTGGAAGCAACTTAATCTGATCGAGGCTGCCACCCCTCTTCCCAAAGACCCATGCCGCAGGTGATCCAATAGGATCAGATCTGAGCCTGCCTGGCGGGCCTGATTTTTAACACATGCCTAAAGCACGTATTTAGCTGTCACTGAGAGATCTGACAGTTTATGGGAGAGGCGCTATGCACAAAGGACCGGCAGTGGGCATGCCCAGCACACACCCACTCAGAGCATGCCGTGATCTGCGCTTCTCCTTTACCCAGAGCCAAACACTCAGAATGAAGAGAAGCTCCAATCACTGCAGTAAAAAACAACCCCATTTCCAAGACACTAGCATAAGCCACAATCATAGCTTTCTTTTGGGGACACCCTACAAGGATGTTGATGCAGGTAGAAACAAATATCCAAAAGCAAGTTTGCTCATTATAAGTAAGTTTTTCTGTCTTGGCTTAAAATAATGCAAGGAATGTTTGATTCTAGCCATCACTGGAGATCCTGGAACCAACCAAGTTCCTTAGTGCTGGGATTTCTCATTTGTTGGGTTGCATCTAGACTCAGCTCCTAAAATACTGCCTCCTGCCAACATGGAGCACTTAGCAAGCACCATCTAAACACAAAACATAGCACTTTATTACCTTATTCATTCTTCACGAACACCCCGCAAGGTAGGTATTATCGATCAGCCCCTTTAGAGATGGGCAAATGAAGCTTGGAGGGGGGTAAGGATCTGCCCAAGGCCACACAGCTCGTAAGAGTGGCAAAGCAGCCCACGGAGCCTAAGATCCCACCTCTACGGCCCACGTTTTGACTGCCCCCCCACTGCCTCCACTGGACCGTCTCAGGTCTGCCTCATCCCTGCCCCACCTCCCTTCCTTTCAAATTGAGTGTTAGGATTATCCCAAACCACCTTGTGCTACCCTCCTTCTAAGACTTTAAAAACAATCCTACCATGTTCCCTGAGAAAGGAGGGACTCTATCAGGGGAGAGATGCTCACCCAGTCGCAAGGTGGTCTAGCTGTTCCTGCCCAGTTACCTACCCAGCCTTCAGGTGACTCCAGCCCCAGCCTGAATCTGACCACAACCACGTGAGGGACCCCAAGTGAGAACTGCCCATCTGAGCCCATCAGTCACAGAAACATGAGAAAGAAAACTACCGGAAGTTGTTCCTGACGGGAGAAGGGGCGAGAGAAGAAGGCTTTTGTAGGGTGAATGCAGAAGCAAGACAAAGAAAACATTTGGTTGGTTAAAGTGGAGCAGTAGCCTTATCTGGATCATTCCAGGCCAGAGCCCCTAGCTGGAAGTTAGTTGCCAGTCTCTCATTGGTTAAACTTAAATTTCATTTTCCTAGAATATGACCAATCACATTCAGTTAGATTTTAGTTTGCTTGTGTAGGAACCCAGAGCACTGGAGCTGCCTCAGTCTAATGACCTCTCAATTATTTTAACTGGTCTCAGGCATTTTTTCCCCCTGGGAAGGGGGAGGGGCACCACCTCAATTAGTTCTTGTCACAGGAGCACAACACTGCCTTCGGAGGAAGACGGGTTGTGCCCTTGGGTGGTGGCTGCCTCTGTGTGGGTAAGGGCTCTTTCTAACAGCACCTTGCTCTACCCTCAGAACGTTTGCGTTAGCAACTCCCTCTGTCTAGAACACTCTTTCTCTTTCCTACCCACTTTCTGCAGGTCTCTCTACTCCAGTATCACCTTCTCTGACCCTCTGGCCACCCTACATTGCCTAGCACCCCTCCATCACTCTCCATCCCCTTAGCTGGCTCTCCTTGCCTTCTTCTTAGCAATTATCACCATATGACACCTGTTAGTCTGTTTGTCTATTGGCCTTTTCTCTCTACTGAAATGTAAGCTCCTGGAGGGCAGGGATGTTTGCTGCTTTGTTCAGTGCTGCAGCCCCAGTACCCCAGACAGTGCCTGGCACACTCAATGTATGTCTGTTCAATAGACAAATGAATGAATGATACCTCTTCCCATGAGGATAGGTAATTCAGAGCAGTAGATTTTAAACTGCCCTGGATAAGCTAAGCCAGAAACTTGGAATTCACCATAGGCTCTTTCCTCTCCCTAACATTCAAAATCCTTCAACTAGTTCTACCTATTCGATGTCTTTAAACTTAGTCCCCATCTCTCTACCCTCATGCCCAGTTCAGACCCACATCATCTCTAACCAGGTTGTAGCCTTGGCCTCACGCTGATTTCCCCGACTTTAGTTCATCACCCTCCAAATCAGGCATCCTCAAACTACGGCCCGCGGGCCACATGCTGCCCGCCTAGGACATGTATCTGGCCCGCCGGGTGTTTTTGCCACCGCTGCCTGTCCTGCTTAGCAGCCGACTCGTCCTGGGCCCACAGTGCGCATGTGTGGAATGTGCGCCGCCACACTCTCCAACGGCCCTCCAACGGTCTGAGGGACAGTGAACTGGCCCCCTGTTTAAAAAGTTTGAGGACTCCTGCTCCAAATCATTCTTCTCACTGTAGCCAGAGGGTATTTCTGGCACACAAAGCTGCTAATAGCACTCCCTGGCTTAAAAGTCTTCCCATTTCCCTCAGGGTAAACTCAAACTCTATTGCATGACATACACCGACATTCTGGCTTCCACTTCAGTCTTAGCCCTATCTGTGATAGCTTTTCCCTTGGACTCAAAGTCCCACCCATCCTCTCCTCAGTTCTCCACACCCAAGCCCCATTCACCTGGTTCCAGGGCCAGGACATTCTAGACAGATCGAGAAGCATAGATTGGGGGCGGCATTCTGAGCTGAGAGTCTTCACAGACTCCAAAACAAACAAACAAACAAACAAACAAAACACACAGCTCCTGTTCACGCCCCAACCCTCTTCTGGGTTCACACAGGGCCCTGTGTTTCCCTTTTTGTCAATGATGTCACTACAAACTTGCGCATTAATCTCTTACCCAGTAGACTGAGAGTTCCCTGTGGACAAGGTCTTCTCATTGTATGCTCAGAGTCTCAGAGGGAGACTAGCACGTAGTAGGCACAGAGGAAACACTCGCTGAAAGATGAATATAATTTTAACAAGCATATTAATTTTATTCACATACATTGAAAGAAAAACATAATAATCTTTTAAAAATAGAAAATACCCCAAGTTATTTAAAAATAACTCATCTTCTTAATGAAACAATTTTTATATTTTATATACAACCTTCTCCAGGCTGTGCAGTGTCATTATTTTGTATTTGTGTAGCTGTGTGCCTTTAAAAGTGAATGCTCTTACTACAGAATGCAGAAAGATACAACTTGAAAGAAATCATCGACATGATGCTCAGGCACCGAATTTTGGTGCTCTGAGCGCTGCCGTGTGTTTCGTGTGTTCTGGTGCAGGTGCGGGGCCTGTGGGGCAGCCCTTTCTCTGGGCCACCGCCCCAGCATCCCCCCTTCCTGCCCTGGGGTTGACGGCACTTAGAGACGGAAGTGGTTGTACAGTCTCCAAGGTCTATTTAATCTTTGGCCTAGTTACTGAATTTGCCAGAAAGGAGGCCAATTAGTTCCAGGTGTGATGCTGGGGTCTCTGAAGTGGAACTTCCCTGTTGGGAAGTTGGCTCACACCTGCCTGCAAACGGCTCCAGCATCATTACCAAGCCTCTCTCTTGCCTATATGCCGGGAAGGGAACTCTGTTCACGTGTTTTATTTCAAAGTCAGTGTCCCATATCTCCTTGAGAATCAAGCGTGCATTTGGTCATGTTCCTTCCACGATGTGAGAATTCAGTGCTATTGATGTCATAGAAGTTACAAGTAATAAATGACACTCTGAAAGATCTCAAAGCGTACTTTTATTGAAAAAAAAAGAAACCATTTCTCCCTCTTCCCCAGTTTAAAAGGACATCTGTGTTGATGAAGCCAGTCTTGCCCCTCATTCATGGCGTGGCTGTTTTTGCCCAATGGGTGATCTGTCCCCAGGGAGGATGATGTAACAGTTTCTTTCTTCATGAAGGAGCATAAAAAAAAAACTGTGCCGAATTTCCCGTCCTGTAAAACCCCCTGCTTAATGCTTTCCAGCGTAGAAATGCTCATCTTATACACCCCTGCAATGTTCCCAATTACAGCGTTCCTTTTTCCAGCCCCAGGGAAAACCAATTTTACTATTAGTTGTACACACTTGTGGATCCATGTTTTCATTCTCAACCAAGAATCATGGCAAAGTCTCAGCAACTGATGCATATATGGGGAACTAACGTTCATTCTTTAAAATGCTCCCTATAGTATCAGCTGTCACATGAAATTCACAGGGACAGGCAGGGAGCCCCAACTCCCTAAATGCCTGTGGCTCACTCACTCTGTTCATCCCCAACTCCTGCCAGGCCCTCAGTCCCTGTGGTTTAAACAGAGGCCTGTGACCTCAGCCTTGAACTTTGGAGAGGTTGTTCCCACCCAGATATAAGGAACATCTATGAACAGAACATGAGGATTTGATTAGAAAATGCGTTCAGGAGGTTGGACGGCTATGTACCAAGAAATGTTCTCTCATTCTTATGTAGTGTATAAAACCAGTGAACAATTTAGGGTTGATTAAGAAATATTAGAATTCTATAGTGTAGGATGTGAACTCTTTTCAAAATGGAAACAGAGGAAGTTCCTTATTTGTAGCATGAGAGTCTAATTGAAAAATCAAACAAATTTAAGAGCACAGTTTAAGGTAGGTGCTTAAAGGTAGATCTGCTCCATAAAGATCACAATTCTTAACCAGGCACCAATCTTTTATAAATGTTGAGGTGAACTCCAAGAACCATATCCTTACTGGAGCTCTAGTAAAACTGAGATATTTTCATAGCACCAAAAAGGAACAATTTAATTATTAAACCACATTCTTACGTTCTGTCTAATGCATTTACTTAGGGCGTCAAATTTTCTAATATTCCCTAAGGTCATTGTATGAAGCTAAGGTCATTGGATTCTAATAAAGTAACTCCTAATCTTTTGAATGGAGGATAACATAAAGCATAAAATAGTATGTCAATGTTTGTGGGAGAAAAGAGTCCTCTTTTGAGAGAATGCTTGTTTTAGCCCATTTCTGCTGCTATGCCAAAATATCACAGACTGGGTAATTAATATATAATACACATTTATGTCTCGTAGTTCTGGAGGCTGGGACGCCCAACATCAAGGTGCCAGCAGATTCAGTGTCTGGTAAGGGCTTGTTCTCAGCTTCCAAGATGGAACTTGTTGCCACATCCTCTGGAGAAGATGAACACTGTGTCCTCACATGAGGGAAGGGACAGAAGGGGAAAACAGGATCCCTCAAGTCCTTTATAAAGGTGCTAATCCCATTCATGAGAGTGGAGCCCTCATGACCTAATCACCTCCTAAAGGACCCATCTTTTAATACTATTGCATTGGAAATTTAGTTGCAACATGAATTTTTGAGGGACACAAACATTCAAACCCAAACTGTAGCTGTGTTAAAAAAAAATTAAATATAACAAATAATGGTGATAAGTTACTAAATAAGATATATGCACTCCTGCTTTAAGATTAAATTTATTTAGAGAATTTCACATTTAGTGCTTTGTAAATTTCATTAGATGAACATTAGTCCTAAGTGATAGATTAAGATTCTTTTGTCCAGAAGTGACTGAGAGGTTAAGGACAGATGACAGGCTAAAGTATCATTTAGATCATCAATATAGCTCTGAACCTATGGAAAATTCTGGGAAGAAAAGGATCAGAAATGATGGGGAGACAGTTGCCATGCGTTAGTTCTTTCAAAGGCATTAGAGACTTTAAAACTCATTTAACTCTTGATACATAGTTGAGTCAGTAACCATTTGATACCGATGTTCAGCAAAGACTTAAAATCAATGGTAAGATACATTTCAACAGTTTTCTTTCTGACAACAATGGAAGTCCTTCATTTTAATTAGTGGGAGATAGTGATTTTGGAAACTTGACCTTCTGGTTATGAACATCAAGGAAAACAGTGAGACCTACATTATGGGAGTTTGCCAGTGTTTATGCCACAATTACATACATTGTGCATTTCACATGCATCAGATTCTTTTGAGATGAAGTGGGATGTAAATACATTTTAATAAAATACTCAGGCATAGTTGAGCGAAAAATTTTGTTTCAAACTCATAAGATTGACTTTAGGAAAATACTCTCTGAAAATATTTCTAGATTTCTACTTATTTTAAGCCGTGTTTACTTATAAGGTGTTTTTTTTTTTCTTTCTTTTTTTTTTTAAACAATCTTTCCTGTTTTACCTGAATTAAAAACTTCAACACTACTTGTTTGGGAAATGTGATATGCTAGAGAGAGTCCTGGTAGGAATACAGAAAATGTCCCTAGTATTAAGCTAGAAGATGTGTCATCTGGGGCATATAAGCTCCCCGTAGACAATCTTGAACCTTCATTTTTTGAGCAGATGTTCTCTTCATGTTAAGTGGCCCAATGATTAATGTACCAATAGAATGCAAAGGTGTTTTCAAAATTTCATACTCATCGTATGAGTCATCCTGCATGCATCATGCATCTATACCTTTGAAAATTATTTGATTTATCCTGCCTTAGTGTACACTTGTTGGTGTGGAAAGATTTCCTCAAATTAAATTCAGATCTGTAACTGCCTTTTTAAATTCCTACCTCTTTATTAACACATTTCCTTTTTTTTCCCTTTGCTGTGTTGATGTTGCTTTTCTTTCTTTCCTTTAGCCTTCTCTCTGAATGAGAGTCTGTCTGGCTGTAGTATCCCACCAGCCATAAATGCTCTTGTTGGCCTGTTGGAATATCTTACTTACTCCCCTTGCCAATATTCCAGACCCTTCCTCAGTATCCTCTTCATCTGCAGATCACTTGGCATGTTGAAGAGGGAGACAAAGTGTGCTTCTTTTTATTTTGAAGGTAAAATGAGAACAGTCTTCCAGAAAATCACTCTCTCTCTCTCTCAACCTCTCCATCATCAACTGTGAGCATCTCCTTTCCAAAAACAAAAAACAAAAAACAACAGTCTGTAACCTGGCAGGTACACTGTCTTCTAGGTTGAGCTCACAGAGTGTTGTAATTCAATGCTAATATGGCAAAACAATACTTTTGAGTCATTAACAAATGAGTTTCCTCCTACCTCCCTTTAGGGATGTTTCCCCTTTCTCTTGCTTCTGTGCAGCAAGCAGCTAGCCTCAGGGAAGAGATGCAACAGGACTTAAAACTTTCCTACCTATGTATTGGAAAAACCTAAGCACATAAATAAGATTATACTGGGTGCCTCTGAGGCAATCATCAATCAGGAGCCTCAGTTGGTAACTTGACTATCTGCTTCAAGAAACAGAGAATGGCTTCCTTCTTTCCAGTGTCTCTAGGCTAGAAAATATACCCAAGAATTGGGGTAGAGTAAAGGCAGAGGGATGCTATTATCAGAGCTTTGAAGTTTCCTGGTCTGTGCTCAGGGCTGGAAGCAGGAGAGGACTCAGACCTCGCATTGTCATCTGCCCGTGTTTAACGACATGTCTCCATCAGAGTGTGCCAAAGGATTCACTATAGGCTGACTTGGCCTGGTTTTCCTGCCTCTGGAGTAGAGTCCCAGAGAACTGTCAAGATGCCAGGAAGGAAATGCTCTCTGTTGTGTTTAGGCAGATAATGCCACAGCCAGCCTCAATGAGATCTGTGTGTCTCGAATGAGGAGTAAGCCACCAGACTGCAGGGCCATGTGGACGTGAATGAAGCCTGTCGTCTTAGTCTGTTTGTGCTTCTAGAACAAAATACCACAGACTGGGTACCTTGTAAAGAACAGAAATTTATTTCTGAAAGTCTGGGAGGCTGGGAAGACCAAGAAAAAGGTGCTGACACCTGGTGAGGGCTGCTCTCTGCTTCCGAGATGGCACCTTGTTGCTGTGTCCTCAGCTGGCAGAAGAGCAGAAGAGCAAAGAAGGACTGAATGCTGGATAAGCCTCTTTGATAAAGACCTTAATTCCATTCACAAGGGCTCTGCCTCATGACTTAATCACCTTCTAAAGGCCCCATCTCTTAGGACTGTCACATTGGTGATTATGTTTCAACACATCAGCTCTGGGGGACATTCAGACAATAGTAGCTGTGGCAGAACAACCAGTGTAGAGATGAGTGGAGGGTCAAATGTTCCACTCCCCCACCCTATTGTGATGGCACACGTTCCTGAAAATTGCAGGGACCTAAGAGCAATGTTTAGTTTTATTAATTTAAAAATTTTTAAAAATCTTTTTAGACTTTTTGAGTAGTAAATGAAATATTAATATATACTCACTACATTCATATGTTTGACATTTTGTTGCAATTCTACAACAGTGACTTTATATCATTTATAGAAGTAATAAATGCTTATTATAAAAGAAAGCAACATATCATACCAAATACTCTCACTGAGAGAAAACATTACTATGTTAATAGTTGGTGAACCTCATTCTAGATGTATCTCTATGGGTAACCACAGATAAAAAGGATGGTGAGGGGAGGAAGAGAGAGAGAGAATTTTATTACGATAGGGTCATACTATATATGCTATATTTAAGTAAAAAGGAATATACTTAATTTTACTTGAATTTCATATTTGACATAGAAAAAATAATACTGAAATAAAACTAAAGGAATTGCTGTACTTCACATAATTGTTTCCTTATCATAACAGATACTAGTTTGTATAAGATTCATTGAAAGTTAAAGGGGGAAAATATTAGGCTGAAATCATTACATTTGTTTATGGCAATACCTCTGGACTATGTAAAGTATCACTTGATGCCCTGATAGAAAAGATGAGATTAGTATTTCTGCACTTCCTCCTCCTTGCCCTCCCCCAAGTCCTGTTATTTAGTTAAAGTCCCCTCTCAACAACTTTGGGCTTGGCCATGTCACCTATTTTGGCCAAGGAATTGTGATTGGACCTGATGTTTGCCTCTTCTAAGCAAAAGGTTTTAATGGGAATGTGTGCTGTGGTTTCTTGGTTTAACTCCACAGTGGAATCAGCATGTTCTAAAGAGGAGCTTCTCCTTCAGTCCGGATTCAGCAAGGAGAAAATGTGTGGAGATGAACCCAACGTAGCCACCACTGCTTCGCTGCTTTTATCTAATGTGAGCAAGATACAAATGTTCATTAGCATGAAAGCCAAAAGGATATTAGTTATATATGTTATGTTTGTTACAGCATCAAAAGTAGTAACTTTTAAAAAGACTTCATATGTTTATATTCTGTCCTACAAACACAATTTCTTCAACTGTGTTTTATATATAAATGGATTTAGCGTTTAGCCAATTTTTCACTATAGGGTCTCCATTTCTGAATGATTTGTTCTGATTCATCTCTTAATTAGCTAGATTTCATCATCAAATAGATTTTTCCAGAAGGGTTCACAGTTGTTGTGTTTTGTGAGTTTTTCAAATTTGTGAATACCTTCTTGTTGCCTTTCTCTACTTGAATACCAACTTGGCTGGGTATAGTATTCTTGTACTATAATTTCTTTACCTTAGAGTTTTGACAGTAATGTCAAAAAATAGTTAAATGATGCTTATAGAAAAATTTAGAGGCCAGGCTGGTATTTTTTCCGTTATAAGTAACTTTTTCTTTTGTCTGAATACCTCATTCATTCTTTATTTGTTCATTTGTTTGAATTTCAATAAAGGGAACCAGGTTATGTCTCTACATGCATCATTATGTAGCATTTTTTTTTCAGGTTCTTTTCTATCTCTAGGTTTTTCTTTTCGTGGAAATTTTCCTTTATTATAGCTCTGAATTTTTTTTTTTCTGTTTTATTTACTGGATTTTTTTACTTCAAGGATACCAAAGCCAGGCGCAGTGGCCGGCACCTGTAGTCCCAGCTACTCAGGAAGCTGAGGCTGAGGGATCACTTGAGTTCAGGAGTTCCAGGCCACCCTGTGCTATGACAGCCACCGCACTCCAGCCTGGGCAACATAGCTGTGCCTCGTATCTTAAAAAAAGGAGGGAGGGGTGGTAGGGGACACAACATTCTCTATATTATTGGATCGTTTCTTTTAAATTTTTCTCTTTTTTTCTAAAATTTACCATTTTATCCCTTTTTAAGTGTTCAGTGGCATTAGGTCACACTGTTGTGCAACCATAGCCACCATTCATATCCAGAACTTTCTTCATCTTACAAAACTAAAACTCTCTACCTGTTTAACGACTCTCCATTCTTCCCTCTACTCACCCCGGCACCCACCGTTCTACTTTCTGTCTATGAATTTAACTACTTTAGGTAACTGATATTACCTAGAACTAACTGATATTACCAGTCACCTTTTGTGACTGGCTTAGCTTATGTCACTTTGCATAATGTTTTCAAGGTTCATCCACACTGTAGTATGTGTCAGAAAATTTCCTTCCTTTTTGTTTTTGTGAGAGAGTGTCTCTGTCTGTTGCCTGGGCTAGAGTGCAGTCATGTCATCATAGATCAGTGCAGCCTTGAGCGCTCCAGGGATCAAATAATCCTCCTGCCTCAGGCTCCTGAGTAGCTGTGACTGCTGGCTCATGCTACCATGCCTGGTTAATTTTTCTATTTTTTGTAGAGATGGGCTTTCACTATGTCACTCAAACTGGTCTTGAACTCCTGGCCTGAAGGGAGCCTCACACCTTGGCCTCCCAAAGTGCTGGGATTACAGGAATGAGCCACAGCACCAGGCCAGAATTTCTTTCCTTTTAAAGGCTAACATTCCATTGTATGTATTTGCCACAATTTGTTTATCTGTTCATCCGTGGATGGGCACTTGGGTGGCTTCCACCTTTTGCCTGTTGTGAACAATGCTGCCATGGACATGGGTACACAAATATCTGTTCAAGTGTCTGCTTTCAATCCTTTTTGGCACATACCCAGAAGCAGAATTGCTGGATCATATGGTAATTCTATTTTTAATTTTTTGAGGAACTGCCACACCATTTTCCATAGCGGCTGCACCATTTTACGTTCCCACCAACGGTACATAAGGGTTCCAATTTCTCCATACCCTTACCAACACTTGTTTTCTGTTTTGTTTTGTTCTTTAAATAACAGCTATCCTAAGAAGTATGAAGTAGTAGATCATTTCTTGCTCTGTTCTCTACAGAGTCACTATCTCTTCTCTATCTGCTGTCATCACTTTCTCATTCTCACCTATATATGCTGTGCTAAATTCAAATTCTTTCTTTCAAATTAATGAATTCAGCCATACATATCTATTTTGTTCTTTGCTGTTACTTATTAGATATGTTATACATTTTTGGGGGGGTAATCAATTAGTTTCCTTAGCTTAACAAGGTATGCTTTCAATTCATTCTGTAGTTGTATTATTCTCATGTATGGAATTCAGATATTTTTTAAAATTTTATATCTCAAAGCATTTCCAAGGATTTCTGTTACTTGAAACAGATTTCCTTTGAGGCTAGGTTCATCATCTATCTTTTGCCTGCTATGTTCCTTTTTTTTTTCCTTTTTCTTTATTCTTTTTTTCTTCTTCTAGTATGTTTGCATAGTTGCCATGCCTCTTCTCATCTTGTTTATATTTAATATATAATTTAGGCAGCTCTCACCAGTCTTCTCTTTGCTCTGAGAAGTTATGAGTACATACATATTCCTCATCACTTCCTTCTGTTTTTTAAGCCTATTTTGCCTCCTCTCTCAGTTGCAGTTTGAGGGTTGAGTTTAAATTTCTGTCCACTTTTCTGTAGCCTGAAGGCTTTGGAGTGGGGAGGGAGGGGAGATGAGCTGGGGGCTGGATGCTCTCTTTGTCAGGGACCTGCATCCTCTCTGGGTTTTTCCTCTCTGTTTTAAGAGGTCCCACTTCTGCAGGAATATAAACCCACGGTATTGGGTTGTTCCCCAATCAGCTCAGAGCCCAGGCAGTATTTCCTGCCTCAGGCTTGGATCCTTCAGGCATTTAGGACCTTCTCCCCATTAAGACTTTTCCTTGCCTTTCCCCTGAGCTGCGCCCTCTCTCCCACAACCTGTCTCTGTGCAAACTGGAAAGTATTTGTAAGAAATACAGAATTTTGTCTTTTCTTCTTTCTCCAGTATAATTTTTAGAAGGGTAGGGTTAAGAAGCAAGCCACAGAGGAATCTTTTGTTGTTTTTCTTTGACATTTTCTTAACATTTATGTCATGAGGTTTAACCCCTTTTCCTTTTTTTGGCTGTTATTGTTTGTTTGCTGGTTTGTACATTGATTTTTAGGCATTTTGTTAGGCACTGGAAGCAAAGGATTTTGTAATCAGGGCTGGTTCTGCTATCTTTCCCTAAAATCCAATATATTTTTTGAATTTCTGCCCCAGGGCTATGGAGAGCCTCACCCTCTCTCTGAGGAGAAGCAAATTGGTGGTTCTGTCGCCTGGAGGGGATGTTTGTTAGGATGTGTGTCAGTTACACTGACCTTACATTTTTCACTTACTGTGAATTTTGGAGAAACAATTTTTCCACCAATACAGCACAAGAGGGGCCTATCTTTTTCATTCAGAATGCTGCTTTCTTGGGCATGCTGTGCATCTTGAAGGGGCCTTTTCCCCTCACTGATACCAGAGGGAGAGTTGAAGAGAAGGCAAGGTGGGGAGGCAATTGGTCTAAGGAGATGGAGTAGTTGGGCAGTTGTTTAGCTGGCCATGCGGTGGGCGGCTGCTCCGAGTATGCTGGGTGCCAGCAGAGGGGCTGAGGTGGCTGCAGTTTGTGAGGGGTTGGAACCAGCTAGATGCCCTACTGGCCCGTGTTCTATGGTACTGCCCACGCACCTTCTCTTCTTCTCACATCCCCCTCTGCCGCATTCACCCCCCGCCCCTGTCCCTCCACTTTTCCAGTCCTGCCTCAGTCCACGAGAAGCTCTAACGTGGTATCCTACAATGCAAACACAGAATCGACCTCTTCTGAGCATCACCACATCGTCACTGCATTTGTATGTCAGCACAGATCCACTTTTACAAATTCTTTTAACCACTAGACAGGCCTTGTCTTAGTCTCTTAAATGATTCGTAATGATTGGATCTGTATGACTTTTAAACAAGAAAATAATGCTTTGGACTCACGTTTCTGTTCAAATAGAAGAGCTCATTCGCATGTGACTAAAATATCACAAATGCAAAGAGCATGAAAATTTTCATACCCATCCAGGAAGAAATGTTAAAAATCTTTTCTGATATGCAAAAAAACCCAATCATACTCAACCTGGGTGATTGATCCAGTAATGGAGCTTCACTGTATCTACTATGTTTGACTGATTTACAGCTTTGGGGACCATAAATATAATAACTAAATTTTGAACATGCTGGAAAAGGTCCAGAGTCCTCAAATGCACAGAGAACCATGGGAAAGGGAGCGAGCCCAGATCCCGCATGGCTGGCTGTGCTGGCCCTGGCTGGGGCTGGCCGGAGCGGTGCCCATCAGATCTGGCCTCTTGGATTGCCTTTCAGCATCCCCTTCATCACTTCACTTGACTGCAGTTTGAGACTCTCCCCTGGATGACCTGGTGACTGCACAGGCAAGATTGAGTTAGTTTTTCCCCTTGAAGATTGATTCTGCCAAGAACTTGAATTTCAATGGCATTCTTTCCTCTCTGTGATGGGGAGTGAGGGGTCCCTGATTGGTGCTCAGGGCCAGTAAGAAGAAGGGCCTTAGGCATTTTGCCACTCACCTGTCCCCCGAGCTTGCTGAGAATTCTCTCAGGCAGATCTGGTGGCCTGGTCAGGTTTTCTTGGACTACCCAGTTGTGCAAGACCATTTTGTACCTAAGCCTTCTTTCTTCTAAAAGGTAGTTTTGTGTCACGCAGGTACCGTCAACATGTTCATGACTCTCAGTTTATAGTTCCTGAAAAAAAATTTCATTTTCTTGTGGTATCTTCAGTGAGTGAGCACTCATCCCACCATGGGTAGTATTTCCAAGAAAATATATTTTATTTGAGGGGATGGAGGTGGAATAAATTCAAAGCCTGAAGTATAGACCCACTCCCAATGATTCTAATAATAATTATTAATGTAATAAAATAGCCCCATGAGTAGGATGTGTGAGGATTAATTTAAAATAATATATGCAAAGTGCATAGCATAGTTCCCAGCACATAGTTAAGTGTTCGATAATACAAATAAATAAGGACTCTTGGAAAGTCACTATAATAGATGTATGTGTCTGTATGATTACATGCAATTATTAGTTATTTTAACCATTTGAACAAGTTAAGCAACGTCAAACATGTGTGGGAGATTTCCTAAACCAACAATGTAGGTTGCATCTTTCAATAATTCATAGAAAATAAATACCATAATATTCTATATGGGACAAAATACATATTAGTATATATTACAATGTAATTATATTATTGTATATTGATGTGTTGAGTAAAATATATATTAGTATATATAAATGAAACAAACTTCATTTCCTAAACATTTTAAGTACAGCCGATTTATGGAGCTCTGTCTATATGCCAAGTATTACACAATGCACGTTACAAATGTGATCTTATTTAATCCTACATCAACTCTTGCAGGTCGGTGCTACTCTCATTTCTGCTTTACAGATGAGATACCGGCTGCGTGTGTGTGTGTGCACTCGCATATGTGCTTAAGGGTCTTCCCTGTGCTCACACAGCTTCCACATGGCCACGCCAGGATTTGAGCCCAAGGGTGTCAGAGTCCAAAGCCAGTGCTTCGATTCTCTCAGCACCACTCTTTGTCTCAATAGCTATTTACTCTCTGGGCTATTCCCCAGGCTGCCGCTCATAAATTCCCCATCCCTCCAAAGAGCTTTGATATTGACTATAGGTGTAAGTGTTTGTTTTCTCTATCTTATTTACTCCTCTTGACACCTCTGCAAGGCAACTACTAATGTCCTCATTTTACAGTTGAGAAAACAGAGACTCGGGGATTAAATGACACAGCTCTTAAGTGGCAGAGCTGGAATGAACCCTGAGTCTGATTTCAAAGTCCTTCATCTTCTTTCCACTTCACCACACCCATGCCACACAACCAGCACCCACCCACCAACTTGGAAACCTCTCCCCTGTGCAGGCAGCAGGACGGCTAAGCAGGGTGAGGCCACCCCAACAACTCCAACCTCCTGGTCATGCATGTTGTGGAGTTTAATTGAAGGGGAAGAGGACCAACCAATGAGTCAGTGGCTTGGCTCTCTTGGGAAGCCTGCTTTTGACCCTGGGCTCCAGCCCAGCCCTACCAAGATTATGAGCCCTGACAGCCTCACAGCTGGAGGTGTGGCCAGCCTGCCAGTGGTCTGATTGATGGTATTTGTTACGGTCCTAACACTGGGTGTTATTGTTTTAGCACTTCATCTATTTCCCTTTAGATGGCTGGAGGTGAAGATTTTCATCATTGTCTTTTGATTAATCTCAAATAAAGAGGAAGCTAGCAAGCACCAAACATATTTGGAAAGATTTCAACCCCAATTAAGTGTGTATCGTAGCATGATTTGATTTGTGGGAAATGCATAATAAGGAATTCAGAATAAATCATATCTGACATGAAACCAGGGACTAAATTTAGGTGTTTAGCAACATGGAAAGTGTAGCTACCCAGCCTATAGTTGTAGGCTTTTTGTGCTCTCTTACTCTCCAGATGTTCATCGACATCCCCAGAGTTGTTTCCTATCAAACCATGAAAAGGGGAATCACCATTTGGGCTCCCCCATTATTTGCTAAGAGAATTGTGAGGAGGTCTGCTGTCTATTCCTTGATTAAAATGTGCTGCCTCAGTGCAAAATAAGTCCCCTACTGCAGCATATGCTCATTTCCACCTGGGCCTGGGGAAAGACACACAGACCTGGTCTCAGGGCACGCAAAACTCACTAGTTAGAGAGGTACATTCTCTATTCTCAATTCTAGCACCCGATTACACACCAAATTGTTTCTTTACATTCTCCCTACCCCACCATGAGCTTCTTATCCAACATTCAGCAAAAGGAAATGGCAAACTCAGAAGCTACTGAAGAGTTCATTTTTTCCTCCAATCAGTTCCACTGACTCACCTAGCATTTTTGGAAAAGTCATAGCACTGTCAGTATTCTTTTAGAACTCTTTTTTTTTTTTTTTTTTTTTTTAGAGACGGGGTCTCGCTCTTGGTCAGGCTGGTTTCGAACTCCTGACCTTGAGCTATCCACCCGCCTCGGCCTCCCAGAGTGCTAGGATTACAGGCATGAGCCACCGCGCCCGGCCCTCTTTTAGAACTCTTTATTGCATATTCAACAAGTCTCAGTTGAACCACTTATTACATGGCACTGTATTAAACTAATTTAATTTTTGTTAGTGTCTTTTTTTCTTTATTTCTACAGATTTTTCTTTATTTTACAGATGGAAATTCTGCTATTCAATGTATAGTTTCTTGGTCATTCCTGTCTTACCCATTCATCACTCATCTTCTCTTATTTGTTGTTTTGCCATTTTAGCCTACTTTCAGTGAGTTTTTCCTCCTCTATGTCTTCTTACTCAGGATGAGAAATGTTTTTCCTACAGTTTCCTTCTGGGTACTATAATAAATCATCTTCCAGTTTTGGTTCATCCTGTAAATCTTTAGTGTTAGGGTCCCTTTCATTGGTCTGGCATTTTTATAGGTCTGATGTTAAGTATTTTCCCCCTCTTTTTGTATTTCTAAAGACAGAGAGGGACAATGTTTTTCAAAGACAAAGTTTGTGGGTTTTGATCTCCTTCTTCAAATGAGCAGCTGAACAGTATAGTAACATGCTCATCTACTAGACCCATTCTCAAGCCCTGACACACCTCTCTCCCACCTGCTGACACTTTGACCCTGATGGAAACCCTAGAAGGCTGTGATCCCTAATATGCATTGCTCCCAGGACTGCTTCTAAGAAGCATCCCTGCTTATTGTGGTTTAATTTGGGCAATTGCACTTTACATTTTGTTTCTGGGAATTCCCATCTCTGACTGGATAATAGAAAAGAAACATATGGTCAGGGATGAAGGTAGGATAAAGGATGGTAGCAGGCCTTGAAATGCATCCCCCCATGGGGAGATGGCCTCTGTTACCCAGTTAGCACCGATCTTGCGTTTCTGAGCCTGTGATTGGTTACTTTGAGGGATAGGGACTTCTTACCTTCCTTCTGTCTGTTTTGGGGTGAGGGGGAGAAGCTAGCTCTACTTTGAGTGGTTATAGTACAAAAGATCATCGATTGTGTTCTTAATCCCATTTTTTCTAGTCTTTTAGTTCATGAAAATTGATATTAATAGATTCTGAAAATAGGTTATTTAGTTCCATTTTTGGTGGTGGTATAAGTTTTCATATTTTGTGCGTCTTTTTGTTGGAGTTTGTATTTTGTTAGATTTTGAAGAGAGATTGAATGAATAAGAGCCTCTAAGCCAGATGCCATTTTAAACCCAACTTTCTCCCAGTCTTCATTTCTTAAAAGTAAAAAGCTCTTTAGTTCAAAATATGGTTATGTTGATATCCTTGTAGATAACGCATCATGTACATGACAGGAAAGAAAGGTCTATTCAGCTGGGACTATTTCTCTAAGGCAGAGAGACGTCTAATGAGGAATAGATTTCATGGAACAAGGTTCCTCATTGTCTGGAGAGACTGCACTGACAGAAAGACCACATTGATGAAACCATCTGATCTTTTAACCCATTCACCTTATGTGGAGCGATTCCATAAATTATAATGATCTAATAGCAGAGCTTGGAAACACCTGAATGAAAAACCATGTAACCCTGAGAGCAGATTGTGTTTTCCCTGCTCAGGGGTCAGTTACTGTGGGACGTTGACCAATTTCCCCGTGTCCCCTGAGGACTGGTGCTGCAGCTCATTTCAGGCATGTGCACTCAGCCCACTATGACTTCATTGCCAGGGGACACTTCCCACATGTGGGATGGGAAGAGGAGTGCCTTCCTCCAGTCACAGGGATGTTGACAGAGCTGAGTCTTTGCTGCATGGGAACAGCGTGCGGACAAATGTTTGGCACCGGAACAGGGCTTGGCCTCCAACATTTGAGCTGCTGAAGCCCGGCAAAGTGCTGCAGCCAAAATGGCAGAGTCGTAGCAGCTTACTTTACAAAACCTGAATTTAACAAAGTGTCAGTCGAGACGCAGTCTGATGTGCTGTCCTGCACACTGTGCTTTCATGGGAGGGCCTCGGGAGGAGTTTGGTTGGGTGGAATAAAAAGATATTTGCGAGTATGTTTGCTCCTGTTGTTCCACTCCTCTTTCATCGGAGCTCAAGGACTCTGAGTCTGGCTCACCATGTTTTTTTGTAGAGCATTAGCGATGGCTAAGAGGCAGGATCAAATAAAAAGTTGGAAATATCTTTCAAAGTCTTTTTTGCTGGGTCCACATACTGATTTTTAAATGTATTAAAGTAATTAGGTGTTGGGGTTGTACTAATGAGAAGTTAGTGGTAGTCTATCTATCTGCTCACTGATACTCCATCATCTACACAACTCTCAGTAGAGAATTACATATGTGAGAATGCTAATTAGCCCTTGTCAGGGTTGGCATTGAGATTGTGTGGCTAATAATTGAAGTAATGATCTCACAGAGATCATTTGCAGGAGCTAGAAAACATGTATGTTTCCATATGCGTATGTAGATTCTAAAAGAACAGCATGCTTTCAGCTATTCAGCGTGGTGGTCAACTTTGTGAGTTGCCTAAGCACTTTTCATTTTCTTGTGTTTTTCTGTTTTATATCCATCTTGCTTCCCTCCTCCATATTGAGAATGAGGAAGCAAAGGAAAAAATCTATAATCAAATCAGAGCTTTGAGTTTATTGCTGACAACTACCGTCTCACCACGAACTAAGTCTACAAATGGCATTTAGCCTCCCAACATCTGCTAGAAGATGAGCCTTATGCTGACAGGATGGAAAAAGATCAAGTGAAAAATTGTGTCTTGCCCACATTGTCCCTGATTTCAGACATCCAGGTTACTTCAGGCTGATTCTGGAATTTTCTGATGTCATTCGAATTTCTCTGGTGAGACTCAGATTCTTGGTTGGTCTCAAAATCTCAAGCCCAAGCTTGATGAACCACCACAAGGTCAGAGTTTTCTGTGGTGACAAACAACCTCAAAATCTCAACCACCTATCACAATAAATACCTAGTTTTTGCACACAATTTGTTAAGTCAGCCACAGCTGTGCCGCCTTGACTGGGCTCAGCTGCATTTGCCTCTGGGCTATAGGTTGGGTTTACATCTGCTTCATATATCTTCTTATCCTGCCATCCAGGCTGAAGGGGCAGCCACAGTCTGCCCCCGGTGGAGCATGTTGTCCTTGTAGAGGAGGGCAGAAGGTCAGGAGGAGTGAGAGAAAACACCCCTCTTGGAAGTTTCTGCTCAGAGCTGGAACACTGATGCTTCCATTCACAGTCCATTGGTCAAAGTAATTAATTCACAAGACTAAGCCCAAGGTCGATGGGGTGGAGCTGTATATACTCCCTACTAGGAGATATGGACATGTCCCATGAAAATGGGCAGAGATGTATTATCCTACTATAGGGACAGAGCAAAGATTTGAAAACAATAATCCTGTCTTTTCACATCAGCCATATAGTGGCCTGAAAAAAATATTGACCATAATTCACACCTATTTTTTGCTAGATGGTCTTAGCTTGAAGGTAGTACAATAAATAATATAATCACAGAAGAGTGCCTATCTCAATCATGACCTCATTTAATTTAATTTTCCTAGAGAATTGGAAAAGATTTTTCCACTGCTCCTCACACCCAACATCTCCATTAGATCATGTATACACACTAGAGGACATATTCATTTGATTATAGAAGATTCATTGTTTCTCTTCATCAAGAGGGTGTACAGTGGCGGCAGCTTGGGATCTGTTGTCATATGGACATGAGTTTCAATCCAGCTCAGGAACTAAATAGCTAAGAGTAATCTTGGGTAAGAGTAATCTTACTGAAGCTCCCCCATCTCCATTTCTTTATATATAACATGGGAGACATAGGACTTTCTTCACTGAATTGCTCTGTGGATTAAATGAGGTGATCTATATAAATTATCTACTATGACTCTTATAAAAATTAATTTGATTTCCCTTCTCCTAAATCTCGTCCACCATCCAAGGTAAACTTTGTATCCCAATGCCTTCCCTAACCACTTTTAACTTCCTCCTGAATTCACTGACCACTTTCTCTTCTGAACTGCTACAGTTGCCTAGGGAAGGGATCTGTAGTCTGCTGCTGGGTTCATGAATGGATTTCACAAAGTTCATGGACTAACTTTCTCCTCTCTGGAATCACTATGAATGTTTTGTGTATGAGCTATATGCATCTTTCTGGTGAGATACTACATAGCCTTTATCTTAACTTCAAAGTGCTGCTGGACCCAGAATAGTTTCTGAACCATTAATCAGAGGTGAGCCGGATAACTTGATCCTTGTCATACACCACCTTGTGTGCTGGGTATTGTTTCATGCTATGAGTCCCCTTTCCCGTCTTAATTATGACTTTCTTGAGGGGGAACAAACCTATCTTCCATGGCTTATGTATCTTCTGCAACTTGTAGCATACATAGGCTGAACACTGGTGAAAATTCAAGAAATATTTGTTAATTACTCAGATAAAGGTTTTAAAAATACCACCACAGCAACCACAAGGGTGACTTGAAACAGTCAAACATTTAATGTCAATGCAGAAGGCATGTAGAAAGAACAAATCATTAAAAACAAAAACAATCAAAAATCTCTGGTTATAGCAGAGTCAGTCTATGGGCTCACTCTTGTCCTGGCACCTGAATGGTGCCTGCAGTCCCTTGCACATCATGTGGAAGACTGCATCAGATGTGATTGAAACACATCTCCTTATTGATTAAAACCCATATCTTTACTTCATTTCCTAAAAGAAATGTGGAATATTTTAACAACCATGAGTATGGCTACAGGTTAGAGCTTGGAGAGAAAGGCTGTTAGAGAAGAGACATTTTGACAGAATGTTGGAATGTGGCACAGTCTTGTTGGAGAACTCTTAGCTCTCTTTGCAAGAGGAGCCTCTCCTGCTCCATAGGTTGATGTGGATATAATCTAAACAAAAAGGAATAAAAGAAGAAATAGTGATAAATGAACTTGTTTAGACTTTTTCTTCCTTGTCTGGGAAGCAAAATAAATATAGGGTTGAGATCATGAACTAGAATCATAAACCCCACCCAAAGATACTTTTTACAAAATGAATTTCTAAACATTTAAGAACCATTAACCCCATCGTAAGTACTGGGTAGTTTTGAAGAAGAAGGAATGGTCAGGAAACCCTCCGTGAAAGATATAAGCATGTTGTCAAAAGTCAGGAGCTTTTATTGGTCCTCTGGTTCCTTCTTATTGGTTATGACTTTCAAGATTCAGTCTTGGATTCCCCAAGATTTTCAAAAAGATTTAGGGGACATCATCATCAAGTGCAGCATGGCCATAGAATTCATAAGACACACTCTCTACATAAAAATTCACAAGCATACATATTCTCAAGTCAATCCTCTAACACTTTCAGAGGGTCAGATTCCGTATGCCTAGCAACAATTCTATTTTTTGTGTGTTTTATCCTTTTTCTCAGCTTCCTTGCTAGGCTTTAGGGAATTAGCAGGACTTACCACCAATTAGATTGCAGAGCTTTTTGGCCCAGAGCGAGGCTTGCTATCATCAGGTATGTAAAATCTTGCCCAGTGTAGTCAGAAGTTAAAATCAAACCATCATAAACCTGCAGGACTTATGACCTTGAAAGCCCCGAGGGAGTTTCCTGGACCAGACCTCAATGGAACTTTGCCCAAAACCCCAAATGGGAAATATATATGAACTGATTCTGTACAGTGTGAAGGCTGAGGCAGCAGCAGAACGCTTTTATAGACTGATACAATGATAGATTAGCACACATTTAATCCTAGGCTGGGGCTTTAGAGGAGTCAGCCTTCCTCAGACCTCCTTCCCCTTTGTTAATGTTAATAGTCCAGAGTACTGTGTTTAATGGTAATGAGCATTTTTCTTTTGTGACACAATTATTCTATATTTAAGCCAATTAGAAAGTAATTCCATAAAGAAAAGTGCCAATGGGACACTAATGTGGCTGAAATTTGCTCTAGGATTATAGACTTCTAGTCTAATTAGTGTTGGAGAAATAAGAGTAGATCATGGGTGGCTAAATAATTATTTGGTGACAAAAATAAATTACTTATCACATTTTAAAGTATCTACATATCACCAATTTTAAGAAAGCCTGCTCACATAAAAACTTATAGAACAAATGATTTAGGGGCTATTGTTTACATTACATAAATTCTTTGTTTTTCCTAGAGGTTCCTAAAGGATAATTTTCCTGGTTATATATGACACATATTTGATTTGCAAATATCAAGTGGGTATACCACTTTTCAGGAACCAACTTATTGAGAAAAGAAAACCACTTTGCAAAATTGTTAGAGCAAAAAGATGCCATGTTGGAAAAGACTTTAAGATATAAACACAAGGTTCTTGTCCACTGTTTATGAGGGAGATAAAAATTATAGAATGTCTTGAGAAAAACTGAAGAAACAGCCCCATGTAACTGAGTGTCAATCTGATGTCTGGTGTGTACATGTAATGAGGTCTTTTGATCATGGAAATGGTCTAGCTGCACACCCTAAACAGAAAATCCAGACAACCCCCAAACTGTAGTGTTGAACCCTCTTTGGTATATTCCATATCAGATTCTATATTTTATCAGAACTTAAGCAAAAAACAAAAACAAATTAAATGACAAGACTTTGAATGAGTATTAGAAACACCCTTTAGAGAAATAATCTGTCTCTAACAATGGAGAGTTCTTTGTAGTTTGACATCTCTAAAACACCCAACACACCCTTACCTTAACTTCTAGATATCTCAAGTTATCTGACTTGTCAGAAGCTCTAAATATCAACACTTGTAGCTGAAGATTTCTACATCGTAGTCTCATGCCAATTGAAAATGAGAAGTAAATATATTTATACACAGCGGTTCTGCCAGAAGAACTAGAAGCAATGACTCTTTCTCCCCAAGGCACTGGGAAATTGCCCAGGGATCTCTCTACTAGAAGAGGGTTGGCTGCCTCAAGGCCTGCAATCTACCTGATTTTTTTTCTTCTGAGGCTTTTCTTCCCATCTCTGAGAAATGCTCTGGAAGTCATTAAAAGGAATGGAAAAAGCCCTAGGATTTGGAACTGTGCTGTAGTTAGAGAGACAGTGATTGTTCAGGGTACCCTGTTTGGAGTACAGACCCAGATTTCAGCTCTGGATGTGTCCAAGATCTCCAATTTCTTGGGCACATTGCTTGGGTACCAATTTAGGTACAATTGGTATGAACCCCATGAAAAATATAGTCAGTGGTACATCCAGTGTATTTTCTAACATACCTAGAGGTTCTTGAAAAATGGTGATGATGGTGGACGGTTTGTGTGCTATCATCAACTCACTCATCATTCTTCCCTCTTCTGCCTTAGCACAGTTACCCCTCATTCTGCTCCCCCTAAATTCCTTTTTATTTCATGTAGAGATCAGTTTAGCTAAGTCTGTGTCTCAATTCCAACCCATCTTAGTTTGTTCTTAACTGCGTTCCCAAATAAACCCACTAAGCCTAAACAAAGACAGTTCTTTCCTTGAAGGAATTCTACTACTTAGCAAGAGTTAATTCAATGAATTCTTACTTTCTAGCCGCAGTGCATACCTATCACTCAATCAGTAAAGGTACTTTTGGAGTATCTATACAAGCCAAGATTTCTGGGTGTTTTAAATCCACTCCTTCTGTAAACATGTAAAAGCAGTGACCCTATTTCACTGAGCCACACTGGCCTTGGAGGTGGAATTACCAGAGGTCCTGGGAATTTTCCTCTGCCAGTTCCATCCCCTTTTGTGCTAAAGGGTAGGATTGGGAAGAATATGTAGGCCCTTCTTTACAAGTTCGTTTTCCTTTCTTTTTCTTTTTTTATTTTCAATCTTCATTTCTTTTTCTTTCTTTATTTTTTTTATGTACCCAGCAATGATAAGAATGAAGTTCTTTTCTAAAGTCTCTCTTGTGGTTCCAGGAGACTCCTGCTCCCTGTTCCCTCTACCTTGCCACTTCTAAAGCTGGGGACCAAATGCTCTGCTGAGAATTGCTGCTGTTCTCATCCCAGTTGAGAACTGATGTTTCTCTACAGTGGCCCAGCCCCCAGTGATGACACATCTATTAGAGTATCACAAGGTAGCTTTAATCCATCCCAAACACCTCTACTTAAACAAAGGGAAGGTTTTCAAAGGCTAGTTATAGGCTTGTTTGTTCCCAAGTCCTTCATGAGTAAGGGTTTGAACTTTAAAACTAACCATGTAATTTTCTTTTGTGCTGATATTTGTTCTATTGGGCATCTGTTTTGAAAAAAGTAAACCAGTTTTTCCCATATTGAAATTCTATTGTAATAGGGCTACCCTCCATGTATACCCACCCCACCCCACCTTACCCCATGATCTCTGCAAATGATGTCAGGAATACTTTAGCAGCTACAGTATCCACTCTTATCAACACTCACTTTGATGTTGTGCAGTGTTGAACGGGCCTGGAAACAATGGAGCCATCAGAAGCACCAAAACAAGAAAGTTTCCGCAGCAGACTTTCATAGTTAAGTTCTGGCCTTCTCCTGAGTTAACATTAGACTAACAGACTTTTTATATTAAGGCTCAGTATTCTATTTCATCAGCCTCTTTCCTTTGTCCCTCGCTGATTATTGTCCTTTGCTTAGGCCAAGAGATTTTCACATCACACGATTTGCTCTGTCCTTCAAAATTGCTCCTACTGATGAATGACCCACCCCATGAGTCTGTGGACATCTGTTATCCTCTTGGCAATTTTTTGTTTACTTTTAAATTTTCTTTCCATTGCCATCAGAACTGTTTTAAATAGCACTTTTGAAGTTCTCAATGCCTTTGTACTTATCAAAAATTAAGCACTTATCGGAAATAACAGAAACAGAAGCATTGCAGTGTGGACTAACCAGAGGATGCTTAAACCTAAAATATGACCAATGATAGCACCTGTTGTAGCAATCAGAGTTTGTAGTATTTTGCTTTGGGGTATCACTTTGTTTATAATCATGAACATATATATGTTGAAAATTTGTAAGTAGATGATGGCTATAGATCTCTCTTGCTATTGAAGAGTTCTTGTGAGGTACCTTAGGGGCTGGGTCATTGTGCACTGTCAGCCCATGATCCATAATTAGCATTCCTAATTGAATCTCTATTCTGTGATGTATTCATTAATCCTACACCTTAACTACAGCTAGTTTATTTTCCAGGTACCCCTCTCTCAGGTGCTGGCAAAGATTTCCTCTGCCTTTCTTTGTTCAAGAGTCTTCATCTCTGGGACTCAGTGGGGAGTGAGGAGAGTGGGCATTATCAATATTTCTGCTGAAGTTCCCTTTACCTTTCTCCCAGACAGCCTAGATGCCCTAAGTGGCCATATTCCTTATTCTAGAATAAGGAATTCTCAAGAAAGATTTCCAGATTAAGTTCCTTATATCATGACACTTGCTAGAATGATATGAATTAATATCAGGACTTACAAACAAAGTTTTTCCTCTGTTTCTCTCTAGACTAGCCAGTCCCCGATGACAAAATGTAATCTGAAGATTCAGTGAAACCTTTGTTATTCCACCGGCTCTCCATCCCAGGGTATCACAGACAGAGTAGGAGTGGAGAAGCTAGATGTAGCCCCAGACCACACCTTGTCTTGGCCTGTTCGACACACTCACAGACCTCAAAAGAGCTCTGCTCCACCAATTTTATAGGATTTTGCCCTATAACTTAACCCAAAAGATGCCAAGACTTTACAATAAATGGTTGCTCTGGAAACTAAGGGAAACCCAGGATAAACCCAGAGTATGAAATCATTGTTTAGAATGTCCCTGGCCTGCTCCTTCTAATTCTTGGTTGATGCCTTTTGGACAGGCTTTCTGTTGCTGAGGAGGAGGCCTGAAACTGTACATGCTTCATAAACAGACGAGAAGTCAAACTGCTTCAGAGGGGACCAAACCTAACGGGCAATGAGCCCTGCTTTGAACTTGATCAAAATACCTCGCTTAGCTTTAATTCCACACCAAATACAACGCAAACTTCTGCCTGTCTCTCCTGTGTATGCTCAGCCTGATACCTACTAACATTGTTAATTCTTTAGTTTTAAAGGTGTCACATGCACATTTCTCAGACTCATTTGGTTCTAGGAATTATTTCACAGCATCACCTCATCCACAAAACAAGATAGGAATAACAGTAAGATAATTATTTTCTGCCATGATCATACTTAGTGTTTCTATGGCATAGTTTTTCCATCTTTTTACTTTTAACCTGTTTGTGTCCTTACATTAGACTTATTTCCATATTATAGATCAGCAGTCACCAACATTTTTGTCACCAGGAACCAGTTTCATGGAAGACAATTTTTCCATAGATGGTAGGGGGTGGAATGACTTGGGGATGATTCAAGGGCATTACATTTATTGTGCAGTCAAACCTCTCTGCTAATGATAATCTATATTTGCAGCTGCTGCCCAGTGTTAGCATCACTGCCTCAGCTCCACCTCAGATCATCAGGCTTTAGATTCTCATAAGGAGTGTGCAACCTTGATTCCCCTTGCATGTGCAGTTCACAGTAGGGTTCATGCTCCTGTGAGAATCTAATGCCACCACTGATCTGACAGGAGGCGGAGCTCAGGCGGTGATGTGAGTGATGGGGAGCGGCTATAAATACAGATGAAGCTTCACTTGCTCACCCACTGCTCACCTCTTGCTGGGTGGCTGAACTGGTACTGGTCCATAGCCCAGGGCTTGGGGACTGCAATTATAGATAACACATAGTTGATCTTGCTTTTTATTCATTATGAAAATGTCTGCCTTATTCACATCATTCACACGTAAGGTGGTTATTGATTTGGTTGGGTTTAAGTTAACAATCTTGCTATTTGTTTTTTATTTATCACATCTGTTCCTTCTTCCTTCTTTCCCCTCATTTCCTGCCTTCTTTTGGATTAATTGAGAAGTTTTCATGATTTCATTTTATGACTACTATTGACTTAAAAGCTTATTAGCCAGACCTTTTGATTTAGTTTTTATTGGTTGCTCTAGATTTACAATCTTCCTCTTAAACTTTTTAATTTCTATTTTAAAATGATACTATACCATTTCATGTATAATGAAAGAAATTTACAACAATGTATTTTCATTTCTATGGTCAGTACTTTAGCTATTGTGGTCATACATGTTATAAACTCCACAATACACTGTTCTTATTTCTACTTTAAACATATATATGTCATAAATTATGCAATACATTGCTACTAGTTTTGCTTTATCTCTTAAATGAAATTAAATGGAAAAGTTTTAAATATTTATTCACATACATACCATTGCTGGGGTGCTTATTCCTTGACTAAAAATGAATTCATTCTCATCTTTTGCTTGTCTGAAAAAGTCTTTATTTTTCCTTTATTTTTGAAAGATAGTTTCGCTAGATTTAGGATTATAGGTTGGTATAGTTTTTTTTTTTCTTTTCAACTTTCAGCACTTTAAAGATGTTGTTCCACTATCTTCTGGCTCACATAGTTACTGCCAAGAAATCTATTATATTTCTTACCCTAGTTCCACTTAAGTAATACAGTTTTTTCCTATGCTTGCTTTTGAGATTTTCTTTTTATGACTTTTTTTTTTTTTTAGAAATTTGATTACTATGTGCCTTGAACTGTTTTTTTTTTTGCATTGATTTTCCTTTGAGTTCATTGAGCTTTGTGTATCATTAAATTCAGAAAAAATTTCAACCATTAATTTCTTCTAACATTTTTATTCTTTGCTTCCTTCTCTCCTCCCTTTTTGGGACTCCAAATATAAATGTATCAGACCATTTGTATTATCTCAGAGATCACATAGATACGTTCATTTTTCTATCTTTTTTTACATTTCTGCTTCAATTGCATAATTTTATTACTGTGGTCTTCAATCATTAATCTTTTCCTTTGGAGTGTCTAATTCTTTCATTTTAGATATTGTGGATTTTTTTCCGAGATGTTCCACTTGGTTTATTTTTATGTTTTCTACTTATATCCTATATTCATGTATTTCAATGAATAATTGAAATATAGTTAAAATAGTTGTTTTAATGCCTTTGCATTTTCATCATCTCTATCATTTGTTGTTCTGTTTCTACTGAAAAATTTTTATCTTGGTTATGGTTCACATTTCCTGCTTCTTGAAATGTCTAATAATTTTCTGTTGTGTACTGGATTTTGTGAATACAATATCATCAACTGTCTGTATCTTATTGCTATCCTTTAAAGAGTGTTGGCTTTTCTGCTGATGTTCAGTTCAGTTTGCTATTCATTTTGATCATCTTGAGATTTTAAAAACTTTTACTAAGGTGATTCTAGAATATCCTATACTTTAGGGATATTTTTACCCCCTTCTAAAGTGTAGCCTTTCTGGGATTTCTACTGAATGCCTTGAGTGATCAAAACTGTCAATCTTCTCTGGTCAGGAACAGAATACCTCCCAGCCCTGGGTGAACTCTGTGAACCATTCAGTTTGTAACTCCTAAGCTGCTGCTTGCCTAGTCTCTTGAATTTTCATCCTATGCCTGCAGACCTTAGTATTCAGCTAAGACTCAAGGGGACCACTATGCAGATTTCTTTCTCCCCCTCCCCAAGGAGGAACATATCTCAGGACCTATGCACATATCTTAAGCTACTTTTCTGCATAGGTTCCTGCTCCTAGAACTGTGCTGTGCAACTTTCTGCCACCATAGTTTTCCTGAAGTCTAACTTAGTAAGCCTGCTGTACTCTGCTTGGGACACCCACCCTCCTCCATGATCTACAATATGCCTTCAGGCACAAAGCAAGCATAATTATACTAATCATCTCTCTTGTTTCCCTTTTCTCAGAGATAAGAATCCTGCTGTGCATGTTGGCCAGTGGCTGAAAACAGCTGTTTCATTTTTTCTCCCTGGTTTTCCAGTTATCTATTTGGGGAAGGTAAATCAAATTCTTGCTACTTCATGGCTGCATGTAGATTGTGCAGCCGTGATTAAGTTCAGGATCTTGAGATAGAAAGATTATCCTGAATTATCCAGATGGGCTCAATGTAGTCACAGATGTCCTTTACATGTAAAAGAAGGAGGCAGGAGAGTCAGAGAAGGAGATGTGATGACAGAAGCAGAGATTGGAGTGGTGTGGTCATGAGAAAAGGAATTCTGGCAGCCTCTAGATGCTGGAAAAGGCAAGGAAAAGATTATCTCCTAGAACCTCCAGAAGGAAGGCAGCTTTGCCAACACCATGATTTTGTTTCTGTGAGACACGTTTCAGACTTCTGCCCTTCAGAGCTATAAGAAAATAGATTTGCATTGCTTTAAGTCACTAAGTTTGCGATTGTTATAGCAGCAATAGAAAACTAAAACAATTTTAAAGAAGACATAGTCCCTGTCTTCAAGGTCATTATTAGTAACACATAGACATTCTCAATTGGTCTATGTTAACCATTCTCAATTCAGTGCCTTTTGTGTTACATTAATATTTCCCAATTGCCAGGCATTTGTGTGCCATTATCATGACTTTTATACTATAACTTCTTATCACCTGATACCACACCTGTAACTTTTGGAAATAGTATAAAATGAATCACCATGGTGCTACAACTTCTCCATAAACAAATATGGTTGTAAAAAAAAATCACAATTTGGAACACAAATTATATTCTTAATTAGTGCATTAAAATAGACCATATTCACCAAAAATATTCTTCCATATACCCTCCTTAATTACTTTACAAGCCATTAGTGATGCACATCAGTATTTTGGGACACTCAGTCATACTCCACCCAACATTTAGCAGGAATTTCATATCTTGGAGCTTTACACTGGAGACTGTAGCTTGCTTGGACGAAGCGTGGGTTAAGTAGCATGGCTACCAACCAGCATAGCAGCGATGGTGGGAAGATGCCAGGAACTTGGTTTCTTGCTGATCTATGATGCTATTAGGCACTAGTCTTTAATCACCTCTCCCAAGAGCTTGTAGATAGGTGTAATTTAGAAAAGAAGCACAGTGCCTGGAGATGTTTGAAACACTCCCTCCCACAGGCACACAGGCAGCCTCTCTCAGTCACTCCATGCTTTTACTTTGCTTGAATGAAAACCAGTGAAAAACAAAACAAAATACTTTTTTTTCTTAAGAGATCTCATGTCAGCATTCAAACTCCTGGAATTTGGTGTTGATTTAGGTAAACTTGCCAAATTCTGGCATGTCCTAAATAAAACAATGAGCTAGAGACGGGGGAAGACACAGCCCAGTTGAACACATGGTGCAAATCCTCTCCAAATTCTCTGTGGGGATGAGTTGGGACAGCATACAGGAGGCTGTGTGCTGTAGTTTCAGCAATTACACAGCTGATCAGACCAGGCTTAACTGAATTTGGCATGGCTCTGAGGGCTGTGGTTTTCTTGTCCCGCTCCCCCTCACCCCCCATGCAGGGTAAGACATTCTCGGACAGTCTCTGCACTGTATATGCCACACGTATTTTTCCACGTCAGGAACACAGGCCTCTCTCCTCCCTCCTCCCTGATGGGCTCCATAGCAACCACAGTGAGGAAGATGGGATGAGTCCCATCCTGTCCCTCTTGGTCTAGTTTAGTAGAAAGAAGAGCCATAAAACCTGGATTGCACACCTAGTGTGGCCACATACTCACGATGTGACCTTAAGCAAGATCCCAAACTTTTGTGAACCTCTTTTTCCTTATCTACAAAATGACAATAATAATACCTTAAAATGTTAGCAGTTCAAATAAAATTATACTATGAATGAAGGAAAAAACTCATGTGAAAGCTATTTGTAAACTATAAAGTGCCTTTCTTTGTTCCATTATTGCCTTGAAACACATTGGCCTCTCGCATCTCTTTAGACACATATCCTAATTAGTTATTCTTCTACTTTCACAAATGTGGGGTAGAGTGCAGAAATACCATCAGATCCAGTTGTTCCTGTCTTAAGATCTTTAAATCGTCTTTTCACTTTGAATTACCATCATTTGGCCACTGCTTACCTCTCTGACTTGATTTCCCTTTGGCTAATACCTTTCTTGCCACACTGGCTGATATTTACCTTAACATTCCAAGGTCATTTCCATGTCACAGCCTTTGCACTTTATACTTGCTTTAATTAAAACTTCCTCCTGTATAGCTGGCTCCTTGCTCCCTCACAAGACAGAGCTTAAACGTCCCCTTCTTAAGGACCCTTTCCTCAATTACTCTATCTAAAAGGATCCTCTTGTTTCATAATTCTTTATCAGAGTACACTCTATATTTCCTTCATATGGATGACGATAAACTGTAATTAATCTGCATGTCATTTTGATCTCCCCTTATTGCTGCTGTCAGTAAAACGTGAGCTCTATGAGGCAGGGGCTGTTTCCTCTTTGTGTGCGAAGGATGAAGCTCAATGCAGGAGGCATTCATTCTGGCAAAAGATTCATTGGTGCTTTGGTGAGGGGCACGACACTGTTGTGGGGGTCAGTATAACATGTACTGGGCACTATTATAAGAGTTTTGCATATATTAACCAATTTCATGCTTACAATAACCCCATAAGGTAGGCTACAATGACGTCTTCCATTCTATAGCTGAGGAAACTGAGACATGGAAGGGCTGAGCAATTTGTCAGTGACAGAGCTGGGACACAAGCCCAGGCAGTCTGGCTCCAGGGACTCTGTACTTAGTCTTTCAGCTATAAACATTGCAATCCTTCAAGACAGACCTTCTGTGCTTATCATCAGCCTTCTCTAGGCCAGATGGTATATTTAGCCTTTAATTAAATGTTTAATGTTTTATTTACATAAGGAATGCATGAAATAAGTTCTTCTGTAAAGCAATTAATTCATTCAAATAAAGTAAAAGTCCCCTTTGACCATCTTCTATAACCCCCAACTGCTCTTCCTTTCTTCAGGAATAGTCATTGTGCCCGATTTTGCATATTTCCTTCCTAACAATTTGCTATGCATTCATATGCACCTATGTGTCAAGAGAAAATACAAAATATTTCTGTGGTTTCTTTATTAATCGTACATAGAAAGTAACATGTACAAATAATTGTGATTATATATATGAAGCCCCTCCTCTGACAACACACAATAGGTGGTCTTTTCTAGATGCAGAGTTGCTATTCACCTGGTACCCAACAGTGTGGCCATGGCTGTAGCTGAAATTCTGGAACACTTCTGTATCATCTGGTAAATAGTCCCTGCTGCTCTCTGGGGACCGGGGCCAGCTGATCCATTAGACCCACTAGGCACAGTGTCTGGGGCCCGTGATACATTCAGGGGCCCACAAAAATGTTTCAATTTTAAATTTTTTGAAAATAGGAAGAAAAAATGAATATAATCACAGTGAATATAAAATAATGACTCTAGCCAAGATTATATTTGTCTTTATACCAACATACTCATAAAATATAATTTTGATGTGATTTATGCAGGATGGGACCCACAAAGGCAAAAGTACCTAGGACAGGGCCCCACCTGGGTCCTCCCCACACCAGCAAGTACAGGGTCAACAATGCCTGGCAAAGCAGGGGTCTCCTGAGCCCTCTCCCTGTGTTTAGGCCAGTGTCCCTACGTATTAAGACTGGTCGAGGTCATTCTATATCTATGGGTGAAGACATTTAATATCACTCATAACCATATATATTCTGAAGTGAAAAACATGCTGCCTCATGCAGGGATATTTCCGATGCAAACAACAGAAATCTATGCAAATGAACTTAAACAAAACTAGGCGTGGGTGGGGACCTGAAGCAGAAGAACGGCCAGGCCCCGTAAAGGCCTGGAACAGCATTGGAGAAATTGCCAGAGACCCTGTCGCAGCTGTCCCTCTCCAGGCCATGTGGCCTCTCTGCTGTTTCCCTCAGCTGATCTGCGTTCGTCCTTTCTCTCTTTGGACCCTGTTGTCACTTCTCCTTTAGAGCTGTGCCATTAATGAGACACACCTCCCATGCAACAGTTTTTGTGTTCTTATTTCAAGTTCTTATGCGAGACAGAATTTATGTGGCCTAGCTTAGTTAAGGTGTTCATTGCTTGTGCAGTAAGCTAGGGCCGGAGGGCAAGGAGATGGCAGCAGAGGTAGCATCTGGTGGTGCTCACATAGACACCCCACGATGTCAGTGTCATCCTATCCCTTGATTATCCAGTCAACACACCCTTCTGCCCACACAGACAATACCATTGATGCCCTTGCCTATTGTGGGCCAACTTTTTCATAAACAACTACACATATACTTCCTCCTTTCCTGGGGGCAGCAACCCGCAGTCCTTGGCAGTAATGCCTACAGAGGTTGTGCCCCGGGGCCAAGGCTCTCAGCATGCACTACCTGCCCTGGTGATGTTTGCTCTGAGCTCAAATCGACTATTCATCTGATTAACTAAATGATAAATTTGGTCACTATGTATGACACAAAGAAGGAAAAGACTTTTAAAAAGTGGAAATGTTACATATGCAGTCAATCTTTGTATACTTCAGCAGCAGACATAGAAATAAGGGGAGGTTATAGATGCTATTTCTATAACTGGTCACAAGGCTCTGGCTGTTATTTTCAGTTCAAAGGAAATTATAAACTAAAAGAACACTCTAGAAGGCAGCTCTTAGAAACTTAGGCCAGTGTCCCTATGTATTAGGACTGGTTTTTATAAACTTTTCAGGTTTATAATGAAAATATTAAGAGATCAGTTGCTTTTTTCATAGGAGTTGACTTTTTCTTCCAATATACTTTCATGTCTTCCTTAAAATGAACGTACTTTAGCTTAGCCTGTCTTGGGAAGTACGAGAATTCAGATTCTAAAGCCATCATTTTGTTTAGGTTAATAGTTTGAAGAGTCACTAATCCTTTTACTATCTTAGGACCAAATTAACAGAAGTTCAGTGATCACACCAGGAAATCTATGATTTATTCCAGGCGTCCACTGAGAAAGAAGAGAGAACTGACCTGACAGAGGAGGCTTTACCTCCTCTGACATGTGGGTAGACTAAAAACTTAAGCTTCAAGTTTATAGAGCTAATAAATTAAGGGTGGCAACGGGATGGGAATTTAATAAAGACACAACATACAAGTTCAGAGGACTTTGTTTCTAACTACAAGTGAAAACTAGGGAGAGTGTCTCAATCTGGCTACAATATACAGTTGAATGGAATTATTTTATTAATTACCTATAGATATCCAAATATGATATTATATATTTAGTAAGAAAATGGTTTATAAGACAAAACCTTGAATTTAAAAAAACCACTATAATCTAATAGTCTGTGGTATCTGCAGTTTAACCAAAGCAGCAGAGATAGCATTTGAATATAATTTTCAAACTTTTACTCAGATCATTTTCCATTCTGATCACGGACTGTTTATATACACAGAACATGTTACAACAACCAAAAAAAAGTTTCCAGAGTGTCCCCAAAACACAGATGGTGCCACATAACTCTGTAATGAAGGGTAATGTTGTAGGATAAAGTCTTGGTGGAAGTATTCTTTTTTTGTTTTCCCACGAGGACAGAAGGAATATGGGAATGTATGTAATGTTATTATAAGACCACATGTGCTACAGTAACTTGGCACAAGGCAGCTGGCTTACAGGTGCTCTGGCAAATGGTGCTGGGAAGGCTTCTTCCCTTTTGTATTTCTAATATCATGTGCATGAAATGATTTTAATGTGTTTTTTGTACTGTAGTGCATACTGCAGGCATTCCATTTGGGCTGAGCCGTTTGTCTTTGAATGTGGTTTCTGGAAACAGGTGACAATCCCATTTTCTTTCTTAAGAGGAGCTTTTGTTCTGGGTCATGCCATGGGTTGCTAGCTGGAGCAGTTCTCTTTTCCTTTTCATCCAAATTGAGGAAGGGAAACTTAAAGACAAAATAGATCAAGACATTAACTTAGAAAAGATAGATTCAGCAATGCAGTTCTGGTAAAATATTTCAGGTCATAAAAGATTAGCAAAGACCATTATAAACGACAAGGCAATTATACACATTCTCAGCAGGCTTTATTCAGAAGTATCCAGTGTTCATTTCTGAATCAAATATATGTAGTTTTTGCCGATGGAATGCAATCAGCCTGCAAGGAAGAAGACAGTCCTGTAAAGGTACAGCCAAACATAAACTACGGGGGATGTTGCAGAAGGCATTAGCTTTACCCAGACGCCTTATGGCTCTGTTGGAAATGCATCTGCTTAGAACACGGCCTCCTAAGGGCTGATCTTTTAGCATGTGAAATAAGGAGAGGAAGGAGAAAAAAATTAGCCACCCATACAACTGTGCCGAAATAAAACTGTTCTTCGTTAGATTCTGACCATTTCCCATTGTGCATTCTCATTCGATGATGTAAAGTCGTTCGGGTGTGCGAAGCCATACCATGAAGCACAGGAAATAGCTTAAATCTTTGGAAATGTTTTTAAGGTTAAATAAATGGGGAAATGACTATAGTTAAAGTTACCAACCACTTGAGAGTAATTTTTACTGGCAGATTTGTTGTTATTGTTAATTGTCAGTGTTCTTCTGAAAACATATACACAACCAAGGTATGCTGGTATAGCCTGTTCCCTGGATGCAGGATAGGCTTTGTAAACAGGTGATTGTCCATTCCTAAACTCAACTCAGACTTAGGCAGCCTTCTGGGAGTACCCATCACTGTGTTAGGTACACATGACTGATCTGAAGGTGTGACTGGGATTTCTAGCTCGATGATGATAAACAGGTGAGATTTTAGGGGTTGTGGTAAATAGCTATTGTTGCACTGAGTAAACCCAAAAGACACATGTCTAAGCTACTTCAGTGGAAATCTTACACCTTACACCTACTTAGTCAACTATTAAGATATGATGAATTCAAGGCAATCATGGGATGTTGGTTTTGATGACAAAATCTGAATTTGAATTAAAACAGAAAGAGAAGCTCATTGGCTAAAGATACTTGACGAGCTATACTGTTCTCTGAGGCAGAAGTAACCAACATGCTTATTTGGCCTAGAGTCAGCAGATTTTATGCCATCCTTATGACCACTAACTCTTGATGGCATAGATCCAGGCAAACCAGTCTCCTTGTTTCTCTTCCTTTTTGGCAATATCCTGACATTTGACTGCTAGATCTCCAAAGAGTATGGCAGGGAAGGTAAAGGGAATAATTTTCAAGATGCTGTTTTGTTATAGTTAAGATTCTTAGCTGGTCCTCTGTACATGTCATTTTTCTGGCTTATGACACATGTCATATATTATTATAACTGTATGTTATCATTCCTAGTAGTCCCACTAGTCTTTGGGGCACTGGGTCATGTTCACCTTTCTGTTCCCATTCCCTAGCAGATTGCCTGTAAATAGCAGAATCTTAATTAGTGTTTGTTGAACAACTAAATAAAAAAAGGTAAGTATAAGATTAAAAATGGCTGGGTGATTATGACAACCCATTACTATGTCAAAGTATGTTATTTAAAAAAAGGAATAGCTTTTTTGAGATATAATTCACATATTATAAAATTCACTTTTTCAAAGTAGTGGTTTTTCAGTGGTTTTTAGTATATTAACAATGTTATACAACCATCATCACTCTAATTTTAGGACATTTTCATCATCTGAAAAAAAAAAAAAATAAACAAAAACAAAAACCCATGACCATTAGCATTCCATCTCCATACCCTCCTCTTCCCTGGCCTTAGCAACCACTAATCTACTTTGTCTCTATGGATTTGCCTATTCTGGAAATTTTATACTATTAGAAGCACACAATTTGGTCTTTTGTGTCTGGTTCCCTTCACTTAGCATGTTTTCAAGGTTTGTCCACATTGTACCATGAATCAATATTTCATTCTTTTTTAGACCTTTTGATATCCGTTGTATGGATATACCATGTTATATATCCATTCATCAGTTCATGGACATTTTGGATGTTTCCACTTTGAGACTATTTATAAATAATGATACTACAAACATTCATATGTCATTTTTTATAGACATATGTTTTCAATTCCCCTGGGTATATACCTAAAAGTGGAATCACTAGGTCAAATGGTAATTCTATCTTTAACTTTTTGAGGAATTGCCAAACTATTTTCCAAAGTAACTACACCATTTTATAATCCTATAAGCAATGTATGAGGGTTCAAATTTTTCCACATCCCTACCAATGCTTGTTATTATCTATCTTTTTTATTTTAGCCATCTTTTTGTGTGTAAAGTGTTATCTCATTATGGTTTTGATTTGCATTTCTTTGATGACTAATAATGTTGAGCATCTTTTCATGTACTCATTGGTCATTTGCATATCTTCTTGGGAGAAAATCTATTCAAATTCTTTGTCCATTTTTAAATTGAGTTATTTGCCTTTTTATTGTTTAGTCATGGGAGTTCTTTATATGTTTTGGAGATCTCATATATATATATATTCCTTATCAGATGTATGATTTTTAAATATTATTTCCTAATTCGTGGGCTTCATTTTCACTTTCTTGGTGGTGTCCTTTGACACACAGCTGTTTTAAATTTTGATAAAGTCTGATTTATCTAGTTTTTCCTTTGGTTGTTTGTGCTTTAGTTGTCATATATAAGAAACAATTATCTGATCCAGGATCACAAATATTTAAACCTATGTTTTCTTCTAAGAGATATATAGTTTTAGCTTTTACATTTATGTTTTTACTATTTTGCATTAATTTTTGTATGTGGTGTAAGAACCATATTTTTAGTGGTCCGATTCATTCATTTGTATGTGAATATCTAGTTCACCAAGTATGCTTTTAATATATAATGAATGTATCAGCAGAAGTTAAGTGATATTTGAGAACATAATACAACCTCAATAATTCAGATTCCATTGCACTCAAAACTGATGCTAATTTGATACTGAGTTGTGTTAATTATAAAGAATTTACCAAGGCAATTATTAACAAACACAACTGTTTGTTAATAGAGGAATGTTTGTATACATAGGAAATTCTTCTGTAACTCCATTGACTGCATCCATTCAGTCTCAAATGTTATTTATAATTTTTGTATTTTTTTAAACAAAATTGTTGAGCACTTTGGTTTAGTTGGCCTCTCTAAGTTGTAAAGAACAGAGATGTTCATCGTTAACCTTAATAAAAAAAGTTTACTGGAATTAGCTGGAAAGCTATCAGAATTCAACTCTTGTGTACCTTTGAGAAGGCTTTTTGTTACTTAGTTCAAGTTTGAGAAAGAAGGGAGGCATTTTTGGTACAATAAGATGTAAAGGCTATATAGGAAGGAGATTATCTCCCCATGGCAGAATGTCCTATTTTTCTTTAGATAACTCATCCTGAGACCACAGTGCCTTAATGGCCTTCCTCTTCTCTCCATGGAGCACAGAAGGCGAACAGAGCTTGTAGCTCAGAAGGCGTGTCCTTCCTGGGGCAGGTAAGTGATTAGAAAGAGTGAGGGCTATGGGGAGAGTCAAGGGAGTAGCTCTCTACTCTGCTTAGGGAATGGACATGTGGGGCACCCTCAAGGGCTTGATCCAGGGTCTCATGTTGTAGAAAGACCAGGAGTACCAGGACTGACTTCTTCCCCTTTCTACCTTAGTGTAGATTGAATTTTATTTTTTGATGCTATAGCAAGAAATTGGTGGTACAGATGTGGGGGTTTTCTTTGTGTGTACCTAACCTTTTTATTTTATGTATACAGAAACATGGAGGGGGCAAGCATGGTAGGAGGTGATGTATCTTCCTTCCCTCTCTGATCAGGTTGGATGCTGATACAGTTTGGATGTTTGTCCCCTCCAAATCTCATGTTGAAATTTGATTCCTAGTTTTGGAGGTGGAGCCTCATGGGAGATGTTTAGGTCAAGGGGGCAGATCCTTCATGAATGGCTGGGTGCCTTTTCCGCAGTAATGAGTGAGTTTTCAGTCTTTTAGTTCACGCGAGAACTGATTGTTAAAAAGAGCATGGCATCCCCTCCTCTCTCTCTTGCTCCCTCTCTTGCTATGTGACATGCCGGCTTCCCTCCCCCTTCTGCCATGAGTGGAAGCTCCCTGAAGCCCTCACCAGAAGCAGATGCTGGCACCATGCTTCTTGTACAGGTTACAGAACCGTGAGCCATATAAACCTCTTTTCTTTATAAATTATCCAGCCTCAGGTATTTCTTTATAGCAAGGCAAACAGACTAAGACAGATGCCTAACTTCTATCAGTAGAGAGTTATTAGTCGTTTTTTCCCCCTGACTATCCTTCCTGCCCTCCCTACTTGTCTCTGAGTTAAGGGTACTATGCTTGTGTTACACCAAGACATCTGGGGAATCGACTACTCTTTTTTTGTGATTTGTGTGTCTGTTTCTCACTAAACTCCCTCTTTTTTTTTGCATCTGACTTTGCCTACTCACCTTCTCTTCTATGCAGTTTACCTAACTGATACATTCTACATACTTATGGTTATTAGCCACTCATAATAGTCGGCTGTCACCCCTGTCACTCTTGACTCCACTTCACATCTTCTATGATTTCTTTCAACTTCACTTCCCAGGGCTCCTTTCAAGTTCCTGCAAGAGGGAATCAGGTTGGTTCAGCTCATCCTTTTGCACCAGACCTCTTCATGTGTGCCTGGCCAGCCTTAGATTGCTGGTCCCTGGCTCTCTAGCTTGGCCAGCGGCGGTAGGTATTAGGCTCAGGTGGCTTACAACTGGCCATCTGAAGGCCAAAGGGGAGAGGTAGCCACCTAGAAGTGCCCATGAATGTGGAAGCCCTATGATTTCCAAATCTAGAAATTGCCTACTATGGGATGAAAAATAAATATGTTTAACTTCTGGGTAAGTATGTATGAACAAATGTGGATACATTTGTTTCTTTTAAAATTAAAAAAAAATCAGTAATTTGATTATTCAAATTCACTAATTCAAACATTTCACAAATTCTTCAATGAGTACCAATTAGTAAGATTTTTATATCTTTAAGAGTTTAATTATTTTAACCACTCATATTCTTTAATATTATAGGAGACTTGGGACTCTGTGTCTTTGCTATTTTTCTCTACTATTCTATATAAGGGCTTACTTTTTTTCTTTTTCTTCTTTTCCTCCCTATGTAAGAAATTTCTTTTAAGGGCAAAAGAGTGTCATAGGCTGAATTATGTCTCCTTAAAATTTATATGTTGAAGCTCTTATCGCCTATGTAACTACAGTGAGATAATTAAGGTTAACTGAGGTCATAAGGATGGGGCTCAAGTTCCACAGGACTAGTGTCCCTATGAGAAAAGGAAGAAACACCAGCTCTCTCTCATGTGTGCGCTCTCTCTCTCTCTCTCCCTCTCTCTCTCTCTCTCTTTCTCTTTCTTCATGTGTGAGCAGAGAAGAAGCCATGGCAGAAGGAAGCCTTCTATAAGCCAGGAAAAGGGGTGGTATGGTCTGAAAGTTTGTGTTCCCCTCAAATTCGTAGGTTAAAACCTAATCACAATGCAGTGGTATTAAGAGGTGGGGCCTTTAGGAGGGGATCAGGTCATGAGAGCTCCACCCTCACGAATGAAATTACTACTCTTATAAAAGAGGCCTGAGGAAGGCCGGGCGCGGTGGCTCACGCCTGTAATCCTAGCACTCTGGGAGGCCGAGGCGGGTGGATAGCTCAAGGTCAGGAGTTCGAAACCAGCCTGACCAAGAGCGAGACCCCGTCTCTAAAAAAAAAAAAAAAAAAAAAAAAAAAAAAAAAAAAAAAAAAAAAAAAGAGGCCTGAGGGAGCTTGTTTGCCCCTTGTACCATAGGACGACAACTAGAAGGTACCATCCATGGGGAATGGGCCCTCAACAGATACTAAATCTGCTAGTGCCTTGATCATGGACTTCCTAGCCTCCAGGACAGTGGGCAATAAATTTATGTTGTTTATAAATTACCTACTTTGTGGTATTTTGTTATGCTAACCCTAGCAGACTAATATAAAAAGTGAAGCAAAGGTGGATAAAATCAGTCCTAATTATCTCTAACTCTGAACTCAGCTCAATTTTCTCCCTAGCACTATGTGAAATGAGATTATTTAAACATTTATTTTGTATTTATTAGCAGTCCCCTTTCCCCTTTTACTACGTAAACATGAGCAGAGGACTTGCCTATTTTGCTCCCTGCTGTACCCTGGCACATAGTAGACAAATACTATGTGAATGTACTTAGTGAATGTATTAGTGATGGAGTCATTTCAGTACACCTTTATGAATGAGAACGTGAGAAGTTTTTCTGCAAATATTATTTAACCCATTGCTTCTTCTCATGATACTTTCTAAATTTGGCTCTTGGGAGACCAAATACTTTCTCCTGATTTAATCTTTTTACCTTGAGGGCTGCTTCTTAACTGTCTCCTTTGCTAGCTCCTCTTCTCTCTGCCATGAAAGGTTGGAACTCCGGGTATTGGTTCTATGACCACATCTGTTCTTCAATGATGCTGTCCTGAATAGTTGTTAAGAGTATAGATTCTTGAACCAGATTACCTGAGTTCAAATGCTGGCTCCACTACTTAAGTAGTTGTGAGGCTGGGCAAGTGAATTAACTTCTTTGTGCCTCAGTATCCTTATCTGTGAAATGAGGGTCGTAGGTCCCTCAAAGCGTTGCTTGCAAGAGTTAAATGAGTAACATGTGTGAAGCACTTAGAAGGGCACCTGGCACATAGAATGTACTTAGCAAGTATTAGATATAATTATTTTTATATTAATATCATTTTTTGTCATCTATAATCTCTCTCTAGGTGATTTTATCCAATCAGATGGCTTTAATAGTCCTAAACTGTCACTGAGGTCCATTCTCATATAACCATTATGTCACCAACTGTGGTAGGCAGGATTCTATAATAATATGCCCTCCAAGATTCCTGTTCCCTGGTGTACACACCCTATGTAATCCCTTACCTTTAATTATGGGTGGACCCTGTGAATATGATGTGATATGACTCCTATTATTAGGTTACTGATCAATTGACTTTGAGATAATGAAAAGGAGATTATTTGGGGTGGGCCTGGCTAAATCAGGTGAGCCTTTAAAAGAAGATGAAGCATCAGGGAGATATGTTCCTGCTGGCCTGGAAGAAAGCAAACAGCTCTAGCATGAACTGCCCATGGGAGCGACATGGCAAGGAACTTCCAGCAGCCTCTAGGCTGAGAGCTATCCCTGTATGACAGCCAGCAGGAAAGCAGGGACCTCAGTCATACAGCTGCAAGGAAATGAATTCTGCCAACAATCAGTGAGTTTGGAAGAGGATTTCAAGCCTCAGATGAGAATCACAGCCCTGGTTGACCCCCTATTTTTAGCCTGGTGAGACCCTCGGCGAATGACCCAGGTAGCTCATCCCTGGAATTCTAACTTACAGAAAGTGTGAGATAAATCGGTATACTTTTAACCTCTTAAGTTTGTGGTCATTTGTTACACAGCAATTGAAAACACATATACCAACTGCCAAGTTTACTTCTTTCTCTATGTCAAAGTCTGAAATATGAGTCTCACACATTACACATCCTCAAATAATACTTTCCTCCATCATCCTGTATTTTCCTTTTCTCTTCTCAAAAAGTCACTCAAATCTAAACACTAGAATCATCCTTGATGCTTCTCCTTTCCTCAGACTTCATATACATTTCATCAGCCAATTCTATAGGCTCTGTCATCAAAATATATCCTGCATCTGACCACTTCTCACCACCTCCCCTGCTGCCTCCTGGTCCAAGCCACCTCCACCTCTTGTTTGGACACCCAGAATAGCCTTAACTACTCTGCCCATTCCTTATGGTTAACCCTCCTTCCTGCAGTCACAGTGAGGGTTTTAACATAAATCAGGCTATGCCATTCTGTGTAAGACCCACCAAAGACTTCTCATGGCACTTGGAATAAAATCCAGACTCCTTACCATGATCTCAAGGCCCCATATGATTTGGTCCCTGGTGTTTTACTCCATTTTGTGCTGCTATAACACAATACCACAAAATGGGTAATTTATAAACAATAGAAATTTATTTCTCATAGTTCTGGAGGTTGGGAAGTTCAAGATCAAGGCACCAGCCCATTTGGTGTCTGATGAGAGCCTCACCCCCACTTGCAAGATGGTGCCTTGAATGTTGCATCCTGGGAAAGGGAGGAACAGTCACATGACAGAAGACTGGAAGAGGAGAGAGAGAGAGAGAGAGAGAGAGAGACAGACAGACAGACAGATACAGCACACAAAGGAGAGAAAGTGTTGAACTTGTGCTTTTATAAGAATCCACTCCCTATCTTCTTTCTGGTTGTCCAAAAAATAAGAAATTAACATAAAGTAAAAAGTAATAAAAAGAAAAACAACAACAACAACAAAAAGAATCCACTCCCTGGATAACAACATTAATCCATTCATGAGGGCAGAGCCCTCATGGCCCAATCACCTCCTAATGATCCTACTTCATAATGTTACAATGACAACTAAAATTCAGCATGAGTTTTGGAGGGGACATTCCAACCATAGCATCTGTCTACCTCTCTGGCCTCATTCCCTATCCCTGTCCTCTTCCCTCATTGTGTTCTAGCTACATGGGCCTTTCTGCTTTTCCATTATGATGCCAAGTAAGGTTGCATTTTAGGACCTTTGTACTTGTTTTTCCCTCTGTCTGGAACCTTCTACCTCATATCTTCCATTGCTCCTTCCTTCATTAAGATTTCTTCACATATGTTACCTCCTCTAGCATCCCTCTTTGATTTCCCTGTGTGAAATAACCAGCCCCTCTCTCCCCCATGACTGCCTATTTTTCTCCATTGCACTTGGTACTCCTGGCATTTTTATATGTGTTGGGTTCTCTTTGTTTGTTTGTTTATTGCCTGTCTCCACTGTTAGGATATAAGTTCCATCAGGGCAGAGACTCTGATTTGATCATCACTCTTTCCTGTCCTTAGAACAGTATCTGGCATATATAAGCAGGCACTTAAAATAACTTTTGTTGAATTAATAGCTTAGAGAAATATTTGATAAGTTTACACTAAAAACAGAATTGTAACCTCTGTCTTTTCAAAGAAAGTCCTGATTGTGACACCTGTTAAAAGCAGAAATTAAGAAATCATACTTCATTGAATTGAGAAATGTTTGTGCTATAAAATTGCATGGTTTTAGAGAAGTTTAATGGTGTTGAAACAGTACTAATGGTATTGCTGATGCAATTTTTGCTGATGTGCAGATAAGTGGATTGAACTCCAAGACATAATGTTGTTTTCGTGCTGTTCTCTCTCTCTCTCTCTCTCTCTCTCTCTCTCTCTCTTTTTTTTAATTTTTGGCAAGGAATAGGTGATTTCAGTAACCCAAATGCTGAAATGTAATTTCTAGCCCTGATCAAGACAGACATGAAAATGGGGCTGTGATGAGACCAAATACTCGGTCAAATACAGTCTTACTAATCATTGGCAAATAGAGCTAGAAAACATCCAAAATATATGTGACATGGAAAATGGAGTTGTTTAGAGCTCCTCTCACATTTTAGATATCTTAGCTGGATCACAAGTTCAAAATTTCAGCACAACAAATAGATGCCATTACAATGAAGTTTGATATGTTGGAAAATTTTTTCTTGGAATAAAAAGAGTTTAAGTGATCCATGATGTATCTAAAGTCCAAATTTCCAGGTTTACAATTATCAGTTCGTAAGTAAGAGACATACATATTTAATCTCTTTTCTCCTTCTCACAATAGAGATTATCCTTAGAAACACTGAGTAAATAGACTCTACTGGGCCAATAATGAGTCAGCTCTCTGCACTATAGAATATGGCGTATTGATTATGAAGAAAGCCAGTGCAATATGGTGTACTTTATTCCATCTGATATCTTAAGTGTCTAATCTTTCAAAACCATCACATCACCTCACGTAATGCATTTATTTGATTCTTTTAAACAGGTCATCTCTTGATAATCTGAGACTTCTTAAACAATGTAAATGTCCCTTAATTTATCAAAGAAATGTTTATTCTAATTTAGAATGGTTTAATCTAGCAAATCAAGTTCAACTTCCTTCTAAATTATCCTCAAAAGAAAAGAAACACAATGCAATAACTTATTTAAACTTTTAGATATGAACATATTTACTGTTTACTAAAGAGGGCCTTTTTGAATTCTAGTCAAGATTGGAAATTTGCTGTGAATTAAAAATCTGATCTGATAAAATGACACATAAATATTTTAGCAAGAATTTTGGTCCCAATGCTCAGGAGATGGCTGTAAATCTGACTATAATACAAAGCTCTCTCTCGTTTGACAACTTCAAAAAGCCAACTATTTGTGTATTAAAAACTCCTGCCCAGATGACTGTTAATGCTAATCCTGATGGAATTACTTAATAACTATGAGTTTTATTCCTCTTAGAATGTCATGGCGGTATGACTGTTTCATTGCATGTCTCCACTCCTACTGAATTCTGGTTTCTTCCGTCATACAGATGGATAAAAATCGTTGTCTGTTTCTCATGAAGATGGATTTAGTTCTAGTTGAATGAACATTATAAAAAATTATTTATTTTTAGAGAATGATAGTGTTGTGACTATGACTTAAAAATTCCTAGATTTTATTTAGACACAAAAACAGGGGAATATTTTTAAGATAAAAAAAAATTCCTGTTAACCTAAAACAGACTGTTTAAATAATCCAAGCTTTAGATAACAAAGTGGTTAAAGGACTAGGGGTGTCTAAGAACTTTCTACATTGTGCTCACACCACACAATAGAAGTTGTGCTTAGTGAAGTGAAAGTGATACTGACTTCCAGGAACTAACAGGCTGCGAGGAAATGTTCACAAATGAATCAAAAGGCTATTACCAGCCATTCTTCCCCATCACCTTCCCACGCCCACACACTTCATGGGTGGATAAAGAGCTAGTCATCATTATACCCTGGGATTTATAACAAAATATGCCCGGTACCTCTTATTTAGGTTACAGGTTAATAATCGCTTTAAATATATTCAGGTATGTGAGATACAACAATAGTGATCCACAGCGTTCAAATGGAATCATCGGATTCAAAAGCCTTAAAACCTCTGTGCTTCAGTATTTTTTCCTCATAAATCTTCATGCTTCTGTGAGGGCTGGAATCTATAATCTCCATTTGATCCATAAATACAATGAAACAAGAAAAGAGCTGAAGATTTTTAAAATGTCACACACACAAAAATGTTCCTGGAGGAAAACGGCAACAGAATTCAGGTTTATGGACTCCCTGAATATTGCTAGGTCCACGACAACACAGTCCATTGAACTTTATATTTAAAAGAAAATGTCTTCATGTAAGTAGAACAGAAAAATCACCTTGGGTTTTTGTTGGCCTCCTTTTTCTTTCTATTTTTTATAAGACACCTGGAAGACTTCCTCATGGAATTTATTTTTTAATTGTATAAATTATTCAGTTTTAGAATTAAAATTTGCACACTCAAGAAATTTAGCAGGCAAGTTCAATTGTTAAACTGTCACTGTATATACTTGTGGTTATCCAGGCCCTCATCTCACACCTGGTGGCCAGTTCCACTGGCCTCAGCACATAGAGCACTGGTAGTTCCTCCAATAATTCCTTTTAAATCGTCTTGGACACCGTTTGCTGATGCTCTATTGCAAAATGGCAAGCCTTCACTAATAAACTTGGCTATCAGGGCTCTCCACTAACTCCTCTTCACTATCTTCCACTTTCATTCATTCGTTCATTAAATATTCACTGATTACCTGTGTATATTGTGTACTATGTTAGTCAATGTTATCCAAAGTCATCTTTCATCCCTTGAGAAATTCACACTTCAGTAAAGGGAGACACACATGTAAACAAATGAAATGATCCATTGGGGGGGTGTAATAAAAGGAGTGTGCCTAAATAGGAAAAAACCCCACAAAAAGTAGAGAATTATTTTGAAAGAAATTCATAATATTGAAAGGAAAAAGGATTTGGAAAAAGATTTAGCTGTAGGGTTATTCATCACAGGCTTATCATAGAAAAGAATCAGAAGGTACTGGAAACAACTATCCTAGATGAGTAAATAGGTTAAAAAATTATGGTACATTCATAGATTAAAATATTAGGCAGTTTGAAGTATACTGTCCCTAGCCACTTTACAGCCTCTCTAGGACTGAGATGGAATCTTCTTCCACCATTACTGCCTGGTTCTCCACCAGGCACAACAAAGGAAGTGTCGGAAAATGGATTTCTATGGCAGCTCTTCCTGGCATGGTAGAGACATTCATGATGCCCCTTCCTACTTCCTGCTCAGTTGCTTCCTGGGAGTTGTAATGTTTGGTTGGTAGAAAGGTAGTTAAGGGAAATCAGACATAGCACTGTTCTCCCTGGCACAGAAAATAACAGTCACCTGGAACAAGGACAGTTCCTCAGTTTTGTGATTGAAATAGGCTATCAAGGTTACCCCAGGGACTGATCATGTTATAAAACAGAAAAATGGTTCTCTTACCGACTTTTAGGTGGGCATAGCATGACGGTCCTTCTATCTAGCTCCATCAACCTTCTAGTTAGTAGAAATTCTTTTCATATTCTGGCAATAGCTTGACTGATAGTACTGATTTTACCATAGTTGTTGGTTTTTATCTTTTTGTTTTTCCTTCTGAATCATTGTAGGTATTTTGGAAGGAAGTTTGGGAAAGCTTTTTCAGGGACCTATGCCAGCAGTATTAAAAGCCCACTATTTTGTTTGGCCCATACAATTTTTAAAAATTACTTCAGGCTGGACACTGACTCTCCACTTTGCCTCTACCACTTTCCTACTGTCTTATACATGACTTACTTACCTGCCTGGCCATTAAAGCTATTAGTGTTTACCATCCCTATATTATAGACATAACAGAAATGGCAAAAACATCACCTGGACAGGTATTATGCTGCTATCAAGGATTTTTAACGTTTCCAACCTAGAATTAGTAGGAACCAATAATCAATTCATACAGAGAACTCTTAATGATTCTAGCATTTTCCATTCATTCCTAGATACAGGGAAGGAACTTCCCCACTACCTGTAAAATCTGCCTTTATTCCTTGAGTGGGAGAAAGGAATATGAGGCCTTACTTCCATATATGAAAGGACAAGAAAATGCAAGCTATAAGGAATGACATGTAATGGGAATCCTGCCAAGTAATAAAACATTTGCCTTTCAAGCCAGGCACTGGGCCCAAATCAACTAGCTGAATCTTTCATGGTTCAGATCCTCTTCATTTTCTCTCTAACTCTCCATCTTGCTAGTCAACTCTGATGTTTTCCAAACATTTAGAAACTGGAATGTAATCCTCAAAAGTGAGGGATTTCCTCTGGGCAGCCACCCTGATCTTGGAAAGAAATGAGATTTCAGATTACACACCCTCTTCCTGGAAAGTCCATTTCAGATTCTTTCCTGATAGCCCAGGGGAATGCAAATGACATTAGGGAAGACCTAAACCTTCCTGTCCTTCAGTGGAATCCAAAACAGTGAACCCTTCTGTTCTCTTCTGGGTAAATTCATATTAGATTGAAATATTTTGGGGGTATAGAAGAATCAGTCTATGATCTATATTGATCACATAATTCATTTTTATCCAATTTTTTATCCCTTCTGTTTTAAAAATATTAAAACAGAGAAGAAAGATTCTTAGATGTTGTTAAAACACACACACATAAAGATTGGGATTTACATAGGTGTTAGATAGGAACCAGGAATAGGCACTTTTAATAAGCACCTCAGGTGACTCTGATGCAGATGACCTAAGGACCACACCTTGAAAAGCACTAACACTTTAATTTAATTACACCTGAAATATATCTGCAGACTTTCCACTGTGAACTTTCAATTATTCTTGATTAAGAGAGAATTGGGTAACATAAATCTTCTAATAATTGAAAACTCTCATGTTAGCCATTGATGCCAACATTTTGCCCAATCTCAACACCTTGACAGAAAGGATTTTGCACCAGAACAAGAAAGAGGAGCAAATATCATTGATAATCAATCCATCAACTTGATAATCAATTCAACTTCACTGTTGAGAACAAATTAGAGTTCATCTTTGGGTGTTAAAGTTTTAAAGGCACAAAAACTCACAAGAGAAAAATAAGTTTATTGGAATGTGACTTAATGCAGTATTTCCTCAATGGAAAAAGAACACAAGAAAATAAGAATGTGAGTTTATTTGTTATAAAATTAGAACAACAGCAAAAAATGCTACCTGTAATGAGGGATATAGTGGACTATGTAAAATCAATTTATAGAAATGTAAATATACAGTTGCCAAATTGGCCAGAGTAATTCAAGACCACATATTTATACTTCTGTGAAACTTACATTATTCCATGTTTAGTAAAACTGCCTCCTAAATGTATGTATATTAAAAAAAATAAATATTGTCCTTATCAAGGTCAGTAAGGGCTGAAGTTTTGAATATATGTGATGTTAATATGGCATGGGCTATAATTAATAAACATTTCTTTGAAGATTTTGCTCAATTTATGTATTGGTTTTGTTTGAGGTCTTAAGAAGTGAGTTCAGAAGGAAAATTGACTCCTGTTAAAGTGTAGGTGGAAATTTAGGAAAGTGCAAATGTTGCATAAATGAGCAAATTCCTGAAATAATTCACAACTTTTATCCTTTTATAAAGTATCCCTATAAGCCTCATACCTTATTTTCTTAAGTAAGTCTAGAATTCACTTAAGATGAATGTTAGTAAGGAGATTTATAATCTCTGATAAGACTGTTTTAGACTTTGAAAAGATTCCAAATGTGGTTCCATCAATGACTAAAGTAATATGGCCTTGTTTGCACAGTCAACACCATAATTTGCACATGTAGCTTGATAAATACATTTATGTACTCTAAGTAGCAATATCTGAGGCACAAGGGTTTTAGGAGGCTCTGTTTGCTCTGCATGTTTGCTCACAAATTTCTTTTTTTACCCTTTTGAAAGGATGGAAACAGGCACAAATAACATTTATTCCCAAAGTAAAGTTTTTACATATTATAGTTAAATACATTAAGATTGGCAGGTTAATTCTAATATGTTCCTTCCCTATATTTTAAAGTTATTTTCATATGCTGGCATATAATATATTAATAAAAGCTTCAAAACAAAAATAAAATCTGGGGTATCTTTTCCTGCTTCCCCCCCCACCCCCGCTCCAGCAAAAAGGCATTTAAAAATTTGCATTTGCCATGTTTCTGTGACTTACTTTCTACTCATTTTCCTTTCTTATACAACTAAAAGATCACAGCTAGTCTTTATCTTTTAAGGTTAAACTTCTTTTTGAGTTTTGTGCTTCTCCTCTCTCTCCATTTCTCTTTTCCTTCCTCCTTTTCTCTCTTCCTTCAATGAATATGAGTAAGTACCTAGGATGTGCCAGGCACCTGCTGCGTACTGGGGGTGCTGGGGTGAGATTGGGGATGCAGGGCTGAGACGATATTAATACATTCTTGCTCTTTTGGGGGCTTACAGCCTAGTTGAGGGTACAAGGAAATATAACAATTACATTATAGTGTGTGACCAGGACTGTCCCAGGGCGGTCTAAAGGGGGAAGTACAAGTTGAATGGGGGTACCTGGGAAGATGCTTCACATACTCTTTTGGGGGAGGGAAGGCGAAATAAGGCTTCCAAAATAATCTCCCTTAGGCTGTTGCTAATTTATGACAATTGTCATTTTTTTTAACTCCAAATTACTCTTTGTAGAAATGCTCAGTTTTCTGATGTTCCCTTGGCTTTCTGAAAAGATTTTTCACATATTTATGGGCTGCCATACTTTTGGCCAAAATTTACCTATTTACCTTAAACAGCTACTGTGTTATGCTTTTGAGATTTTGGGATTTATCTGTCAACAGCAGTTACTAATACTCATCCCTAAGTAACAGGCCCTTTGATCTTGATTCAGGCCAGCTGTGGGATCCCAATCCCACAACTCCAGGCTGAACCCAGTGGAAATCCCAGAAGCAACCTGAGAAGATGGTCCTCTCTCAGCCTTGGTAACCTGGCTTTTGATCAAGGTAATAATTTGCATTTCCTATTTACACATACCTTCTCCCAACTTCAATTCTGAATTTCCTCCTGTTTTTCCTTTTAATTCTGTATTCCCTTTGAAAAGTTTAAATGTGCAATTTAAAGAGGAAAATATATGTGCAGGAAATTTTGCTACAGGAGGTAGACACCATGAATGACAATTATCAATTATTTTACTATATCATTTTCTGCAAAACACTATGTGCTGATATACCTAAGGGCTTGTGTGATAAAAGCTATATGAGGCAAGATAACCAATCACAAAACTTTTCTGATTATTTTCAAGGGTCATAATGCTTGGTACATTCAACTAGTCTGATTTTTTTCTCCCCTAGTATGGGCTTGTAATTTATCAGTTTTCATGACTCTTTCAAAGTTGAGAGCCAAATCTGTGGCTGTAGTTCTTTATGGAATGTGCATTTTTATTAACTTTATCGCTGGCTCCATTTTAAGGCCATGTCCTTGTTTTTCTTTCTCATCCAATTTTTTCCACATAGAAATATCTTTATTGTTTTATTCAATTATGAAGTCAATTCATGCTCCAAGTAACAACATTCAAACAATATTAAAAAGCAAAGAAGAACCTCAAATAGCCCAATAATCTCATACTGACCCCTCCTCCAAGAGAATGTTACTGTTCTCACCTACTTTTAATTAGATAGCTTGATGTATATTTTTACACATATCTTTATAAGTTGCCTTAAAGTCTTCTGGAACATAGCAGTCTACCACTGACTAATGAATACAAGTGTTTTCAATAGTACCTCACAGTTTACAAAACCCTTTTCACATTTTAGTTCATTTAATCTTGTAAGTGAAGATCAACAGTATCTTCTAAAACATCATCATTTTATTGTTGTTAAAAATATTTGGCTGAATTCTCCTTTCTTGCCAGTGCTTTTTGTTGTTGTTGTTGTCAGTGCTATGGTGTATTAAATTAGAAAAAAACTGTAAGTCATGCTTCAAAGTTACATGTTCACATTCTTCCCAGTGGATTGTGAGATCATCAGCAGTTGCATTAATTGGGGTCATTAACTAGGGGTCATAAGTAATAATTGCTTTTAAGTTATGTTTTATATCACAATTTGTTTTAATTTTATGAGGAATTGTTTGGTTTTTTTTTGTAGAGATGGGGGTCTTGCTATGTTGCGTAGGCTGGTCTCAAACTCCTGGCCTCAAGTGATCCTCCCTCCTTGGCCTACCAAAGCGCTATAAGGAATTGTTTTACTAAGTTGTTCATGAGAAGTAAACCAAGTAAACAAAATCTTGTGCTCTATGTGTGATTCTCATTGTACAATTTTCCAGTGCTATCTAGAGACTCAGTGTTCTGATTTTTCTAGCAAAACTGAAGGGGACTGTGTGCATGTATACAAATTGACATTTTTTTCAGAATGAACCAAACAGAGGTATAATATATGCCACTGCCTTCTATAGCTGCCTCTAGGGAAACTGAGGAGGAGAGTTCAAAAAAGGACTCTTTTCCTTTGTTTGGATGCTGATTTCAAATTAATAAAAGGTGATTATAATAAGCAGAGACTCTTGATATCCAGTCAAAGGGAACAACTGAAAAGTGGAATGTTGCTTAGAAAATTGATGACAGTAATTTGCTCTTGTTGTGTTTGCTAAAAGTGATTTTATAAGACATGGAAATCTAGCTCCTAAGGAACTTTAGATGTTGAGTTTAGAATAAGTATGCTACTGTCCTTTATCTACTTGCTTTCTAGGTATGCCTGGGAGCAGAGAGAACATGAACTGCTATTGTAATAGATGATATTGTAATGAAGTAAAACATACCAAACACACAAAATATTCAGATTTCAAAGCAGCATTTTTTAATACAAAAAAATCCTGTATAAAAAATGTTGAATTAAGTTCGTGACCAGCCTAAGAGTGAGACCCTATGTATACAAAAAATAGAAATATGAGCCAGGTGTGGTGGTGCATGCCTTTAGTACAAGCTACTAGGGAGGCTGAGGCAGGAGGATTGCTTGAGCCCAGAAGCTGGAGTTGCAGTGAGCTATGATGATGCCACTGCACTGCACCCACGGTGACAGTGAGACTGTCTCAAAGAAAAAAGAAAAGAAAAAATAATGTTGAATTAGCTAAGACCTACCTCCTAAACCACTAGTACTTTCTATAATATTTTAGATTATGTTTTAGAGCCTGCCATATCAGCACTTTAGCAAAGTAAGAATTCTGATCATCCAAATGTTCCAACCTTGGCTTCAGAAATCTGGGCATAAATATGGAATCAGTGTTCAGTCCTCACGGCGCTCATCAATATGGTTTGTGTTAGAATAAATGCTCAGTGCAGTTCATCAGACGTTTATTGAGTGCCCACTGGGTGGCAGGTACTAAGGACACAAAAATGACAGCATCAGAATAGTCTCAAAGGGCTTCTAAGATAATAGAGAACAAATATTTTGGGGGCATAAATTTCTATCATTAATGTATTTGTGAAACTTAATTGTGTGTTTTGAAAGAACAGGGATCATATCCTTTCCTTCTTTTACATAATTTCATAATGGCTTACAGAAAATGGAAACTGAATATTTTTGTTGACAGACTAACTGAATTATAGAAAACTTGTTGCCAAGCTCAGGTAAACAGTTTCTGAGGTCTTCAGAGAAGATGAGCAGAATTAATACGTCTGTTTCTAAATGTAATTTTTTGAGTCCTTTATAATCTCTATTGTCCTTTGCTGTATTATTTGGACAAATCCTTCAACACATGGAGAAAGAATGACAATTTTTTGAAAAGGTTATTATATAAGATTTTCTGTGTGATAAAACCACACCCAGTGGGCCTCACCCAAACGCGTTTATATATGTTATTAGACTCAGGAATGTTAAGTGTGTTAGATTTAGTCCCTGTTGGGCAGTCATATGACGCAAACAGTGACCTGAAATGAAGCCATAATATATGGTTTAACCTCTTAACAGTTTGTGATGTCATTTTTTATGTGGTAAGAAAAACAAATGCTGTCACATTTTATATGTGAGACTCCCGCAAGCCAGCATCAAGAGATTAAGTATGTGCATTACTAACACGCTATCATGAATGCAGTTAGATGCCAGGGAATCACTGTGAGTACAAACACTCCTCAGTAACCCAGTGCTACAGAACGGAAAGATAAGCTTGCTGATAAGTTATAACCCTCCTGAGACACTGTTTTCCCCTTAGAAGGAAGCAGAGGTAATTTTAAATATTTTGATCTGAATGTTAATTCATGTAATTTTGTTTATTTAGTATTAGCTAATCTTTATGCTTATAATTTAAAAATCCAGAAATACAGTAGCTAAAACCAAAGAAAAATCTGTATATTCATATAAAAGAATTAGAACAGAGATTAAATTGGGGCACAGAGTAAGTAAAACTGCTGCTTTCCAGTGTTTACTTTCTCGAAGTATGGTTTTCAGTTATTTATGTGAGATATAAACATACTACTTTATGTTCCCTATCTTTTTTTGTGATGCACATAATTTAACAGTTTGTAATAGTTGAAGCCACATATCTCTGTGGGCTGGTATATTGTTGAAATGACTTCATGCAAGGAGGAGACTTTTAACTATATAATTCAGGTATGTATATTTTCTTTTAGCAAAGTGTGTGACATTCAACTTGTCAAAAATGAACATTTTGCTTGACTGAACAGCTTTGCTTTGTGTTTTGCTTGTCTACTGAGGCAAATGAAGGCTGACAAGAGGGCATTTCCAACTAGTTAAAGACCAAGAGCAGAATAAAGCAGGATTTGAGCCAGTTATCAGAAAATTCTTTTCTTGCTGAATATTTTATAATGTACAAGATACACTCATTAGAAATAATTTAGATAAATCTTAACTCTTGGGAACAGAATGTAGGTCCTCCCCTCTTGCTTCTAAGCATTTAGTAAAAAGAATAATTGGTATTATTATGGACTTTATTATTTCTATTATTTCTTGTTTTCTTTTTATTGGAGACTCTTTGAAGTGATGATAGAAAATATAATTGGCTATATGCCAAACTTCATTATATTTTTTAGAAGGAGGAAGTGTTGTTGGTTTGTTTTATTATCTAGTCAAGAACTATATACAGGCCTAAGAATTTACATGATTAGGAAGGCTCCCATTCAGTTAGTGGGTACTGACCATTCATTTAGTCAGTCATTTTTTAGAGTATCCACTATGTTCCCAGGACTGCCCTAGGTACTGGGATAAAGGTCAATAGCCTATAATGCCTGTCTTCAAGGAGCTTGCTGTTTGTGCTTACTTAATTTTCAAGGTTAACTCACTGAAAGATGTGAAGTATTAAATCATCCATTTATTAATTCAACAAATTTCATTTGTGTCAAACATGGGCTAGGCATTTGGACTGGGTAGGCAATGGGACCACAATGGTGAACTGCTCCTGTAGAATTTACAACCTAGCGGGAAAGGGGAGGACATATTTTGGTTAATTAATCGTATTAATAAAAGTATAATCACAAATTAAGATAAATTCCCCTAGGAAAAGTATACAAATGTATCAGTGCATATAAATAAGAAATCCAACCCAGGTTTGGGAGGGGCTCAGTAATGAGTTAACTGGGGAAGGGGATCAGGAGGAAAGGGACAACACTTTCACAAGTCCACAAGTCAAATTCCTAGAAGCGACATGCCAACGTCTGACACCAGCCAACAGAGGAGAATGTTTCAAGAAGGAAAGAGTAATCAACTGTGCCATGCAGCTTTGTGAGGACAAGGAGGAAGAGGACTAATGTTCGTTGGATGTGACAGCATGGAGGTCACTGGTGACTAGAGCAGGTTCTAGTATATTTTTTAGGATGAAGGTGGCTGAAACATGACTGAAATAGACGGAGGATGAAATAGAAGGGGAGTAGGGCATTGGAAGTATAAACAAAACCTTCAGGAAATGTGGCCGTGACGGAAGAAGGTATGAGGTCGTTGAAAGAGGGCTACGTGGAGGATGATTGAGTATGTTTGAATATTGAAAGGTAGGATATAGTTTAGGCAGTTGTTGAATATACACTACAGAGAAAGGAAAACTTGTAAGTTTCTTTACTAGTTGAAGGCAAGAGAGGATTAGACCCAGAACATTGTAAAGGGACTAGCCTCAGAGAGAAAACAGAAGGGAAGGATGCTTGTGGATATAAGTAGATTTGGTGCAAAAAGGTGGGAGTAGAAATTGCTCCCATTTGACTCATTTGCTTGTCTCTGAAAAGTCCGAGTTCTGTATGTCCTCTGAAAGGAAGCAGGGTGAAGGAGGATGTGGAGGTTTGGAGAAAGTGGAGAAGGTTTGAAATAGGCATTGCAGGGGGTGGGAGAGTGTGAGAGTGAACGGATGGGAGAAACATAGGAGAATTGATGGGCAGCGTTGAGAGTGTGTTTGAGGCTGGTGGAGATGGTATTACGGTGACACTTCTCTGTTCTGTTCTGTGGCTTTCCTCTGCAGTGACTGCTCCTGTAGGGCAGGCACTGAGAAAGCAGGTAACTGAGTTCATTTTGAGTTGGAGTGAAAAAACACCAAAGGGCAAGAGAGTGTAGGGTATTGAAATGAGTGTTTTTGAAATGATGGGTCCTGGAAATAAAAGGATAATGGATAAAAAGGAAGAGGAAGAAAAGTGAGGGCTGAGGAAAGGATCAATCGGGACCTAGTAAACAGTCCGTGGAGTGAAAGTACCGCTGAGACCAAGAGGGAGAGTCAGAGGTAGCCTCACCCTCATGCATTCTCCTGTTCTGAGGGGACTGTCCTTTCAGTGGTCTGCCTTGTGATGGCCCAGACACTATCCTCTGCCAGTCTCACAGGGAGGGGCTGCTGGCCAGGGCACAGGCTCTGGTGAGATTGAAACTGCAGCGAGACAAGGAGCCAGCAGTGGTGGCTGTGGGCTTCTGACACCCCATGTGGATTCCAGGACCCGAGCGATGTGACATTTCTTAATCCCTGTGTCACAGTGAGCTTATTAAGCTGTTAAGTAGATACAGACATCTGTTTTAAAACACCCTCTCTACAATTTATGCAGGATCCAGGAAACCTGATCTTCAGTGGGTAATGAGAATACTTTGGTCCTTCTCATTCAGTCATTCTTTAACTTATCTCTGATGTATACTGATTGAAAGTAGTTTAAGAATTGATGGATTTTTAAGCAAACAATGAACAATCAACAAAATCAGACTCTAAAATTTGAGTCTGGTGTCGGACACAAGGGTCTGGAGTTGGAACCCTGGTATGGAGATGCTCTAAGGAGGCGCCATCTTCTCACATGAGAACCAGCAGTGCTTCCCTTCTCCTGCCCAGCTTTGCCAACACTACTTTGCTCTCCACTAGGCAGACTGCATCTCCAGCAATGAAGCCTTCATCATCTATGGCCAGTTTATGGCAGCATCTTCCTAGCTGGTCTCCCCTAATTTGGGCTTTTGTCACTTTTTTAACCATACACTCAACTGCCTTATTAATTAACTTTAAATTCCTGTTTTCTTCTAACTCATTTTTCAAGGAATAGAAGCAGCTTGTGCTTTTCTAACTGCATCAAGGTAAGGATAAATTCATCTGCTGCTTACGTGTGAGACATTGGGCATATCACTTAATTTTCTTGGGCCTTAGTTCCTTCACACATTTAAAAATAAAAGTGTGGCTATTGGACTAGATGGCCAAATTCTTTGTGGTTTGAAATAGTATGTGCTTGGGCTAGAGCTCCGTTCCAATCCTGAAATTCTGTTGCTGCATTCCATCCAGGGCCTGGTTCCTATCCTAGTAATATACCCATTGAGCTTCAGGATTCTTGCATGTTAAGTTGGTGTAATCTGTACCTATCTTGAAGGTTGTTTGAAGATTTAATTCAGTCAGTGTTGCCTAGCACCGCTTCCTTGCACACCATTTCTCTTCTTTCTTCCAGCCTGGTGCTGTAGGGCCCCTCTACACCAACATGTTAGGACGACCTCCCCACCAAGCACAGCCATGCCTTTTTCTGCTCAACGTTGTGGCTCAATCGTCCCAGCAAGACAAGCCATTTGCAACCCTTCATAGGAACACTGTCCTGTTTCTAGCCTCTGTGGTCTTGGTTTTTATTTTTGTTTTTGTTCATTTTTACAATGATTACCCTTTTTGCCAATTCAAGTTGAAAATCTGGCCTAAAACCCCTTCAAAAAAGGATCTCTAAAGATTTTTGACCATTGAGCTTTAACTTTCTGGGATTCTAAGCTCCAAGATAGATCTCCCCACCCCCCACCCTGGGAACTCAATAAATACACACATGATGAGTAAATAGATGAATTCTGGGAAGCAGCCTCTTTTACCATATGCAAGTACAAAACCCTTATTCTGGAGACACACGCTGGTATTGGCGCATATGACATTCATTTCCTATAGGCACTTCTGTCCTGACTTTGCCTCTCACTCTGTCAGCAGACAGTTTGTGTCTGGTCTGTTTACCCAATTAAAAGGAGTAGGATCCGCGTCTGTCTCAGTCGCTTGATGGGCTACAGTGTTTAAGCACAGCGCTTGGCGAGGGGTAGGCATTTAGGAATATATGGATTGAATGAATGGTTGCTAGGGAGTATGGCGGCGTCTTGGCGTCTTAATTTTATGCTGGGCTCATCCCAACGCGCGCACGTGGGAACTTCACAAAAGTTATTTCACGAGCGCGGCGCTGCATCCCCTTATCGTACTGAGTTTACTGAAGTGGGGCCAGCTGCCCGCCTCTTCTAGCTTTACTGCCAAGGCTGGAGAGGGGTGGAGTGGCCTGGAAGAGGGCTGCAAGCAGGGCGGGGGATTTGCTTTCTTATAAAGATGCTTTGGGAGAATGGCTCAAGAGCGCCAGGTTTCCAGGAAGAAATGAGACCGGGTCGCGATGGCAAAGAACTGCGACGCAGCGCTATGTTTACCTGCTGTTACAGAGAAAGCCCGACAGCCTCCCGTGTCATGAGAGCCGTGCCCAAACCAGAGAAGGGGGCGCCCTAGCTTGCCCTCAGCAACCCATTAGTGCAGGGAGACAACCAGGGAAGTCAGTTTCACCGAACACATTTCTTGGGCTCCCTGGGCACAACGACGGCTCCTGGGGTCACGAACTCCCTACTCAACTGTCGTGGGTCCTCGTCGCTTGCGAGTCCAGCTCTCTTTTTCCTGATCCAGGTTGCAAAACAAACCAACTCCATAGGGAAAATCTCCAAGAGCTCCTAGGGGACAGGTCCCCACAGACAAACACATCATAAAGTTCAATTCTGTCCCATTATGTGGGCTCTCGAGTTTCTTAATCATTGCCCCCTCCCTACACGAACAAAACCGTCCCCAGCCCCTGGAGGGTCTTGCGTGGATCCCAGGGCAGCAACCGCAAGTGAGGCTCCGAGCTCCAGGGAAAGCGCGCAGGGAATGGCCCCTGGGACTCGTTCCCGAAAAGCGCCAGCGTCCGGGGAGAGCTTTTCCTTCTCCGAGGGCCGGCAGGGTGGCATTCCAAATGTGAGCAAGGTGGGCCGTGCGCGACTCTCCTTTTTAAAAAGAATAAATAAATAGAAGGCAGCGCGCAGCCCCGCTCGGGTTTCCCGAAGTGCGCACTGCGGTCGCTGCCCGGGCGGCTGGGTGTCTGCGCTCCCCGCCTTCGCTGGGCTGACACAGGAGGGGAGGAGCAGGAGCCGGAGGGGGTGCTGGGGGGGGG
>VBSM01003204.1:41223677-41252497 GCA_008086735.1 Cheirogaleus medius | reverse complement strand
TCCTAGGGCTGCGCTGCCGCCCAAGCTGGGACAGGTGGTGCGGATTTGGGGCTACGGCGGGCCCTGACGGCGAGCTCCGGGCTGGCGGGGTCAGCCTCTTAGCTTTAGCTTCGGCCCAGCCTCCTGGGACGCTGTCCCAGCTTCTCGCCTGCGCCTGGGTCCTGTTTTCAGCCGGGCAGAGTCTGGGTTGAGAAGGCGGCGCCTGAGCGGGGGAGCGGTCACCACCCGGCAGCCCGCGACCCCCACCCTTTCCGGACAGTCCTCCGCGGAGGCTCGGGCTCTCGCACACTCCTCCTCACTTCTGCCCTTCCGGGGACCCAGTGAACTTCTGACATCGTCACCTTAGGGCCACCGGAGTGCGAGTGTCGGGGCGGAGCGTTGTAAGGTGTGCTCACGCCGGGCCAGGTGGGCTGCTTGATGCCCCCGCCGCGTCGGGCCGGCTCCAGGGGTGGAGGAGCATTGGCCCTGACCACACCTCCCCGAATCTTCCCTGGGTGTGCTGGAGCCAGACCGGGTGTGGGGTGTAGGAATTGGGGAGTTCTCCTGAGCGATTGGTTCAGGCCTCAGGCTGTGCAGAAGGGCCCTGGGAGAGAGTTTTTGCTTTACAGTTTGCTTTGTTGTCGTTTATTATTGCAAGACCCTGGAGGGAACTGCTTAGGGAATGGGGCGGGGATCTAGGGTCAAGTCAAACCCATGATGCCTATGGCGTCCTTGGCTTTCACGCTTTCCAGAGTCAGGTAACTGCTTATTAAAACCCACGATTTAGGCAGTTCGTACATAATTTAGCCTACATAGATTGCTTTTCACAGGATTACTTGGGTAATTCTGGGAAAATGCCCAAATACTTTTGGCCGGAATTATCGCCAGATAGCCTCCCTTTCCCCTGTTTCGCTTATGGAGAAGTGTCCAAATAGGGGGATTTCCTTCCCTTGCTTTTACTTAACGTTTTTAAACTTGTTTTCAGATTTCTATTTTAAATGGTCATTTTGATTGCGGTGATGCACTTCCAGAGGCTGAGAGGGGACCAAGAATGTAGGTTCAGAAAGGCCCAGAGGCCGCTAGGGCCAAAGGAGCAGGAATTACCCTAATTAGTAATAGACATTTTTAGTAGGTAACACCTGCTTAGATTGGACTGCGACAAACAATTGGAAAAGTTTGTCCTAATTATCAACACGTTTATTCCCATCATGCCTTGCTCCATGGCAGGGCTTCTCAGCAATGGCTGCACAGTAGGATTACCTAGGGGAGTCCTTGAAATTTCCTCTGCCAGGGCCACACCCCAGCTGGATTACATCATAATCCTGGGGGAGAGGGGAGGCTGGGGCATCAGAATTTCTAGGGCTCCCAGGTGATTCCATTGTGCAGCTGGGTTGAAAACCATTGTGCAAAACTGGCTTGCCTTAATGTGACTTATTTTTATAGAATCATGGCCCCAAAAGTAAACTCAAAAGAGAACAGTAAAAAAAGGCCTAAGAGGCTCAGGAGTCTTGACATGTAGCTTCCAGTCCTGGTGCTGTCCCTAACCAGCTGTGTCATTTCAGTCAAGGCCCTTACCTTCCATTTCCTCATCTGTTAAATGAGGGCATTGGCCTACATTCTCCAAAGCACTGCCAGCTCCAACATCATCAGGCATGCTGACATCTAAACCAAATTAAGACAACAACTTGTCTTATTTATACATACCCACAGGGCTAGAAATTCTACCTTATCCTGGAGATTTTGCTAAAATATCTGCTGATATTTGGATCCAGCAAAGAAGCTAAAAGAGGGGCTTAATGTCGTTTCTTACACTTGCATGCAGTATTTTTAAAAATGCTTTCCCACTGCCTGTTCAAACCTACTTCAAGTCATCCTCAGGTGCCTTCTTGGCATTCATGACACGCTGATTTTCCTGACATTACACACCTGTTCTTCTGTGCGCCAGTTCTCAACCATTTCTTCTGGATGAGGATGATGAAAGCAGATTTGGGTCTTGTGTGGGTGTGTGTTGGAAGTGGTTCATTATTTCCTTCCAAATGGATCTTTCTTGTTCCTCTCTTCAGGGCTGTTCTCCACATGTGAGGAACCTGACTAAACTTGTCAGGGAAAGGATAGAAAAGAGTTTTAAAGTGGTAGATTGGTTCTGTATACTGGTAAAATGCAAAATGCCTTTGAAAGGTAGCTTGGTCAGGAGTTTGTCAAGCAGCTGATCTTACAGCACTGTTACAATGTCTTCACTTTTTAAGAATCACATGGGCATGGTAGTTAATTGTCAAATGAATTGGAAATTTGAGGATACTTAAATCAAGAAGAAATCATTCTATGACTGATAGCCAGTGTTAGATGACTTAAACATTATTTGGAATTTATATATTCTTTAAGCTTTTTTTTTTTTTTTTAAAAAGCAAAGCACTAAATACATAAAGGCATGACTACCAGAGTTTTCAGACCTTTCTTGTATACATAATAGTAAAAGGAGGCTCTTCCATCAGGAGTTTCTGTTGCCTAAACTGAATTATACCTGGTATGTACCCTCCAGATAGTCCAAAGAACAATTTTAATGCAAACGGAAATTATTTGGAAATTCCAGAATTTCTTTCTTCTCACTTAATTTCTGCTTTTAAGGCTTATTTCCCTCTCTTCTTCTGACTGAATTACCCTCCTAACTTGCAAGATTCTTTTCTTTCCCTGCAACTTGAAGACAGCTCACTCCTTAGGTTCTTATAAAACTGAACCCAAATTCATCCCATTACCCTAATTACTCCCAGGTAAGGAAGTGCATAACCTACTAATGGTTTTAATCAGTAGATATTAGCAACTAAATGATTTCAATAACCTGACTATAGCAATCCAGTGTAAAATCAACATTCAAGAGAATGTGTTGCCAGATCAAAAATTCATTACTATTGCTTAAAAATTGCATTAGTGGCAATCCATGTTCTTTTGGTGGTATATGAATGATAGCTCATTCAAACATAACAACTGTTTATTTCATGTATAGTAGCATTCTAAATGGTATCCTTGTTAGGAATTTAGTAATGAAGTGAATGGTTCCAGGGCAGCCGAAAGAATTTGTGCCTTTAAGGGCACCTGATTTTTAACTAAGGATCTTGAACCTCGCTTGTTTCTTTGGTTGTCCTCCTGTATGTACTTGCTGTTGTTTTATTTTCATTTTTACCATGATAATAACTCTGCATGGTTACAAAAGACTACTGAGGGTTTTAACCTGCTTTGTATTAGTTTGAGGTGTAAATGGCACACAGTAAACTGCACATATTTAAAGTGTGCAGTTTAAGTTTTGACATACAAGGTCTGTCCATAAAGTATCCGGGCATTGCTAATATAACGAGAATGGTTTGGTTTGTGTAACATCCATATAACTTCATAGCCAAGGAGGGTGGACTATAATGTGCTTACATGAACAGCGATGGCTTCACTGTACTAGTCAGTGGGGTGCTAGATGCCATTGAGTGAGCATGTGTACTGTGTGGTCATCACATTCAAAATGACTGAGCAAGTAAGGCAACAAATCTGCATGAAATTTTGCATTAAGCTTGAACATTCCTCTGCAGAAACTGTTCCGATGATTCAGGAGGCTTTCAGGGATGATGCAATGAGGGCAGTGCAAATAAAAGTGTGGCACAAAGGCTTCAAAGATGGTCGAGAACCTGTTGAAAGTGATCCATGTTCTGGAAGGTCTGCAACAAGCAGAACACCTGAGAATGCTGAACATGTATGGGTTAGGCTAAGAGACTCTGGGAGAACTGTGTGAGGTCCCAAGGTGCCTATTTTGAAGGGGACTGAGGGGCAAGTGTCCTATGTACAATGTTTCTTGTATCTTGTATCTTCTTCAGTAAATGTCTCTATTTTTCATATTACATAGCTACTTTCCAGACCTCATATGTACATACTTGGGACATCATCACCTCAAAGTTTCCTCATGTCACCTTTGTAATGTCTTCCTCCCACCTTTTCTTAAATCCAATATCAACAGGCAAATAATGATCTACTTTCTACTACTACTACGTATTAGTTTATAATTTTACGTAAATGGAACCACCGCCCCCCCTTCCTTTTGTTTTTTTTTTTCACCCAGCACAATTATTTTGAGGTTATCCATGTTGTAGCATGTATCAGTAATTCTTTGCTTTTTATTCCTGAGAATCATATGGATATACTACAGTTGGTTTTCCATCAGTAGTCACCTATTGATGGACAGTGTGTTTGTTTCCAATTTTTGGCTATTGCAAATAAAGTTGCTATGAACATTTGTGTATAGGTTTCTGTGTGGATATGTGGTTTTATTTGTGTTAGGTAAACACCTAGGGGTGGAATGGCTGAATTATATGGGAGGGGTTAAGCTTAACATTTTAAGAAACTCAGTTTTTCAAAAGGTTGTACCTTTTTCTTACTAGCAGCCTATAAGAGTTCCAATTCCTCTGTAGCCTTGTCAGCACCTGATGTGGACTTTTATTTTAGCCTTGGAAATGGTTATATTGGTAGCTTGTTCTGGGTTTTAATTTGCAATTCCTTGATGATTAATGATGTTGAGCACATTTCATAGGTTTATTTAGAATCCATATGTCTACTTCAGTAAAATTCCTATTCAAATATTTTGCCATAATTGGGTTGCTAGTTTTCTTATCATTGAGTTGGGAGAATTTGTTATATATTCTGAATAAGAATCGTACGTCAGGTATAGGATTTGCAATATTTTCTCCTATTCTTTCTGTCTTCTCATTTTCTTAACAGTGTCTTTTGATGGGCAGAAGTTTTTAATTTTGATAAAACTGAACTCATCAAATTATTTTCTGGTAGATTGTGATTTTGCTCCTGTTTCTAAGAAATATTAGGTTCTTAAGTATGAAATGGCTGATTTCCTTAAGTACTAAGTTTGACAGTTGATATCTCTAACATTTATGTCACTTCAACACTTGGTTTATTTTCATTGTGAAGGTACATACTCTTTCTTTCTCTTTCACTTTCTTTCCCTCTCTCTCTCCCTCCACCTCCCTCCCTCCCCCCTCCCTGTCTCTCTCTCTCTCTCTCTCTCTCTCTCCCCTCTTTCCCTCTCCCCTCTTTCCCTCTCCCTCCCCCTCTCTCCCTCTCCCTCCCTCCCGGTCTCACTCAGTTGCCCAGGCTGGTGTCCTGGCCTGAAGTGATCCTCCCACCTCAGCCTCCTAGAGTGCTAGGATTATAGATGTGAGCCACTAGGCCCAGCCCATCCTTATTCTTCAAACACATGGTTTGCCTTGTGATTATCTTTCAAATTTTTTTTAGAGCAATTTTTGTGAAACCATCGATAAGTCAAAAAGTCTTATTATTTTCAAATGTGAGTGCCATCATGGAACCAATGCAGTGCAGTTTGAAATACCAATTAAGTGTTTGGGAAGGATGTGGCTAATGAATGCAATGTATGTTGTTCTGGTGATTTTAATCTTGAAAATGAGCCACGTGGGTGACCTGAGACCAAGGTGAATAATGATGAGATGAAAGCTGTAGTGGAAGAGAATCCATCTCGACCTACACGTGAATTAGCAACAAGGATTGACGTTCCTGTTCCAACAATATTGGACCATTTGAAACAAATGAGCAAGGTAAAGAAGCGGGATAGACGGGTACTGCATGAATTAAATGAGCATCAGAAGAGAAATCATCTCAAAGCTTGCCTTTCTTTGCTGTCACAACATAAAGGTGAACCATTTATGCACTGTATTGTTATGTGTGATAAAAAACGGATTCTTTTTGACAATCGCAAGTGTCAGGCACATGATTAAAGATGAAGTGCCAAAACATAATCCCAAACTGAATATTCATCAGAAAAGGCTAATGGTGTCTGGTGTTCCAGTGCTGGTATTATCTATCCACTGTAGCTTCATGAAAACTGGTCAGTTGGTTACAGCAGATGTCTACTGCAACCAGTTGGACAAAGTGATGGGGATGCTTGCTATTAAGCAGCCCGTATTATTCAATAGAGACAGGCCAATCCTCTTAAGACAATGCTGAACCACATACGCAGAAACAACACTGCTCAAACTACAGCAGCTGGATTTGGAAACTCTCTGTTATCCACCGTATTCATGAGACCTTGCACCAACTGACTACCACTTCTTCTAGGATTTGGACTACTTCTAAGAAGGAAAATACTCAATTCTCAACAAGTTGTGGAAAACACCTCTTGCGATTTTACTGCCACTCGCTCTCTAGGCTTTTTCGCTGCTGGCATAAACCAGCTACTGTTAAGATGACAAAGTGTTGTTGATGGTATAGGTGCATATTTTGATTAATTATACTGCTTGTTTAAGATATAATAAACTAATCTTTTGCTTAGAAATCAGAGATTTCATATTTAATGACTAATAGTTGCATAACTCAAAATCACAGAGCTTTTCTTCTAGAAGTTTTATAGTTTTAGGTTTTACATTTAGTTTCTGTTCCATTCTGAGTTAACTTTTGTGTATGGTGCAGGGTGTGGATCTTTTTTTAAGTTTTTTTTTTTTTTTGGCCTATGGCTTTTCAGTTGTTCTAGCATGATCTTTTGAAAAGTCTATCCTTTCTCTGGTGAATTACCTTTGCATCCTTGTAAAAAATCAGTTGCTCATACAGGTGTGGGTCTGTTTTTGGATTCTATAGTCCAGTGAAGTATATGTCTATTTCTATGCCAGTAGCACAGTATCTTGAGTATAGAAAGTCTTGAATTCATGAAATGTGGTTCTTCCAACTTTGTCCATCATTTTTAGGATGTCGATTTATTTGGCTATTCCATGTGAATTTTAGAATAACTTTGCCAATTAAAAAATGCGTGCGAGGACTTGGTTTGGGAGTGTTTAATCTATGGATTTACTTTGAGAGAATTAGCCTCTTAACAATATTGAGTTTTATGACCAATGACCATGATATACCTCTCTATTTAGGTTGTCTTCTAAGCAATATTTGATATAATAGTTTTCAGTGTACAAGTCTTACACATTTTTCTCAGGGTTAGTAATAAAGGTTTCATATTTTTGATGTTATTTTAAATGGCACTGTTTTTAACCTTCCTTAACTCATTTATTTGTAGTAGCTTTTTGGTATATTCTATCAGATTCCCACACAAATGATCATATTATATGCAAATAAAGACAGTTTTTCTTTAATTACCAGCTTTGGTATCTTATTTATTTGTTTTTTTCTTATATAGTAACTGTCTAGACTCTCCAGTACAAGATTGAACAGTGGTGTGAACGTATATCCTTACCTTGGTGCTGATCTTAGGAAAAAATGATTTGGTAATGGTAAAATAAAATGATTTTATTTTACCATTAAGCATGATGTTAGGTGTAGGATTTTTTATAGATATCCTTTATCAGGTTGGGGAAATTCCTTTTATTCTTCATTTGCTGAGAACTTTAATCAGAAATGGATGTTGGATTTTTGTCAAATGCTTTTTCTGTATTTAATTATCATGATTATTTCCTTTTTAGTTAATATAGTGAATTATTTTCATAGATATTTTTTAAATTTTAAATATTAAACCTACCCTGCATTCCTGGGATAAGCCAAAATTGATCATATTGTCCTTTTTATAGATTGTTGGATTTAAATTTTTATATGCTTATATCTATGTCCATGAGAAATATTGTTCTGTAATTTTCTTTTCTTGCAATGTCTTTGTCTGGCTTTGGTATCAGGATAATGCTGGCCTCATAGAATACATTAGGAAATGTTTCCTTACTTTCAGGTTTCTGTAATAGTTTGTGTATGAGTTCTTCCTTAAATGTTTGAGAATTCACCAGTGAAGCCATCTGGACCTACAGCTCACATTGTGGGAAAGTTTTTAATTGCAAATTTAATTTCTTGAATAGCTATATGGCTATTCAGGTTATCTGTTTCATTTTGAGTTAGCTTTGGTAGTTTGTCTTTCACACATTTGTCTATTTCTTCTAAGTTGTTAAATTTATTGGCATAAAGCAGTTCATAATGTGTCCTTATTATCTTATTTAATAGTGTTAGAATATGTAGTTCTGTACCCTGTGCCATTTATGGTGTTGGTTTTTTATTTCTTCTTTTTTTCTAATCAGTCTGCTTGGTAGTTTATCAATTTTGTCAGTCTGTTGAAGAACCAGCTTTTGGTTTCATGAATTTTTTTCTGTTTTTTTTTTTGTTTTGTTTTCTATTTTACTCATTTCCTCTCTCATTTTATTATTTTCTTCTATTTTGTGTTTAATTTGGTCTTATTTTTCTAGTTTCTTAACGTGTATGCTGAGGTCATTGATATAAGAACATTTGTGTTTTTAAACAGGTGTTTAATGACAGAAATTTTTCCTATGTGCTGCTTTAGTGGCATATCATAAATTTTGATATGTGTTTTCATTTTTGTTCAGTACAGAATACTGTCTTATAACCTTTTCTTCTTTGACCTGTGGGTATTTAGTAATGCATTGTTTGGTTTCTTAATATTTGGGGATTTTTCAGATATCTTTGTGTTATTGATTTCTAGTTTAATTCCAGTGTGTTCAGAGAACACCCTTTATGTAACTTGAATCCTTTTCAATTTATTGACACTTGTTTTATGGCCCAGAATATGGTCTATCTTAGTACATGTTCTATGTGAATTTGAAAACAATTAAACTTTCTACAAATTTGTGCCTTTATTTTTTCCTGATCAGTCTGGCTATTGTTTGTTGAAATGTTCTATGTCAATTAGGTCAAGTTCGTTGATACTATTTTTCCAATCTTCCATATACTTAACTGATATTCTGTGTACTTATTGTATCAATTCTTAAGAGAGGGGTATTGAAATCTCCATATCCCATTGTGTATTTGTCTTTTTCTCTTGCAGTTCTGTTAGTTTTTGCTTTAGCTATTTTGAAGCTCTGTGATTGAGTACATAAATGCTTAGGATTGTTATGTCACCTTGGTGAGTTGACCCCTTTATTATTATTAAATGACCTTCTCCATCTCTGATAATGGTTGTTGTTCTAAACTCTACTTTGCCTTTGGCTATATTAATATTAGATAACCATTTTTAATTCTTTGAGATTTTTCATGATAGTTACCTCCATAATTCTTACAATCTTCCTTTAGTGTGATTCTTGGTTTATCATATTTTATTAAATCCTCATTATAGTATTATTTTCTAATTCTCTTTCACATACCACTTTTGTCATCCTTTCATTATCTTTTATCACATTAAAAAATCAATGATTACTATAAATATATTGTAAGCCAAGTAGTATATTATTATTCTATTTTTCCCTCGTACATATTTCTTTTTTCAAAAGCTTTAAGATATAATTCACAAGCTATACCATTTACCCATTTAAAATGTACAATTTAGTGGTTTTTATTATATTCAGATATGTGCAATCATCATTACAATTGTGCAATATTTTTGTCACCTCAAAAAGAAACCCTGTATACTTTAGCTGTTACCCAATTATTTTCTCCCTACTCCAGCCCTAAGGAACCAATAATCTACTTTTTCCTCTATTGATTTCCCTATTCTGGATTTTCATGTGAGTGGAATCATATACCATGTGGATTTTTGTGACTGGCATTTTTCACTTACCATGTTTTCAAGGTTCATCCAAGTTGTAGCATGTATCAGTACTTTGTTCTTTTTTGTAGCTGAATAATATTCCATTGTATGAATATACCACGTTTTGTTTATTCATCTGTTTATGAACATTTGGAATTTTCCTACCTTTTGGGTATTATGAATAATGCTGTTATAAACATTCACGTACAAGTTTTTATGTGAACAAGTACAAATGTTTTCATTTCTCTTGGGTATATGCCTAGGAGTGGCATTGCTGGGTCAAATTTTAACTTTATGTTTAATCATTTGAGAAACTGCCAGAATGTTTCCCAAAGTGGCTATGTGATTATACATTCCCATTAGCAGTGTGTAAAGGTTCCAATTTTTCTACATCGTTACCAACGCTTGTTATTATCTGACTTTTTGATTATGGCCATTGTAGTGGGTATAAAGTTATGTTTCATTGTGGTTTTCATTTGTGTTTCCCTAGTGACTAATGAAGTTGAGTATCTTTTCATTTACATTTCCTTTTTATTGGAGTTGACAGTTACCTTGATTGAAAAAAAAGTCCTCAATTTATATAACTTTCACTTTTTTCCCCCCAATGCTACTATAGACCTATCACATATCTATAAGTATTTTTCCAAATGCTAAGGCACGGTACCAATCAGTATCAGTTCCTCCTTTCACAGTCCTCTGTTGTCATTAGGTCTGATTGCTCTCTGCATAGCCACCCACATAGCTATCATATTGAGACTTCCCTTTGCTTTTTTTATTCTGTCGCATCCCGTATTTCATAGATTCCACAAGCTTAAGCAAATAAAATATGTTTGGAAGTTAAATTTTTAATTATTTTTGTGTCTGGAAAGTTACTCTCATAATTATTTTGTATGGCATGGAGTCTTAGGTTGAAAATAATTTTCTACCTGCTCCTGCTGCCACCCTTGAATTTTGATGGCAGTGCTGCATTCTCTTTTGGCATCTCATGTTGCTATTGAGGTATCTAGTGTCATTTTAAATCTAGTTCCTGTGTCTTCAGCCTGCTTTTTTTTTTTTTGGTTTCTAGAAGCTTCTAGAATGTTCACTTTATATCTGGTGCTCTAATGCAGGGATTGGCAAACTTTTTCTGTAAAGGGCAATATAGTAAACATTGTAGGCTTTGTGGGCTATACTGTGTATGTCCTAATTACTCTACCATTGTAACACAAAAGCAGCCATAGACAATATGTAAACAAACAATCATGGCTGTGTTCCAATAAACCATTTACAAAAGCAAGCAATGGGCCAGATTTGGCCCATGGGCCATAGTTTGCTGACCACTATGCTAAAATTTCATGATGCTATGCCTTGGTTTGAGTTATTTAAATTCATTGTTCTAGGTTCTTCATAGGTCTTCAGTTGATCTATGTCCTTTAGTTCTGGGGAATGTTTATTTCGTGTCTTCAGTAATTTCCTTCCCAAGATTTTATGTGTTTGTTTTTTGTAAAACTCCTATTAGTTATTGGGCCTCCTGGGTTGATCATCTATCGTTTAAAATCCTGTTTTTATTTCTTTATGTTATTGTTACACTTTCAATTTTATTTTTCAGCGGAGTCATTTTTACATAGTTTTGCAACCAATATTCCTAGTTGTAGACAAACTTCATCCTTCTTTCCCCACCTCCCCCTTTCTACAGAACCAGGTGCCTCCTAGTCTGAAGCCCTGCAGGCCAAATGGTCTTGCTTCTCATCATTATCTCTCTCTGCAGGCACAATTATATTAAGGCAGTTACAATTCCTCCACCAGTTTTCCATGTTCCAAAAATTTATTGGCATCTTTTGTCTGCTGTTGTCTCCTTTCCAGTTCTCTTGTCATCTTTATTTATTTACTGTTATTTTAGCAGACATTTGGGAGAGAGTGGAGAAAATACGGTGTTCAATCTGCCATGTTTAACTGGAAGTTAGCACTATTTATTCTCTTTCATTATTTCTATTTTTCTATCCCGATCCAATTCCAAGTCTCATTAAAACTCATTCTGGTTATGATGCATACTCTTCACAGGCTGAAACTTTTTATTTCCTAGTAAATAAAACATTGGTCAGTATTATAAAAACGTTAGACTTGAGGTCTAGAGGCCCGGGGTCTATTCCTGGATTTACTGACCCTCTCTGCAGCTAAGAAAGTGAGAATTTTTTTTTTTAGGGAAGGGAATGGATGCTTATGCCTTCTGCTTGCCAAACACAATAATAGGTACTCTCTCGTCTCCATTTTTGTGTTTTAGTTTTTAATTTTTCGGTAACTTTCTATTCTTTGCTTAAGTAAACACAGTCTAACCTATTTGCTCAGAGATACAGCACAGAAGTATTTTATTGTTTTATAAATTTTGATGTTCATATTTGGAAACAGTTTTATGAGAGAACATAGAGTTAACATGATGTAAAAATCTGGCCTTAAAATATCACATGTGCTATTAAAATTTATTCTCTAAGGTGTGATTGAGGTTCAGGCTTCTTTTTGTGGTGGACAATGGAGATGAGGTGAAATGAATGGGGAAATAGTTTGAATAGTTATTAATTCCATATCAGTTTTAATAATTTGTTTTGCACTGGGATGATCTCTATGTAGAGAATTATGCATTTTGAGGGCCGTGGAGTGGGTGGTATAGGCACTGATTTTTCTTTTCAGCTCTGCTCATGACCGTATGATTGTATAGCTGAAAAGGAGCCCTAGAGATTGTTTTAGTCTTGTGGTTCACAAACTTCAGTGTACAGAAGTCAGTTCTGCTATATTGCATAATTCCAGAGATCACCAAAGAAGAGATCTGTGCAACTAACAGCTAAGAAGCTTTTCATTGCAGATTACTGGGCTTCACTCTCAGAGAGTCTTGTAAAACTAGGGTGAGCCTGGGAGTGTGCATTTATTTACAGGTTACTTCCCCTCTCCCCCTTGCCCACATACCCACAGAGGATTCAGACACAGTTGGACCAAAGGCCACATTTTGGGAAACACTGATCTGATCTGTTTTATTTACAGATTAGAGAAATAAGGTCCTAGAAAGTTGAGTGACTTATCCCAGTTTGTTAGTGGGAGGAGGTGGGAGTGGACCACGCATCTCATAAGTCTGTTCAGTGATTTTTCCCACCAGAGCGTACACTATTATTTTAGTGTCTAGTTACATCATGAACTAAAGATACGAACCACCAGCTTAAAGTGTCTTTATTTGTAGTAACCTCAGTTTTTTTATAAATGGTTTTCAGATGTTTGGGAACAGCTTCAACTCTCAGTCACTCTGCAGCAGAGAAATGATCAGGGAAAAAGGGAGACGAAAGCTCTCCACCCTTACCCCCCTCAGTAACCTGCTGCACGTGGGCTTCTGTGTGCGCTCTCAAGTCACCATGCCCCTGGAAGAGTAACACATACTTATTTAGAAAACCGTCCAAAGCATCCAAGAACCTGACACTTGATGAAACAGAGTACATGCTGCTGAACACCTTCCCTCCCCAAGTGCGATGTAGCAACTGTTGCTACATTCTTGGAAGAAAGGAAGGAAATGTTTCATGTGCCTATTATTTAGGTTCTTCCCATCTCTGCCACAAACCAGAGAAAATTCATTCATTCATTCATTCTCTCTCTCTCTCTCTCTCTCTTTCTTTCTCTATCCTCCCACTGAGGCATACAGCCTGTGATGTTGCCCTACACATGGAGAGAAAAGTTTCTGTACTGCTAATAGTCATTGTCATGCATCTTGTACGTTTCATGAAGAATGATTATCATGAAATTTCTTTCAGACATCAGTGTCAGAGAAATGAAGTTTGTTTACTATTAAAGAGTGCCTATTTATTGATGTAAGCTAGGGGTGGGGAACCTGCGGCCTTAAGGCCTCATGTGGCCCTTTAGATCCTTAAATGCACAGCCTTTTGACTGAATCCGAATTTTACAGAAAAAATCCTTTTAATTTTTTTAAAAATTTATAGTATGGTAAAATATATAACAATTTACCATTTTAACCATTTTAAAATATACACTTCAGTAGTGTTATGTACATTAACATTGTTATGCAACCATACCAACATCCATCTCCAGAACTCTTTTCATCTTGCAAAACTGAAACTGTACCCACTAACAATTCCCATTCTACACTTCCCCAGCCATGGCAATCACCATTCTACTTTCTGTGTCTATGAATTTGGCTACTCTAGGTATTCATATACAGCATTTGCTTTTTTGTGACTGGTTTATTTCACTTAGCATAATGTCCACAAGGTTTATCCACATTGTAGCATGTATCAAAATGTCTTTCATTTTTAAAAGGCTGAATAATCATTGCATGCATGCTCACACACATATACACATATTTGGTCCTCCATATCTGTGGATTCAACTGCCTGCAGATTGAAAATACTTGAAAAAAATGGATGTTTGCATCTATACTGAACATATACAGACTTCTTTCTTGTCATTATTCTCTAAAAATAAAATATAACATTTATATAGCGTTTATATTACATAGTATAAGTAATCTAGGAATGATTGAAAGTATACAGGAGGATGTACATGGGTTATAGGCACATTTTACATCATTTTATGTAAGGGACTTAAGCATCCATGGATTTTGGTATTCCCAGGGAAGTCCCAGAACCCATTCTCCATGGATACCTAGGGATGATTGTATATATACCACATTTTGTTTATCCATTCATTCATTCATGGAGAGTTGGGTTACTTCTACCTTTTAGCCATTGTGAATGATGGTACTATGAACATTGGTGTTCTGTTTTGTTTTATGTGTGCTTCTTTTTCTATAGAGAAAAGAAAAGCAACACCTGTCTCTTCAGACCTCTAGTTTATTTTGAGAAGCCCAGGAAACAACTGTTTTTTACTTCAATATAGAACTAATAGGCTTACTATGGGAATATTCTGCCAGTGGTTAAAACAAAACCTGAGCAATATGCCACCCACTTCCTACACATTCAACCAAATCCACAGAGCCAAGTCATTTTTGTGTTTCCTACGTAACCTGCAAATCTTGACATTTTCCAAGACAGGGTACAATATGTGGTCAGGACATTATTTTTCCTCTAAAGATCCAGGAACATAACAAAAACAAATCATATTTTTTGTACATATAACTCATACTGTGTAGAGGGAGGTCAAATATGAATGATTATAAAATGAAGCCATGCAAACTAATTGCATGCATGGCAGGATGCGTGGAGGGACAGGGTAGAATTTTGGGAGAGGTGCTGAAAGAAAAGGCAATCTACCAGGATCCAAACTCTACTTGCTACTTGTTAATTACATGACTTGGACTAGTTAATTATATAGTCTTTCTGAGTTTTTTTTGAATCTGTAGAATGAAATGCTTGGATTACATGATCCTAGTGGGTTAATACCAATTAACCATAAAATTTTAAAATTATGAAGAGCAAGGGTTTCTAACCTTTCTTAATATAAAAACTTTTTTAAGAATTTTTTTTTTTTTTTTTGTGGAGATCAGGGATCTTGCTACATTGCCCAGGCTGGGCTTGAATTCCTGGCCTCAAGTGATCGTCCTGCTGTGGCGCCCCACAGCACTGGGGTTATGGGTGTGAACCACTGTGCCCAGCCCGGAAAACTTTTCAACATAGAAAAATATTAATAGCTCCTGTTTGATGGATTTTTGAGAAATGAACATCAGATCATGGCATCCCCTGCTTAAATACTTCCGAGGTCTACTGCCTCTAGACCAGTATTTCTCAGTGTTTCCATTGTCACTTCCTTAAAAAGCCCTTTTAGACATTTTCCCCTAATCCCTACCCCCCACAAAATCTTCATACCTTTAACATACTATGAGACCCTTCCTCTCCACCTCCAAAAACCTATTTTTCGGGGGCATTATCCACCCCCATTGAGAGTGCATGCTTTAGAATAGGATTGAAAACACTACTGCAGTCTTGCAGGTGAGCCAGCCCTGCCCAGCTCTCCATGTTCCCATCCCCACTTCCCCTCACTCAGCTCTCTGGTATCCAGCTATCCTGGCCTTTTTTCCTTTTAGTTCCTCAAGGGCATCTGCCTTGTTCCTACTTCAGGGATTTAGCACGATTTTTTTCTTTGCCTAGAGAGCTCTTTGCTTTATTTTTAATGAATTAGTTTATGATCATCTGTCTGGGATACAGCTTAAATATCACTTCCCCAGAAAGTCCTGGCCCTCCACCACCTCCAAGGTTAGATTGCTTCTGTCATTATTTCTCACAATGCCCAGTTTCCTTCAAGCACTTGTAATTTGTAATGATACACTTGTTTTTATTTGTATGTGTCTGCCATCCTTAATACCTTGTACACTTGAGGCCAGTGATGGATTTACTCCACCCTCTGCGTATGTCACATCGAGCTGGATGTGCCTGGAACTGTTGAAAAAAGAATTAATGAAGTGTTTTTGAGAAAATAGGCAGTGACAAAAACTGCCCTGAACCTGGCATTGCTTTTAAAATGAATGTACATATTGTTAATCACAGCAGCCCTATACACATATATTAGTTAGGGAAACATTAGCTGCCATAGCAGAAAAAAATCTTAAAATCTCAGAGTTATAACTAAATAATTTATTTCTTGGTCACATAAAGTCTAATTGGCAGGGCTGAAGTGGAGGTCGGGGATCTATTCCAAGCAGTCACTCAGGGACAAGGTTGATGGAGGCTGTGCCATCTTTAACACATGGCTTCCAAGGTCACTGTAATGCCTATATCTGGATGTCAGATGGGGAGAAAGAATGTTGAGAATTGCATGGGAGGTTTCTTGTGGGTAGTTTTGGGAGTGGAATGCATCATTTCTGCCCACATCTACTTTTTGTGTTCTTGACAAGACTCAAATCCGGTAGGGTCCCAGTCCCTATTATCCCATCACAAGAACTCAGTCCCATGGCCACACCTCCCAGTAAGGGAGGCTGGGGGGAAGCTGTGAGCTCAGGCAGTCAGGCAAACTGGCCTCTGCCACAGTGCACTTGGAAAGTCATAAACGTACTTGCAAGGGTATATTTATCTGCGTACATATGGATTTACAAATTATTTTCAAGAATTTAGGAGCTCTTGAGGAGTCCAAGACCCAGAGGATGGGAACCACTAAAAATAAAGCCTGTGAGCTTTGTTTTAGGAGAGGTTTTTCCTGCTTCATCATTTTCAAAATTGTAAAGTGAGATATGGTGGAGTCAGGTAGTGGGTAACTGGTTAGAAATGCACTGTATGCATCTAACTGAACAAAACAATGTGTTGCCATACAACAGTGCATCTTCCCAGGTTCTTCTTGTATAGCTGTGATCATGACAGGCACAGACAAGCATCGTGTCAGCTGAATGTAAGCCCAGGTGGGGTCCAGTTGGGTCGCTGGCAGCTTTGTCCTTAATAAAATGGAGCCTTTTCACCCCTGGTCTATTTGCAGTTCCTAAATCACCTGATAAGTCCTAGTCTTTTGATGAACTACAAATAAAAAACTGTTCTCCATCTCATGAGGCTGTTAATAAAATAGTGTCTGTTTGTTTAAAGGGGAAAAAAAGACATATTACATGTCTGGTTCATAATACAACAAGGCAATTGTAACTGACCTACGAAATCATGATACTGTACTTTTATCTGAGCCAAAGGTTACCTGGACACCCTTTAGACTTGCCATTCTTCTCTGTGCCATGGATGGGAGCAGAAATATGAGCCTGAGGTTTTTTTCTTTTGCACCATTTGTGAGCCTCTCTCAACTCCTTTCCTTAGCAAAAAGAAAGAAGTAATTCAGAGCTTGGTGGATTAGGTGGGCTGCTGTATTATTTCTGTTTCAATTGTATTGAGGACCTTTTAAAACTTGCCCTTTTCTCTGCCCTTCTGTCATCCATCTGACTCTATAACTGAGCCATCCCTTTTGCAAAGTTGAGGTAGGGGCGGGTGGGCAGCATTTGGAGACAAACAATAACCTTCAAATAGAAAAGTGTTGTACATTTTAAATTCTGAAATTTCAAAGAATTTGCAAATTGAATGTTTTCCAAGAAGTGTAAATGTTTTCCACACCCTGCCTCTTTCAGCTGTCTTTCCCCCCAACCCCCTTTGAATAAGGTGCAGTTGCAGATCCCTGTTGTCCTGCTCTCTCTGTTTCTGATGAAGCTTAAAACTTTTGTTGGTATTTATCGGCAAGTTGTGGCAGCAGTCAACACAACCCAAAAGCAGATAGGTGAGATCACACTGGCATTTTTCTTGGTGCCTTAGTGGGATTAATGAAGAGGTTCATGCTGAAGTTCCATTAAGGGTCAGAGCCCAACAGTGAGGGAGCTCCCAAATCCAAGGACCTATAGCTTGGCAAGAGCTTTACAGTGGTGCTGATTTGCAACAAGTTGGTGGATGATCATCTTCCCCTGTGGAGTTTGAAAAACTGCCTTGTTTAGAATAAGACCACAAGGTAGAGGCTGTGTGGGAATGGCTCAGTGTGACCCCTGCTGTCTGGAGCATTTCAGTTACATTTAATTCAAATCCACCTGTGCACAGGTTTGGATGTCCCTGTGTTTGGCATCATGCCATTTACTGAGGGATTTTGGTGTAGGTCTTCCCCTAAGTAGAAGAGCACTGTTCAGAGGAATGCTAATTGGGTGGGATTTGGGGAACCTGTCAGCCAACCATGAGCTCCAGCAGTGCCTCTTTCTTGCAGCTGTACTTGATTATGTTTTTAGCTGCCACTGCTAATGAGTCAAAAGCCACATCTGCCAAGGGTTGGGCTGGCACTTCCAGGGCGGTCGGCCACCTTCCCATCAGTTGCTCCAAAGAAGGACCAGGGTGTGGAGCAAATACAGCTGGATGTTGGACATGTGGCTCTTTGAGGCTGTTTTTGAGAAAAAATGAGAAATGATTGAATTTGCCATTGAGTGACTAGCCAATAACAGTTTGTACCTCTCATGATTTTTCCGTCCTGATTGCTTTTGTTTCAGTTAGAAGGACCTTCTTAGTGGTAAACTCATTTTTGGCTGAAGGCACTGTAGAATTCTGTCTCTGGATTTTAAAGGTTTCTTCTATAGAGTCATTAATTTCTTGGGTGATTTCTGAATCCAGGTCTTTGGAATGGATGACAGGAATAAACTTCCATTTTTATTCCATTCATTTTTAAGTCTTTTCTGTGTGTTGGGTGGGGATGAATATATTCCTTTTAGTGCACGCTATGCTGGAAAATGTTTTCATTTTGAGTACAGTGATCTAAGTAATCGGCTTATTACAACAGATTATTCTCCATGTTGTCCTTTTTTGAAATGAATACAAGTAAATTGCAAGCACTCTGGAATTCTTCAGGAATCCATCATCTGGATAACTCCTCTTCCATTGTGACCAGATATATGATTATATCCCCACATTTTAGGACACATTTCAAGTGCTTTGACTTCTTATTTTCTAGATTTGATCAATCACTTCTTTCAGATCAATTAAAGCAGATAGTTAAAACCTTTGTGGAAAGGACTAAGCCCTATCCATCTTGGGTACAAAATGCCTAGCCTAGAGCCATGCATGATGGACACTCCTTAGATTAAGTTGCATGTGTCCCTTTGGATGCTGTAATAAACTATCACAAACCAAGTTGCTTAAGACTTCAATCTCTGTCTCTGTCTTCATATGGCTTCCTCTTCTGTATGTGTCAAATCTCTCTCTGCTTCTCTCTTTAGATGGCATTTAGGATTTACCTGAATAATCTAAGATAATCTCCTCATGTCAAAATCCTTAATCACATCTGCAAAGATCCCTTTTCCAGAGATAAGGCAGGACATATCTTCGGGCGCCATCATGGCTCTACCAAACCCACGTATGGTTTCTGCATAATACTGTGGTCAGTCACTGGATCTTTATGGAAAGCACTTAACTGCAAAGATAACTGCTTCTGATTTATTTTTGGGTGGGCTATTTGCTTCAAGTCCCTTCTGTTTTAATATCCTCTTTTTCTTTATTCTTTTGTCTTTGCAATAGTAAGTGATCCGTGGTGAAAATAGCTTTCACTGCAGTGAGAATGGCTTTGATATTGGCAGGCTGTGTCACTAATAGTGAATTTCACATGCTGTTTGGGACTGGGGACAAGGCATTAGCACTATCCCCACTGAAACTAATCAAGAAACTGTGTGTGGTGACCAGAGTGGGTTTATTGTGCATGTGGAGGTTAGATGGCATCCAAGTCCTGTCGTTAACAATACGTGTAATTTCCCCATAATCTCAGTTTCTGGCATTTTATTCCCTAAGCTTCTCTCTTGCCTTTCGATTCACTTCCTTTAGAACCCCCAGCTCCATAATTCTTTAATTCTCTGGGACCTACAAGCCCTATTCCCACCCCCGCCTCACTGTCCACTTTCCTCAGGACCTGGCTAGCTCAAATACCTTAGCCAGTCATTACAATCACTCCCTCAACTTCCTCCTTTCTCTCTCTGGTGCACTCACTCGGCTGAGCCTTAACCCAAATTAATCCCACCTGTGCAGCAGAATGTACTCATGCTTGGGATTCGTGATTTCTGTCCTCAGATGGGCCCTTAGGCTGCTCAGCAATCATATCCCCCAAGTCCGTCCACTCTCCTGTTCCCTGGGATGAATATTCTGTTTCTTTTCTCTCATCAGACCCCCCACAACTCCTTTCTTGTCCCTACTCATAGCTTCTTATTTCATTAAGGAAATAGCAGCTGTCAGAAGAAAACATCCACATTTTCCTACCTACCTGTATCTAGTTCATCTATTCTGACTTCTCTCCAGGTATGATGCATAAACCATTCTCCTAACGGAGGCCCATCTTTCCACTTGGTTATAATCCTAGATTCCATCTCCATTTGCCTCTCCAATGATATTGCTCTGAAAATTCTTCCCCTTTTTTCTGCACCCTATTTCCCTTTAAACTTTTGTTTTTAAACTTTCTTTTCTAAACTTCCCATCAGCCTACAAACATATTATTATTTCTTCTCCCTTAAAAAGCTCTCCTGATACAGTTTGCCCCTTCAGTTACCCTTCACTGTCCTGTTCTCTTGTGCACTAAAATCCTTTGTTAGAGTTGCCTACTTTCTACTCTCCTCTTATTACCTCTCGAATGCATTCTAGTCACACTTTCATACCATTACTCCTCAGAGACTGTTTTATGAAGGCCACTGATAGCTTCATATTACCAAATCCAATGGGCACTTCCCAGTCCTCATTTTACTTAAAACCTTAGCACAAATGATCGTTCCCTCTTTCTGAAAAGTCTTTTTGACTTGGCCTTCGGAACAACACATTCTCTTTTCCTCCTGTATCCCCTGCTGCCCCAGGATCGGTTCCTGGACACTTTCATTCTTTCCACACTCACTCCTTGATAATCTCGCTCAGTATGATGGCTTTAAATACTGATTAGACTCTGTTATCTACATTTGTATCTGCAGCTCAGAACTCTCCTAAACTTCAACCTAATATATTTACTACCTACTTAGCATTCCTACATGGATATTTAACAAGCATTTTCACATGTCTAAAACTGAGTTCGTGATCCCTCTCCCTCACCCCCCAAAACACAAAATAAAGCAACATGCTGCTTCTCCTGAAGCTGTCCCCCTCTCATTGAAAGGCAACTCAGTTCTTTCATTCGCTTGGACCAAAAACAACTGTGGTGGTTCTTGTCTTTTCCATTTCTCTCTCACCCCACACCTGATTCACTAGCAAGCTCTTAGCTGCTCATCTGCGGGTGCAGATTCAGGTCACTTCTTGTATAATATCTTTAGTGTCACCATCTTGCTTCAGATGATCTACATCTTGCCTGGATTATTGGAAAAGTGCTCTCCAGTGCTGTCAACTTCTCTACCTTCAGTCTCATCTCAGACTTCCAGGTGATCCTGTTAAATGTGAGTCAGGCCATGTAACCCCTCCGCTTAACACCCTCCAGTGCTTTCACATCCTCCAAATGGCTTATGATATCTGTCGATGTGGTCACCTCTCTGCCTTCTCTCCTGCCAGCCTCTCCTTTGCTTGCTGTTCTCCAGCCACACTGGCCTTTGTGTTGTTCCTTGAACATGCCAGGTGTGCTCCTATCTTGAGACTTGGTATTTAGCTCTTTAAACAAAACAAAAACAATGTCTTCATTTACTCTCATTTCTGATACTTTGATTTGGGGACAAATATGCATGTGTATGTAATTTTTTTCTAAGCATAATTTCCTTTAAAAAAAATTTTTTTTAAGAGACGAGGGTCTCACTATCTTGCTTGGGCTGGTCTCAAACTCCTGGCCTCAAGCAATCCTCCCACCTCAGCCTCCTGAGTAGCTGGGACTAAAAACACAAACAAACATACAAACAAAAAAACTGTTTCTATATGAAATGAGTTTACACATGAGATGCTGGTGCCTTATGTCATTTTATAGACTTGTTATATCTCCCCTTTGCAATTCCACAAAATAGTTGCCATTCTTGTTTTCTTGTGCTTTCCCTCCTATCACTGTGGCTCATTTCTTAATTATAATTATTTTGTCTCTCCCTATTGGGGTATACCCAGTACTCATTGGCACTATCAAGGCAGAAGATTGCAGTTACCCCTAACATTGGTAGAAGTTCACAGATGACAGGGGGACATGGTTATGACCAAGTCTTGTCTCAGCCAGGGCCTGTAAGGCAAGGGACATAGGCTCGGTGACCTCATGCAAATCTTGTAGTCTCTGTGAGCCTTTGTTTCCCTTCAAGGGAGTTGAACCAGTTGAGGTCCTATCTCACCCTAACAATCTGTGATTCTGGGCAGGGCCACCGCTTAGGCTGTAAAAACCTGCTAGATTATATGCTGCTGGCCTTTCCCTTTTCTTACCTGCTGTATGCCAGGTTTCATGTTAAATTTTCCCACCAAACAGGAACCCCAGAGGCAAGAGACTTACAGCAGGTACCACCCCTGCTTGCTGCCAAATCTCTCTCCAACCTAGCCACTGCCTGCAGAAACTGGCCTGCTTTACTCCCTGTCCACGAATAAACATTAAAGTACTCCCTTGAAGAGTGAGAGGCTGCCAGTGGTACTGGCAGTGAGATTTATAATTATTTTTTGATGCTTTCCATGTGACTTTTGGTCCAGGGGCAGCATGTTTGGGTTGGGTTGTTGGAGGGGTTTCCCGTGGACATGGTTTCTACCTGTGAGCCACGCAGCACGCAGAGTGGTGGAAGAGCTGCCTGTTCCCCTGGCCCGGCTTGCCCCGGTGTGCGCTGACGGCTGTCTCTGCAGCTGGCGCTGTTGCCAGCCTGTCGGCCGTTGTTTGTGCCTCAGCCACGGCTGCTGCTGAGGAGACCCTCAGACTACTCGGCTTAGACATGCTAAGTTGGGTTTGGAAAGCATTTCCCCTAAAATGATGTTGCGGATAGTGACCACGGATAACCACAGCAGTGCGGGGCTCTGGGCCAGGCTCTGTGTTGGCCTTATCTTTCCTCCTCACCATAGCCCTTTCAGGGAAGGCTTTATCTCCGTGTTAGGAACCAGGAAAGTGGCCCCATCGTAACCAGCAGCTGGTAAAGAGCTGAACTGCATTTGCACTCAGACCTTTCTGAGCACACAGCCACGTTCTCTGTGCCACGCCACACTGCCTCTGAGATGTGGCCAGTGCCAGACTTAGAGCCCTTCAGGATAATTAGATTTTGATGGGTTGATCAGTAGCCCAGATTGAATTCTATAATATTGTATGGAAAAAACGTATTTCTACTTTTAAACAAATTTATAAACTTTGGTAATATTAACTCTTTGTAGATGGGGGTGGGGCTTGGTGTACTTGTTAATTTAAATTCTATTTCTTGGTAATCACTCAGGCACTTATAATGAAACAGTAAGATAATTGAGGTTAGTTGAGAACTGGCTTACTCTGTATTGTTGGCCATATTAAATTTCCTCATCTCTCTCTTGCTTTGTATAAAAAGCAAAACGCTGCCACCGCCACCACCCAGAACAGCAACAACAACAAAAAACACACGACTGGAAATCAGGAAATGGGGAAGACTCTAATGCTATCTTTCAAAACACATGGATCTTGAGGTTTGAATCAAAATGATAGTGTTTTTCAACTCGTGTCTGTCTCATCGTGACACGATACACCTGCTTGCTCTTGAGAAGTAACAGAAGGGTGAGGAGGGGAAGGTGATGTGGACACCCAATAACTCTTCTCCAGTGATGTCCTCATGAGTTAAGCATAAATGAATCAGAAACAGATGGATTTTCTTTTCCCCTTGAAATACACATGGGTTTAAAAACCAAGGGAAAATATGCTTGGAAAAAATGTTCTTTGTTAAAGTCCAAATGTTTGAATTATAATTTAAGATTTTCATAGGTTCCAGCAAGTAGTTGTGTGCACTCATCTCTCATTTAGATGGGGTGTGTGCATAAGCTGAGCATTTAAACTATTCTGTGGAGCTGCTGTCAGGGAGGCGTAAGAGTCCTGTAAAATGACATAAGGCACAAGGGCCTTATGTGCAAACTCGTTTCACATGGGTTCTTGGGTATTGAGTAACATGAATTTCATGTAATTTGACTCTTGAAAATTTCATGAGGTTTTACCTCAATCTTTGTACATGAAAATGGAAACAGTTTCAAAAGGATACCTTCCAGGTGCTGTGCTGGGCATCTTTGCTCTCCATCCTTTTGCCAAGGGTGGGGTGTCATCGCCATGCCCTTGGCTTAACTGATCCTCCTTCATTGCTTCAGGTTCCACTAAAGCCAGCATTCCCCATAATTTGTTCCACTAGCTGCAGGTGTTCCTGTGAACTTGGACTTAACTTTGACTTCACTGCAGAGAATGGCAGAAAGGTGTCAGTTGGATATTAGGAAAGTCCCCTGAACAAACAAGAGTGAGGCACCAGGAGAGATTTCCCAGTTGTCTTCCCCTCACAAGGTCCTTCATGGATTGCTTGGCTTACCTTGTCGTGGAATCTCTGAGGAACTCTGGGGATGCTGACTGTTCGAGAACACGTTTTTCCTAATTACGAAGCCATTAATACTGAGCAAATCCATGTTGCATCTCCTGACTTTCCATTGCTTCCCCCTGATACTTCTGCCTGATTATCTTGTTACCATCTTAACCTGGATGTAGAGAAGATCCATTTTTTTTCTCTTGACCAATCATTGAACAGCTTTTCTGCCTAATGCCTCTGTCCCTGTTGGGAGGGAAAAGTATCTCTCCTTACATTTATGGTCTGTCCACAATGAATTGCTATCAGATTTTTCCATTATATCCTCTCAAATATCCATCAGTTTCCAATTTCACTATAGTTTGGTGCCTTCTGTACGTAGCTTAGTGACATGGTTTCAAAATGACTTCCTTACTTTCTTTCAGTTTCTGGAAATTTCCCTATGTCTCCAAACCGTTAACCCATTTTTATCTTGTTTCTTACTTGGTCTCTACCTTTTCTCTGTTGAACTATTTACTTTAACACAAATGTGGTATTACTTAACCTTGCAAAGCCTTCTTTCATTAGTTGCCTTCTTTTGTAAACTCCTATAACCATTATCTAGTGTACAGTTGGCTTTTTTTCTTCTGCTCAAACTAGTCTCTTCTTGGATTCGCTTCTTTACTTTTCCTGCTTATAAATTTTGTTCAGTGCTGTCTCCAATGTCTAAAACACTTTTTCACCTCATCGGTGTCTTTTCATCTTATTAAAAAATCTTCAAGATTCTTTTAAAAAATAATGTCTACTTGGTTGGTAACAATGATGTATGACTGTTGATATGTAAAATTCCATCTCAAGGGAAGCTTTAGCTCATTTAATGAAACCATGACTATAATGATCATGATGAATCTTGCAGGGATTTGAATTTTTTCATCTGGCTTTTGATGTTCTGCATTGCTCATTCATTCACTTACTTAAAGCACATATATTGAACACACACCATACTCCCATGCTATATTAAGCACTTGGGATAAAAATATGAATAATATGTGACCTCTGCCCTTAGAAAGTTGATAATATGAGGAAGACAGAGATGTATAAATTACATTATAATAAAGTATATCTACTATGATGAATGTTTTAATGGAGTCCTGTGGGCACATGAGGGAGGGAGTGATTAAATCAGCTCAAGAAAGAGAGGGTGTCATTGAGGCAGTGACATTGGACTTAAGTCTTCTTGGCTGAGTGGAGGGATGGAGAGAACCTGGGTATTAGTAGAGAACAGCATTTCAGAGGCATGGAAACATGGGAAAGAAGGGTGCACTGGGGGCGGTAGATAAAACAATAGGTGTAGTTAGAATGGAGAGTGTGGTGGGAGCAGTAACAGGACATAGGCAAGTGGTAGCTTAGACCAGATTTATGAAGACTGTGGATCATGATAAGGATTTGGATGTCAGCTCAGCTATTCAAAGTTGTTTCATGCTTTTGTTTGCATGTGTATTTGTGTTTTAGCATAATGAAATGATATTAATATCTGTTCTTAAGATTGTGACTCTTAGATCCTTAAGGAAGATGGACTTGAAGAGAAAAGACACCAGTTGGGAAGATGAGTTGGGGGGGGTATTCCAAAGATCAGGGTGAGAGATCATGGGGACTCGAAGTAGGCTGTGGTAGCAGGGGATGGAGAGGATAGATGTCTTACTACAGAGTTTGGTAACAGATTGAATTCAGGGGCCAAGTAGAACGAAGCAGCTGGTGACTAGTCTAAGAGATATAGCTTGTGTGGATGGCAATGCAGTTTACTGAGGTGGGAATGCAGGAAGAAAAAACAATTTGGGGTGGGTAGATAGTGTGAACACCTGTTGAGTTGGAATATGCTGGGAGGCATCCAAGTAAAGCTACCTGGCAGGCAGTTGGAAATGCAAGATGGAAGTGCAAAAGAGGAAGTTTGCATTAGAAATAGCAACCTGTCAAGTCCTTAGACTGCCATGGCTGAACAATGGTACTTTTTATTTTTTATATACTTAAAGTTCTTAAGGTCAGTACTGCATATGCCCATGTTGTTCTTTTTTCTCTGAGCTATTTTCAAATTTACTTGACAAATTGTTCCATGAACATTTCTTCTGTGGCTACAGGTTTCGATGCTGATCCTTTTTCTTTCTTTCTTTTTTTAATAGGAGTTTTTATTGTAGGCTTGAACTTTAGTCCTTTTGACAACTTCATTTCTTTATGCAGTTTTCAAGTTGTAGTTCTTTGGCTAATCATGATTTTGTCTGTCTTATAAAAGGGAGAAGCCAAGCATGTTTCTTTTGGTTTAGACACTTCAGACAGGTGAGTTTCATAGCTCTTGTCTCTTGCAAATCATCCCATCCTTCTATTTATCTCATTGGGCAAATTGGAAACTTCTGAGGTCTATGATTTTCAATTTGGAGTTATAAAAATTTGTGGTTCAGTTGCCAGCCACAGCAGCCAGTGTTGTAGTTAGTTCAGTGATACTTAAAAAAGCTTCAAGCATTAACCTAGTTTTCTAATACTTGTAGCTTAGTACTTGATTGAGGAGACACTTTTTATACAGTTTCAGTATAGAATCTATAAATTTTCTTAGTTGATATAATCTCCAAAATTTGTCCTGTACATGGGGAGAATGCCTGTATGCTACTTTCAAATATATGTCAGGCCTCATTTTCCAAAGAGCTTTGAGTATAGAGTCAAGGGTAATATTAAATACTTAATAATCAGTACAGTAATATGTTTAGGTGTGTGCGTGTGTTTATTTAAAAACATATTGCTGTCTTAGTCTGTCCAGGCTACTATAACAAACTACCATAGATTGATTGGCTTATAAATAACAGAAATGTATTTCTCACAGTTTTGGAGGCTGGGAAGTTCAAGGTCAAGGTGCTGGAGGATTCACTGTTGAAGACACACTTGATTCGTAGAAGGCTATCTTCTTGCTGTGTCCTCACATGGCAGAAGAGGTGAAGGGTGCCCCAGGATCTTTTTTATAAAGGCACTAATTGCCTACCAAAGGCTCCATCTCCTAATACTGTCACACTGGAGATTAGAATTTCAACATAGGAACTTTCGGTGGACACAATTATTCAGGATATAGCAATTGCCTTACAAATATTATGATTCCAATATGAGGTATATAATAGGCAAATTTATAGAGACAGAAAGTAGAATAGAGGTTACCAGGGCCTGGGGGAATGGAGGATTATTGTTTGATGGGTACTGAGTTTCTGTTTGGGATGATGAAAAAGTTCTGGAAATGGACAGTGATGTGATGATTGTACGACATTGTGAATGTTCTTAATGCCACTGAATTGTATAGTTAAAAAAATTTCCTTGTATTATAGAAAGTATAAATATATATCATAAAACTGCCTACTGCTGAAATTATTCATCAGATTATTTCCAAGTTATTTGTTGATGCTTAGGAATTGTTGGTGTGATCTTTCATTGATAAGCAGTGTCCCTGTCTGACCTCTGGTGTTACACAGGGAACTGCATCCAACTCTTCTGAGTCCCCATTCAGTTAAGGGTCATTTAGGTCACTGGTACTGGTGCCTCATTACAACTGAAAGACAAATGGGTGTTGCTCACCCAGAAGACAGTCCTTCCCATGTGGCCTGGGAAGAATCTGTACTTTGGCCTCTACCAAACACATCTCTACCGATCTGCCCCTGGTGACCCTCACACACGTTCTGGAGCATGCATGACCTTGCTACTTTCGCCACCTGTGTACCTTCAGCATCTGTTGGAGGCCACGCACATCTGTGCTGGCACCACTCCAGGGTCCATTCCTTGCTTCCCTGGCTGCTGCTGGTGACATAATTAGGTAGCTTGTAGTCTCAATAAATATAAGATTTCTTTTTACCGACTGGTATGTAAGCATTTCAGTACTTTAACTCTTAGTACCGACCCATCTGAATGTCAACCCTGGTTGCATACTATAATGTATTTTATATAAGAGAGTTTATATTAACAGTGCTCACGAAGAGTAGAGTATTGATGGCTTATTCCTTAAAGCTTAACATATGATGGCTGGGCTTGACCTTGATTGCATGTTGAACTCTTGGGTATTTTGGGTAGTTTAGAAGTATTGCTGTTGATTTTGAGATGGAGCAAAGACCATTCTCTCCTCATCACAGGTTAATGCAGAGGAATGATTTTTTTTTCACATCCTAAATGATCTTTCCTGAACCTCATGGTGGTGGTAGTGGGGGTAGTGCCAGGACTCCTGTTTAGAGTATTTTGCTGTTTCATCTGGGCATAGACACACTTCTTTTGTCTCTTTGCTACGTGGGTACAAATAGCTGATGAGTTACGGGTTTGAACCATTGTAGAAATATGAACATGCTGCGAAAGCTCCTCAGGCCATTCCCTAAAGCCCTCTTTTGTGACACCGCAAAGATGGATTCTTATTTGTACAGTTTTACATTAAACCTTATTGTCTGGCCGGGCGCGGTGGCTCACGCCTGTAATCCTAGCACTCTGGGAGGC
>VBSM01003204.1:41191653-41207361 GCA_008086735.1 Cheirogaleus medius | reverse complement strand
TTTGTTGCTTTGGGATTTTTTGATAAAGACCAATCTTACTGGAGTTAGGTGATACCTTATTGTGGTTTTGACTTGCATTTCCCTAATGATTAGAGATTTTGAACATTTTTAAAATATGTTTGCTGGCTAGTATTCTGTCTTCTTTTGAAAAGTTTCTGTTCATGTCCTTTGCCCATTTGTTAATGTGGTGGTTTGATTTTTTCTTGTTGATCTTTTTGAGTTCTAGATAGATTCTTGTTATCAGCCCTTTATCAGATGTGTAGATAGTGTCTTGATCTTCTCCCAGCTGCCCAGGGCAGAAGCCAGAAGCCAGGCAAGGTTTTAGTAGCTTTGGCTGGTACCTACCTGAGAGGCTATAATGAGAATACATTCTAGTACTAAGAGGGCAAAGAAGCCTTGACCCAGAAATTTGCCACTGACAATGACTACGAGTGGCAAATGACTATTTCACTACGAGTATCACAGGATACCTTTTGAACACTTCCCTGTCAGTTTACATTTTTCATTTTTTTGGTCAAGTGCTATGATCTTTGTCTATGGAAATAAGCCCTGGTTTATAGTCAGTTTTCTGACTATAAATTTCTCATTTCTTAGTACTATGCTTTACCTTACACATCCAATGGTAGAGCAAAAATCTAAGACCAGCTTTATATGTGTAAAGAAAACCTCTTATAGAGAATGTTATCTCAATCATTAATGGCTGCAATTGTAACAAGGCAGAAAAATATGAGATCCTGGCACCAGCATGCTGAAAATTCAGAAATTCCGAAATCCCAATCTGCTTACTATCTATCCTCTTTGTGGAGACTCATTGGACTAATTACACTATTTCCCCCATATGATATTTTTAAAAATTATGATTCCTGATATAGTTGTATATGTTTAAATTTCAAATATGTTTTCATCTATTTTCCTTAATGTGTTCAATTTATTTTCCTTTGAAGACAACTTTGCACAGCACGTAGTTATTCCATGGGTTGCACAGTGACATCATACTCAAAGTACACAGCCTTGTTGCCAAGTTTCCTGGTGAAGTAATTGTCAGTTGGTATTCAAGTAGCCACAACAGTTGAAACTATTTCTCATGATGTCACCCTGTGTCAGGGCTGGGGTCCAGGAGATAGGGTTCCCTTTGACCTTCAGGGCACTGAAACAATTAGCTACCTTTTGGCAAAATGCCCTTGAGATAAGTAAATGAGATAAAGAGGATCATTTGAACAGTTCCATTCAAATTGTTTTTTTAGTTTTTAATTTATGATAATTAGCCAGTTGTATCTCGCTCCCTTTCTGAGGCTGAAGGTTTATATTTTACTATGAAAAATTTCAAATATATAGAAGAGTCAAAAGAATTTGAAAACCCGTATACAAATTCTATTAGTAACATTTTGCTATGTTAGCTTTATTACATATTTATCTCTATATATGAAGAGAGTTTTTTAAAATACCATTTGATGCTAAAGAAGGCTAGCTATTAGACTTGTGGACATTTGGAAATTTTAAGGGGAAAATTGGAGAATGGCTAGTAGTCATTCAATGAGACACTTTATTTGAGAAAGAACTATTTAAATAAAACAATTGTTCAAGTAATAAAATTTGGCAGTAGTATTGTTGAAATTGAGATTGAAGGGGAAAAATATTTCATATGAAAAATAATAGGGCATCAAGAGAAATCAGTGCATTGTTAGCAAGCCTTAGACTCTGAAGTCTGTATAGTGTTGATTCTAAAGGGATAGACACTCAATTCAGGGAACTCTGGTGGCTTCCTGTGTTTTAATATAGGTCACTTCATTATGTAACATCCCGTAGTCCAGATTGAGATCCATACTGAAGGACACAAACTGTTATGGACCTTTATCCTTCCGACATAACAGAAATTTCTGTTAATAGATCCCTTCAATTTATTGTCAAAAAATTCTCACGAATAAAAGAATTCTAACCCTGTTTCCTAATTTTCCTACTTAACAGCCAATTTTTTAACATGTTTACTGGCCCACTTAGAAAAAGAAAAAGTTTTCCTTAGTGCCACGGTGTTTTATTACAAAATAGAATAAAAACTTTGAAAACAAAATGATCCTTTCTAATTTAATGAAATATTTGTTATTTTTTATTGTTTCCTGTGTGTGAGTTATGTGTAACTTGAAAAATAGTTCACAGGGTACCCAAGGTGAGAGACATGAGTTATAATGCTTCACAAGGCCCCGGGCTCAAAACTAGCATGAGTTAAATACAACTCACAGAGCAGTTAATGTTAAAAAAGGAATCCTCAATGATAGCTGGAATAGTCCTGCTGGTTGTCACTGTTCAATGCTCCTGAGTGATATTTACCTGTGCCTTTGACATACTAATAGGTTTATATCCCTCAAATTATTATTTTTATTTAATAGAATGCACAGCACAAAAAGTAGACAAACTTTTACAAAGTACAGTAAAACAAAAACAAAAAACTGCAAAAAGCATGTTCCCTCGAACACTCTGGTCTTTGAGAATTGATCAGAAAGGTTAACAAGATTAATTATTAGTGACACATTATACATAGAAAAATAACTCCTTCTGGGTAGTAAAGATATTCTGTTGATCACTTGATGTAACACCATGTGCTCTTTGTGGCTTTAGTTAAAAGTGTCTTATAAGCTATGGCACCCTTGTGTTGTCCTTTCCTAGATTGTTGCTGATGACTTTAAAAGTCTTTATTTACTGGAACTATATATTCTCCAAACTGTAAAAATGACATTCCATACTGTATAATTCCATTTACATGACATTCTTGAAATGACAAATTTATGGAGATGAGAACAGATTGGTGGTTGCCAGGGATTAGAGAAAGGGGGACAGACAGGAGGTGGGTGTGGTTATAAAAGGGCGACAAGTGATCCCTTTGTGGGGACAAAATTCTGTGTCTTGACTGTAGTGTGGATTCATGAACACAGATATGACAAAACTGTATTGATCTAAATATACACATATATCCACATAACTGAGTATAAGTAAAACTGTGGAAATCTGAGTAAGAGACCTGGATTGTATCAATATCATTATCCTGGTTATGATATTTTACTATAGTATTGTAAGATGTTACCATCAAGGAGGTGAACTCATTAAAAGGCACATGGGATGTCTCTCTATTGCTTCTTATAATTACATATGAATCTACAATGATCTAAAAATAAAAGATGTTTACTTAAAATTTCTATTCAATGACTTTGGGGGGAAAATTCTCCTGTTTAAAAACAGTATTTAAGCATTCACTTCATCTAGCTGATTTTTCCATTTAGCATTTTTACAATGACAATGGCATATAATGGATAGCTTAGAAATTAAATGGAATCAAAACTTAATTTTTTTTACAAGCTTGTAATTTTTATTTTTTCTGCCAATTTCCTGATGTATATTTCAGTAGAACAGTCCCAATTTTTTCCCTATGAACATTTCATGGGAGAAAATAGTTTTTTACCAGAATAAAAATCAACAATTTATTTTTACAAAAAAGAAATATGATACTATCCAAATTTAGCTTATTTTGTACTTTGTATCTCTAGAGAAATACTTAAATACTGTTGAATTACATAGACCATAAGGGCATACGTATTGATTTCTCATTGATTAAATATTGAATTTCTGGCATTGTGGAATAAAAAGTATTCCATCAATGTTAATTACTAACTTATGTGCTATATTTAGCCTGATTTTTTAAAAAATTAAAGCAATCACACCACTTATTATTTTAAGTTTATCTAATCATTAGAGACAAACCAAACCAACCAAGTCCTGGTAAAGATTGCTATGACATCCTTAAGGAAAATTCCATTATACATGATAAATTGGGGTATTCAGGATTTTGACAATTTCTACAACTAAAAGGAAATTATTTTCAGAATTTCAATTCAATAGGATTTGAATAATTGATTCTGTAAGAGATGGAGTCCCCAGGGATATGTAAGTAGCCATCCAAGTACATGTGGTTGACTGCAACTTCAGGCTATGGGAGTACCATTAATAGATTAGCTTTGGTCTGTTCAGAACTCTCAGATATCCTAGTACTCTGTGTTATCTGATCCTACATCCCAGAATTAAAGCCAAGCAGCTTTTTTTTTTTTTTAATTTCAGAATATTACAGGGGTACAAATGTTTTGGTTACATGGATTGCTTTTGTACTGCTTAAGTCAAAGTTGTAAGTGTGCCCGTCACCCAGACGGTGTACATTGTACCTGATAGTTATGGTTTCAGAAGCTATTTTGCTGGCTACTGCACATCTATTAGCCAGGAACGATTACCTGTCCCATTATGTATCTTCTCTGCTTTCTTCTTCTCCTGCCCAATTTTGACCTAGTGAAAAGAAGAAAATTAATCTTCTGTCTGTATCGATGCAGTGGAATAAAAGTTGTTTGTCACATAGTTGCAAATGTAGTTTAAAGTACACACATTTTAAGAATGCTGAGGCCCATCAAAGCTTCTTGGATAGATCAAACTTAAGAAAGGTCCAGGAAACCTTTTGAATACTAACAAATGAACATGTCAAGGCACAGTTCTTGCTTTAAGGAAAAAAGTCCAGAGGGAACACAAAGAAGGAATAAGTTAAGTGCTATGTTGGAGTGTTATGATGAAGAGTTTATTTACTTATTTACTAATTTTTTTGTTTGTTTTTTACTTTTTACTGTAAAATAAAACAGGTACTGAAAGCCACAGAAACCAAATATATGGCTTTAATGCATTATAAGGTGAACACCACCCAAGTGAAGAAACAGAACTTTGCCATCCACTCAGATGCCTCTTCCATGAGCCGCATTCCAATCACAAAGCCTCCCTTTCTGCAATCGGTAACCATCATTCTGCCTTTATAGTAATTTCTTTGTTACTTCCTTTTCTTTTTCTTTTTTTAGTTTTATCACAAAAATGTGATTGTGCAAAATGTGCATCCATAGATGATATAGTATAGTCTAAGTCCTTCCTTTCTGTATATTTCTCCTCCATCCCTCTCTTTCCCTTACAATTTTCCATTAAAGAACGAGGGCCATTTGACCTGAATGCTTACATCTCTTCATCCACTGAGGGTTTCAAATGGCATATTCTAATTCTAGCATTTGTTTTTACTTACTAGTTGGATTACTTTTTAAAGAGATTTTTTCCCCTTCATTCTGCTGTTTGATTACCTGGTGGTACATTTCATATAAGAAAAAGGGAATAAATGCTTGATGTTTCCTTTTGTTTAATAGTTACCAAGAAAATGAATTGGTTTTCTAACATCTTTGGAAGTGACCAATATTTAAAATATTATGAACTCCTGGATTAAAAGGTATTTGAGTTTTAATCCATTGCAATTCTTATTATTGAAATTCAGATGGACTGAAATTAGATATTTCTCCAAAAGCCATAATTTCCTTAAGTGAGAACAAAATTTTGGGACCATAATACAGGCAAGCTTATTGCTACTGGATTGGTCATCATTTCTAGGGCTTCAGTGGATATAGGTAGGAAATAAACAAACAAATACACATGTACATTCATTCCTAGAACTGGAATGCTTGGAATTTCTGGTATATTCTATTTTAAGGTTCTTGCTATTTTTTGCCAAATATCTTTTCAGGCAACTTATACTAATTTATATTTCTACTGCCATATTATTTATAATTTTATGGTTAATTAATTTCAATGATTTTTCCAATTCAATTTGCTATTCTTAGATTCTTAATTTAGATTAGTATCTAAGTTGCTTAGAATGTCTGTAATTCTTTAAAAATGTGTAATAGTAACAGATAACATTTCTTGAGCAACTACTATGAGTTAGCATTCTACACACAATCCTCAAAGCAATTAGGTAAAATACAATTATTTCAACTTTATAGATGACAAAAAGGAGATTTAGGGAGGTTAAGTACTTCCAATGTAAATTATAAATCTACAGTTGGATTTCTAGTTTCCTTGTCAGCCTACTTTATATGATTTAGTTTGCTTTTTGTATCTCAGATTTTTGTTTCTTTATAGATTTCTGTTCCTGATTCACAGAGGTCTTTTTGTATCCTATTGAGGATGATGGTAACAGATTTTCTGAAATATTCTTTTGGTTCTTGTAGTAAATAATTTTTAAATGTATATACTTTCTACATTTTCTCAAAATGTTATCAAATTTTCCCCTTTTTGCCCAAGTTTTTTTTTTCTTTTCTTTTTTTTTTTTGCTGTTTATTCACTCTGGGATAATGACAAGTCTACTTGGTATTTGCCAACAGACAAGGTATATGTTAATAGCTGGTTCTTGGACTTCCTCACTGACCACTTGTGAACAGTGAGTTGATTTTTATATATAAGATAAGGGTCCAATTTTATTCTTTTGCATGTGGATATCCAGTTTTTCCAACACCATTTATTGAAGAGACTATCCTTTCCTCATTGTGTATTCTTGGCAACTGTGTTGAAGGTTGCTTCAGTATATATGCATGGATTTATTTCTGGGATCGCTGTCTATTCTCTTCCTTTGGTCATTGTATCTATTTTTATGCCAGTACCATACTATTTTGATTACTATGGATTTGCAATATAATTTGAAACCAGGAAGGGTGATGCCTCCAGCTTTGTTATTCTTGCTCAAGATTGCTTTAGGTATTTGGGGATCTTTTGTAATTCCGCACAAATTTAGCATTGTTAAAAATAAAAAGACATTGGAATTTTGATAGAGATTGCACTGAATATTTATTAATAGATTTTTTTGGGTAGTATGGGCAATTTGATAATATTATGTCTTCTAATTCATGAACATGAGATATCTTTCCATTTATTTGTGTCATCTTCTGTTTTTTTTTTCAATAAATATTTTACAGCGTTCAATGTATAGATCTTTCACCTCCTTGGTTAAATTTATTCCTAAGTATTTTGTTCTTTTGGATGCAATTGTACATAGGACTGTCTTATCAATTTTTTTGTTGTTGTTGTTGGATGGTTGGTTGTTAATGTATAGAAACACAGCTGGTTTTTGTATATTGATTTTGTATCCCATAACTTTACTGAGTTCATTTATTCTAACAGTGTTTTGGTGGAGTCTTTAGGGTTTTATATATATACATATATACAAGATCGTGTCATCTTCAGAGACAATTGTACTTCTTTCTTTCTGATTTGGATGCCTTTTATTTTGTTTTTCTTGCCTAATTACTGTGGCTATGATTTCCAGTACTATGTTGAATATAAGTGGGAATTCTAATCTGTTTCCTGATCTTAGTGAAAGAGCTTTTAGCTTTTCACTGTTGATTATTATGTTAGCTGTAGGTTTTTCATATATGACATTTATTACGTTGAGGCACATTCTTTCTATACCTAATTTGTTGAGGGTTTTTATCATGATAGGGTGTTAAATTTTGTCAAATGCTTTTTCTGTATTAAGATAATGATATGATTTTTATCTTTCGATGTATTAATGTGGTGTATGACATTTAGTGATTTGCATACGTTGAAATCAACGAGGGATAAATCCTACTTGATTGTGGTGTATGGTATTTTTAACATGCTATTGAAATCAGTTTGCTAGTGTTTCTTGAGGATTTTTGCATCTATATTTATCAGAGCTATTAGCTTATGATTTTCTTTCCTTATAGTGTCCTTGTTTAGGTATCAGGATAATGCTGGCATTATAAAATGAGCCGGTAGTGTTCTATCTTCCAAAAAGAGTTTGTAAAAGATGGGTATTAGTTCTTTTTCAAATGTATGGTAAAATTCACCAGTGAAACCATCTGGGCCTAGATTTCTTTTTATAGTTGTTGTAAGAGTTTTAATTATTGATCCAATCTCCTCTTGGTCTGTTCAGATGATCTATTTTTCCATGATTTAGTCTTGGTTGTATGTTTATAGAAATTTACCCATATTTTCCCCCTAAGTTATCCAATTTGTTGGCTTATAATTGTTCATAATAGTCTCTTATGATTCTTTGTGTTTCTGTGGTATCTGTTGTAATGTAACCTCTTTCGTTTGTGACTTTATGTATTTAAATTTTCTCTTTTTTTCTTAGTCTTCCTAAAGGTGTGTCAATTTTGTTTGCCTCTTCCAAAAATAAACTCTTAGCTTCATTGCTTTTCTATTGTTTTTATAGTGTCTATTTCATTTATTTCTGCTCTGATTTTTATTTTTTATTTTATTTCAGAGTATTATGGGGGTGTAAGTATTTTGGTTACATAAATTGCCTTTTTACAGTTTGAGTCAAAGTTGTGGGTCTATCAGCTGGATAGTGTGCATTATACCCATTAGGTGTGAATTTACTTATCCCCTTCTCTCCCCTCCCACCTGCTTTGATTTCCAGTGAGTCAAAGAAACAATCAGTACAGTGAATAGATAACCTACAGTATCCATGGGCAAGCTTTCTGTTGATGTCTTTGGGTGAGCTGGCCTGGTGCATGGGTCAGTGGGTGGGTAGTCTGCTGCTTGGATCCACAAAGACAGGCTTTGAGCCTAAAGCTGAAGGGGACAACCTGAAACTTGGGACCAGTGAGGCTAGTCTGGCAATGGGATTCACCAGAGTGGATTTAGTGCTGCAGTCTATGGTAAAGTCATGTGCTCACTTTGCTTTCCTACTCCATGCAGAGGGTATCTCTTTTGAATTGCGCTGCATGGAATTGGGAGAAGGGTGACATGGGTAATGTGAGACTGTTCTTTCTATCTTCTTCAATGCATCTTTTCTTATTTTTGTGTTCCAGTCAGGTGTTGTAATTTCTCACCTGGATTCATTAGATTTTTGTACAGGCATTTTTGCATGTGGATAGTTGTTCAAATTGATATTTCTGTAAAAGGGAATGAGTGCTAGAAACTCCTGTTCTGCTTTTTTGCTGACATCACCTCTCATATCTCTTTCTTTCTATTTTATATCTTCCATATTTTTGCCTTTCTATACCATATTTAGACATTTTATTCTTTCTCTATCTTCCAGTTCACCAGTTCTCTCTTCTGTTACCAAACATGATCATTGGATTTTAATTTTGATCATTTTACTTTTTATTTTTAGTACTTCCACTTGACTCTTTTTAAAATCTTCTGTGTCACTGATATGAACTGAATGTTTATATTCTACCAAAGTTCATGTGTTGAAATTCTAACCCCCAGTGTGATGGTGTTGAGGAGTGGGGTCTTTGGGAGGTAATTAGGTCATGAAGGTATAGTTCTCAGGAATGGGATTAGTGCTCTTATCAAAAGAAACACAAGAGAGATGATTACTCTCTTGGCTATTTGAGGGTACAAGATGGCCATCTGCAAACCAGGAAGAATGACCTCACCAGACACCACGTCTACTGGTGTCATAATCTTGGACTTCCCAGCCTCTAGAACTATGAGAAATACATCTGTTGTTTAAACCACATAATTTATGGTATTCTGTTACAGAAGCCTGAACTGACTAGGACAGTCACTTTTTATGATTCCCTATTCCCTGGAGATATTTTCAAGCTTCCTACTTATTTCATTAAGCATAGTACTCATATGCTTATTTTGGCAATTTAAATATCTAAACTCTCTACAGGTCTACTTCTGCTTATTTGTGCTGTTCTTACATTGCCTTATTTCCTTGTGTGTCTCATTAATTTTGACTTCTTCCTTGTCATCAACCTTGAAAATTATTTGCTTGAGCCATCTTTATGGTCCAGGATGAATGTGCCCTTCTTCAAAGAGACTTTACATTTTCTTCTACCAGGCACCTGAGGGCACTACCTTTAGAAACTTTCCCTATATACTTATGGATTGAGGTTTCTTGGCCCACCCAGGCTGTTCACACTTGGGGTGCAAATCTGTTCAAGGTCCAGTTTATAACCACACATTCTTAGATATAGGGTCTGTTTGTAGTTTTTCTCCTACTGCCGTTCTTTATCCAAGGGATCTTTTTCTGTAGTCCCTAGAAACTGATGGGGGTGGGGGGATTGTTTAGTTCTGGGTCACCCTTATCATTAGGATGAAGCCATTTGGGACATCCCATTAGGAGTGTAAGACTGCCCACAATGGATGGACCTTGGCCTTGACTTCTGCAAGGTCAAGAAACAAAGGCTCAAGTGTGAGGTGTTAGTCAATGCCCTTGGGGAAAAGGTGGCTTGATTCTCAGATGCCCCTAAAAAGAGAAGAGACATAATTCATGAATAATTCACACTACTTATGCGTTTTCCATATGCATAATTCTATCTTTTAAATACTGATGTTTTTCCATCTTATTTTACAATTTTCCTTGAAGTTTCCCTGAAGCTTCCACCCACACATATTCACTACTGACATGGCATGACATTAGTTTTGTGATAAAGCCATGAGAATTATACAGCATTCAATCAAATATCATTTAAATATCTATAATAGTTGTGGCTCTGTTAAATAGGAAGAATAGGATAGAATTAAGAATAAAACCAGGCAGAAAATAGACAAGCAGAGTATGTGGCTCAATTCAAATGGCAGAATCAGTTAATCCTTAACCTGCTTACATTTATTTGTAGGGAATAAAATATTTAAAGGTGCTCACCTATTTAAAATTCACGAGGAGCATTAAATCTCATGGCCACTGCTTAAAACTCCATTAGAATAAGCAGTTTCAGCTTATTATCACTTACCACTCAGATAGTAATGCCAGGTCTTGCTTAGAATTGGTATTATTTTCCTAGAGCCAAGGTTCTCAATCCTGCTTGTATGTTACTATTACATGAACAGCTTTGAAAAAAAAAATTATCCCCTGAGTTAAATAGGTTAGATTAGGGCTAGGCATTAATACTTCCTCCATACTCCCTTCAACCTTAAAAGAATTCTACATGATTTCAACCCAGATTGAGAACCTCTTCCTTATTGGCTAAGTGTGTCCTTTAACCCTTGACATTTTAGTATTAAATATAAAAATAAAAAACTATGTACATTGTATTAAAATTTTATATTGCAGTTGAGAATAAGCACTGTGTGTAGTTAGTTTTTAAAGTTTTTGTTAATGTTTAAGAGAATTTGATGTTATATAATTGATTACTCTTGTGATTCCAATTTAAAATGTGTCATTAGTTTTAGAATTTGGGAATTTGGGATTTAAATTGAAATGTATAAGATAGTTTGGCTAAATTTATAGACAGAATTAGAATGTTTAAAAAAACCTTGAAAAACCATATTTATGTTTGATTAGTTTTATTAGAATTAAATAATCCAGGAACATTTTGTTTCTTAGTGAGACTTTTGAAATTTTTAAAAAGAAAATACCACATGTTCAATTTTAAAATGCATTTTCAATGTTTTTTGGGGAAATTTAATTATCTAATTCTGTAAATGACATTACATGTTAATCAAGTTCTCCTTTGAAGATGATTTAAAATATACATTACTTGGTTTATAAATAGATAATGAGATTTGTAAGTTAAATTTAAGTACTTAAGGAATACAAGAATTTATAATTTTATTTAATTGCATATTATTTTCAAAGTAACCACAGATGGTCTTTTTTTGGTGTTTAAGAATCATTCTCAAGAATACCAAAAACTTACTTTAGCAATTTGCAGGTTCCTATGATTTTTCTTTTTCAAAATTAAAATAGTTTTCTTCCTAATTATAAAGGTGACACATAATTCAGAGTGCAAAAAGATGTAAGGAATGAAGTGAAATTCACACACATAGCACCCGGATTGTAATTATTAGCAGTTTAATATGTCTTTTCCAGTGATTGGTAGGAGACTGATTGGTTTCTCTCTCTGTCATCTATCTATTAATGTTTGATTGACTAAATCAGATAATACTACATATGCTGTTTTGTAGCTGCCTTTTTCCTTTACTGGTTTCTTTTGGATATTTTTTCCTATAAATTTTAACTGTAAGGATTGTATTATATTCCAGTATAGGGATTTGCAAGAGTTTATATGAGCAGTGTACCAATTGACAAGTTTTTTCCAAACATTTTGTTATAAACACTGGAGCACCCAGATCTATAAAGCAAATTTTATTAGAGCTAAAGAGAGAGAGAGAGGGAGAGAGAGAGACCCCAATACAATAATCGTTGGAGACCTCAAAATTTTGTTGCAAATACTGTGAGGAACATACTTGATTTTTTACACTTGTATGAGTATTTCCAGATACTTTTGTAGGAGTGGAAACTATTCTGAATTATGAACTTTCAGATGTATTGTCAAATTGAACCCCAGAAGATCTCTACAACTGCAAGTTTCTGCAAAATAAACCTATTCTTTTGATGTGCAGATCATTTAAACTCTTGCCTCCTTTTGAAATGAGTTTGTGTCTGTACTCTAGTTCTGATTTGGGATCTGCCTTAGTGGTAAGAGTTTGGAGGTCTGGGTCGAAATCCTAACCTTAACCCCGTCCATCTTTGGGGTTAAGGTTAAGATTTATTCATTCAGCCCATTTGCCCACATGGTGGAAGTTCAGGACCTTTGGAAGAGATACCCCAAGAAATAGTTCTGAGTACATACCCGAGTAGAAAGCAGTGGATATATTGAACAATTATCGAAAAACAAGAATGATCTGTAATCTATCATTGTGTAAGTAAGTGACTTTTCCATTTTCTATATCACTTGTACTTGTGAAAGGTAAGACACACACCCAAGTTAAAATTAAGTTGAATTTAAACAGGATAGGCAAGGAGACCCTTTTAAAACTCTGCTCCATGTCATTACAGAGGTTTGAGTTTTCAGGTGAGCCCTCCCCCTTTGCCCGTGCTAGCAAAACCTAACTGAGAGTGTGCCATTGCAGCACAATAACTTACTTCAAACTCCAGGTGTGTATGCAGTACCAGTATTTGGCCTTAAAAAAATTTATTACAGATGTCTGGAATTGAGACTGTTGACTAGGTGCAAACATTACCTCATACTTCATTTGACACTAGCACAGTTGGGGGGAGATTATAAAGGTAAATAAAAATGTGCTAAAATGTAAACGTGTGCTATTTCTTCAGCAAATTGGGTTTTCTTGTTACAGCCATTTTAGTGTTTTATGAGTCAGATAATAGAAATCCTGAAATTAAGTACAGATTTACAGCTTGTTAGGGTAACAGTTCCCAGTAATCCCTTGAATTTTCGATATTCAGGGTCTCTTTCAGGGACTTAGTGAGAATAACTTCTTTTATATCGTGTCTCTTCGAGAGTTTTCAGAGAGTATCTGCAAATCTTGATAACAGACGAAAGATTTAGCGTCTTAAATTGAGAGAGCTCAAGCAATGGCAGTAGTGGATGCATCAGGGCAGTTAACACGAACTGGTATTACTATCACAGTGTTTGTATCTTGTTTCTCTGTCCTGACAGTGAGTCCCCAGATGGTAAGTACCACGTTGTAATTACTTTGGAGGGCCAAGGAGGCAGGGCACAGGGAACAATCAATGCCATTTGATGATTATCAGCAACAAAAAGTGACTACATGGACTTAAATGTCACAATAATTTGATGTTATTTTTATATTACCTTGGCTGAACAGTATCACGCATATCTGATCAGTATCACACACAGCTAAAGCAAAGGGAATTTAAAAGAAATGTTTATGGAAGAGAAGGGTGCTTGGACTATTTGGATCATTTTGGACTTCTAGACTTAGTGTGTTTGTAACAGTTTCTTAAGCAGCCTTTTTTAAAGGGCTGGGCAGGGAGAGCCTATCTTGACTAACGAGTAACGACACCTGAAATGTGCCTGAGAAGCATCTGGTAATGAAAGAATTGGTTAACCATCACATTGTTTTAGAACTCTGCCAGCAACATGCTTGTGATGGTCCCAGATGCCCAGCTTTTGTGTTGGAGCCATTGGAAACTTTTTGTATGTCTCCTTCAAACAATCAATAGACTCAAGTTCCCTAAACGTGCTGCTTGACTGTCTGAGTCAAGTGCAGATTCAAGTCTCGAAAGAGCTCATGTTTACTTGTTAATCTCTCTGTGATAACCCAGGACATGCACGCCTGTCTTTGCTGAGACCCCGTCCCAGGACTCCAGCTTATTCTTGCATCTTTCTTTGAATTACACGGGCTATGACAAATGTGTTTTGGGTCATTAAAATAGTAATTGCGAAAGTACAGCCTTTCTTCAGTTCTGTGATTTTTGAGTTTGTGTTGCCTGGTGTTGATTGCTGGTTTCACTATTCTGACATTTATGGCTGTGTTTCATCTTGGAAACCATGTGTGGTTGTAACTGGGAGTTGGCAGGTGCAAGAAAAGAGTAAGTGAAGCTTTATTGGCATTGTTTTACTCCTCAAGATTCCTTTCAGAAGGTGAAATAAGAAATATTGACTAAATTAGAAAGAATGGAATGTTCGAGCCTGTTAAAGGTATGACCTGATTCTGAGTTCGTATGTTACTTTCTATTGAACTCATTGCTGTACTGACAAATATAACATTGGGTTTCAAATACTTACCTCACTAATAATTCCTTTCCACAATGAGTAGAACCAGGTAATGCAAAATTAGAGAGCAGATGGCCCCTCAGTGAATAGATTGTAAGTTTCCCTGGGGATTATTACACTGATGTGAAAATCACAAGAGTATTCATACCAGGCCCATGTGTTACTAGTTATATAATTCTTTTATATAAAATCGCTTTATCGTTTTTTTTAAAGAAATCAATTTATTGGAGGAGATGGCCAAAAGTGCCATCATTTTAAAGTAAAATATCTGACTTCACCTGCCAAGAGGAGCCAATTTGATATTAAGGTCTGTTAATGATTTAACTTTCCTTCTGCTGATGTCAGCATGAGTGTGTTACTGCTTTCAATTATCAGTGAGTTCTTCGCCTTTTTTCAGAGGAAGAGAATATATGTAGAAAATATGTTGGAATGATGATTTTGGTTTTTATTATGAATTATGATTTTATACTTTATGTGAAAATTGGTAATAAAGTTTCATCTTGGTCTGGTTTAGTGTTTCTCAACTTTTTTTTTTTCATTATTGACCCCAAGGAACTTCTTTTTAGACCTTTTTTTCCCCTCAATTGCTCTCCTTTTCCCCTGTGTGAAATTAAATACTAGGAATAAGATGGTTTTGTCAGGTAGGGTTCCCCACCTCCACCAAGAACCTATTTTCACCCTCTTGAGGGTGATTATGCCCACCACTGAAAGTGCATGGTTTATTTGAAATAAACGTATGTGTAATAAACTACTTTAATTTTTAAATATTCTTATTTATTAAAAAATAACTTGTTTATCGCAGAAAAATCAGAGAAAGAAATGAGAACATAAAACATACTCATAAGCCCACCCACCCAGATATAGTCTTTGATAACTCCTTTTTGTATACACCAATAAATCCTCATCTGTTATGTTTGTATATTTAGAAGTTTAGACAAAGATAGACTGTACTACATATCATGTATTGTAATTTACTCTATTCATTTAAGGTTATTCTGTTAACATCTTTTTAGGCCCAAAATAAGAATATTTTTACTGATTGAATGTTTCAGTGCTTTATTCTAATGTATTAAATATTTAAGCAATACCCGATTATTTGATATTTAGGTACTAAAAATCATTACATTGATAAAAAATCATGTAAAAAGTCACTGCACTTTCCTTGTAACTAAAGTTTTTGCACATTCCTTAAATAATTTTTTTCAAAGCATAACTAAAGACCACACTTTAAAGCGTTTTTGCAAGAATCTTGCACCAGTGTGTATTTGCACTAGTATTAAGAGTGTACCTTTTCTTGTAACTTAACCAACAAACAGTATTATTCCTTTTTAAAATATTTGCCACTTCAATGGGCAAAATGCTTGCTTGTTTTAATAGGTATTTGTTTATTTCTAGAAAGGGTGTT
>VBSM01003204.1:41171659-41188616 GCA_008086735.1 Cheirogaleus medius | reverse complement strand
TTTTTTGGTCATTCTATATGGTTGACAGGGGTGATCCTCAAGATATTTAACTGCTGGCTCATCAAAGGCCCGGACCAATCTGAACAGCCTCTCTGGCCCATAGCTAGGGACATTGGCTATAAACAGCTAAGATGGCTGTGTCCATGCATAAGAGTTGAAAGGTTGCTGGTTGGGGATATTTGTGGAACATCTGTCACAGATAATTCTTCTGCGTTTTTTGTTTTTTACTAACTGTGTAGTCAGTATCATAGATCATAGAAAATGCTGACAGAGAAACCATAGCAGTAGCCATTTAAAGTGACACTGATGAAAGAGCAATTATAAAATAGCTCCTGTGTCATTTTCTTGTGGACCTGTAATAATTAGATGGTTCCATGCAATTCAGAAATACGTTTATTAGATTTTTGGTGTAGTTTTACTTTGGGGTTCTACTTTTACATATTTTTTTTCTGTGAATGCAACAGAATTTACAAATATTAATTCCTAGCACTTGTACGTAATATATGTGAGTTAACTACCCTGTATTTCAGATAAAGTTAACTGAGCAGAGAGGTTAAATCTGAATGCTGTCAGGTCAGTGGTAAATTTAGGGTCACGTTCAAAACGAGACAGTTCATTTACAACCCTGATTTTTCATGTTCCTCTGAAGTCCAGGCACCGGCTCTTCTAGGTAGACAAGAATGTTTATTTAAGCATTTTGAAGTGATTTATTAGAGTGGACGCATCAGTATTTTCTGTATGCATGTGAAATCCTTGAGAGATTACACAATTAAAAAGGAAATAGATGAGACCTCGCCCTTACAGGACCAAAATTCCCTTTTGCTGAAAGCAGGCTTGGAGAAAGACAATAACCGTTTTTAAAGAGGAATGCAATACATTTGTGTTTATTTCTTTTTCTACACCAGAGATTCCTTCTCCCAGTCAGATTGTGTTGCTGACCACTACCTAGGGAACTGAGAACTTCTCTGTCTCCACTTTCTTCTTTACTTAACAGAGAAAGGGAAGCAGAAGTTAAGGGCCAGCAATATCCTTTCTTCTAGCTATACTTTGCATTAATACTTATGTCTCCCTTTTGCTGACTAAGTGGCAGGAACCAGCTCATTTTAGACCCTTTCTTCCCAAAGGGCAAGGAAAGAGGAGGTGAGAAACACCATGACCTCACTGGTCCCTGTTAGGTCCAGTCAAGGGGTTCGGGATCCTATTTCTCATGGGGATTAGGAAGATACTGTTGGAGGGTAGGGCTGCTTTGACCAGACAGAGGCTACTAAGAAAAATGCTGCATCATCTCTGCTGGCAAAAGAAGGGCAGCTAGTGAAATGCAAGGCAGGTAGCTTGAAGTGAAGTTATAATGAACTAAAAGACTCAGTAAGGAGGAAATTGCATTTTTGGACAAAAGGAAATTAAATGCTCCATTATAACAGTGTCACTGAACCCTTTTAATTGGGAACAGTTTGGTCTGAATTAGTGGAAAGACTGTGAAGAGTAAATTTTAAGTAAGTTCAGCTTTGTTATTTAAAAAATTACAGTAATTTGTTTTAATTCTGACTTTTTATTCCTTGCTAAATTAGTTAACAGAAGGCATGCAAGAAAAGGCCCTGCCAACATTGCTTAAATTAATAAAATAGATACATCATAATTAGTATTTATATAATAGGAGCTAGAATGCTAAAAAGAATGCTATATTATTTATGGCGTTGTGGATAAAAATGCTGGTTCTAGAATCAGACGATGCAGGTTCAAAATTCGGCTCTGCTGCCTTTTGGACTTTGGGCGTTGACTTACCCTTTTTCTGCCTCAATTTCCTTATCTCTAAAATGACACAGCACATCCAGCAAACTCCTAGGGCTGTGGTGAGGACTGAAGTAATTTAAGTTCCTTAGAATAGTGCCCAGCCCAAAGTAAGTACTCTATAAATGTGAATTGTTATTACTGAGTAAACATCAGTCTTTTTATACTGCTAATATTTTTATCACTCCTTGCCTTGTGGATAAACTTATCTCCTCTACATTAAATCATCACATTCTAAATTACCAGTGTTCAGAGAGGTTTAAAAAAAATTTTTTTTTGAAACAGTCTTTTGCAGGCTTCCTCCTTGACTTTAGTCTCTCTCCCACTCTCCACCCACCCCCTCCCCCAGCTTTTATGAAGGCGCTGGGCACTGTATTATTTATAATGATGAGTACAGACCTTGACTTGCTTTTCACTTGGAACCTTTTACTTCCCTGGCACACACACCAAGATGTTAGACAAGATGGGTTTGGGGATAGCAGAGACCCTTTCAGCATAAGGTGAAGATGAGACTGATTGAGCCACAACCTTATGTTGGGCTAAAGTAACTGCTTCTTTTGTTACTTGTTCAGAATGAACACGGATGTGAGGATGAAACACAGGGCTTATTGGACAAGGCAGAATTAATTCTTGGAGAACTTTACAACACACTGCACTATAGTTTTTAAAGGTCATTGGAGTGCTACTTAATGTTCTTATTGTACTGGGTATTGTTTTCCATATCGAATCCCAAAGTGCTTTCAGCTGCTTGTTAGTTGCCAACCCTTTTTGAACCAGAGTTTTCAATTCCTTTCCCTCCCCCAGCTCCCCCACCCCGCCATCTCCCCTACTTTATCCTTCTCCTGGATCTCTGTGCTCCACATTTCGTTCCTTGTACTCCCCTCTCACCATCACCCCCTATTGCATTTTTTTATGGTAAATAAAATAATTGTGCAGTGTAAACCCACTGGGGTAATGAAGCATTTGTTATTGCATATCTTTTTGGTAACATAAGCCACAGAAGGATGATGAATACCCTTTTATTTACAAACAGTATACAAGTAATTCCACTTAACTGGAGATAACAGCTTAGGTTGCTTTCTGTTTTAACCTCCTTGCTATTTCAGATAAGAACCTACATAAGCTTTCATTGGAGCAGGCATTTTGCCTAAAAATTGACCCCATGATAGTGAGTGGTCTCAGGGTAGTTCTGCATTCCACCGGTGCCATTAGCCGTTAGTGTGCATGTGGAATAGTAGCACACAAGTTGGCTTTATCCCAGGTTGGCATCTAGCTGAAACTTGCATGAGTGTGAAAGAAGAAACGATTGAATCAAGCCAATTGGTCTACAAATAGGTTCCCCAATTAGAATTTGAAGGTTTTGGTTAAGGACTTTTCTTTCATTTTGATATTTATTGTAACAAACCAGGGTGTTGGTTATAATTTTATAGTGCTGAATAAAGAATGGACCAGCATTGGTTGTGATTAAGAATTATTGTGTCATATATATGGGTAAGGGAGTACACATGTATTACATTAGAAATGAGAACATTTGTCCCTCCTACATATTCTAGCAAGGAAATTAATTCATTGAAAATCTTATTTACATATATGTTGGTAACATTTACTACTTGTTAATTCTAAATAAGTGGCTGTACTTTCATTAAAGACAAGTATCTATTTGTAGTCAAATGCTCTGCCACTGAGCTATACGCCATTCAAAACAATTATCTGTTTGAAAAGAAAGTGTTTCTCAGCAGGGTCCTCAACATAGTGATGCTTGTGTTTCACTCACTTTCATAAACAAGGTGCTGGTCTTTGAATTAACACATTACTATTCTGCATAGGAAAAAAAATGGAGTAATAATACCTACCATGAAGGATTCTTTTGAATATCATACATGTAATACATCTAGTATATGGTACATGCTAGCATTTCACAAATGGCATTTAGTATTATTTTAAGAAAACAGATTTACCATAAAGATGGAGACCAAAGGAAAAATCATCTTTTTCCTACTGGATCTCTTGTCTTCAAGCTCCTGGTGCTCCAAATTAGCTGCTGCTGTATCCAACTACTATTCCCTATGGTAAATGCCACATGGGCAGTTATGCATTAATGTTACCTGGGATGACTGACACCACTTTAGTCTTTGTTAATAAAAATGGAAGTCGTATTCTCCATTAATAAAATTGGAACATTCTACATTAATAAAAATCTCTATTAAATATTCTCCATTAATAATATTGGAACACTCAGGCATCTCAGAAGGTCCTAGCCTTTCCATTCTTAACAAGCTAACACAAAGCCAATTTGATCCAATAAGTGAAAACAGACATACGTTTAAAGAATACATATTTAATATATCTACGTATGCTTACAAGCATATGTCCACACATACCTATGCTTGTGGAAATTCAAGCACCATACCATTTATTAATAGAAATCAACGTCCATTGGCAAGAGAAGGCAAGGCACAGTACTCAAAAAGAAAGGAGTAAAGGTGAGAAAAGATGATAACAATATGGTAAATATACATGTGTGAAGAGATAAAAGGATCAGGGTACTGGGAGACAGAGCTAGGTACTGAGGGGGTGAGAGGCGGAAGGCTGAAGACAGGTAAGTGACTTGCTAGCCAAGTAACCCTAGGCTGTGGGTCCATGACACCAAGCCAAGTGAAGAAATGGTAACAGCCTCACAGATAAAGCTATATTAATTGAGTGGCCTTTCTTGAAAGAGAAGTCTTCTATAGGCTGCGAGTTCAGCAACCTCAGGATGTGTTTATTACATTTACTTTTTCTTTTAATAATCTGATATTATGAAGTCATCTAGGGAAGGTAAATACTTTGGAAAAGGAAGTGGTAATGAGGGGAAAAAGTCTTAGAAATTCAGACTGTGGAATAGGTTGGTGGGTTATTTATAAGTATTTAATTTCCTGTCTGGGAGGTAGAGCTCTGACTTCGTGTGTTACGAGTGAGGTGACCTATCAAGCCATTTGCTGTGACGTCTGCTGCTTTCCTGCCTGTTTTATCTCCTGGATGCCTAGGATAATCTGAGAGGAGGTGCCAGAGAGCAAGCATATGCTCAATAGAAAGGCCCCATGAAATCTGCAAGCCTGCTGTGCATCAAGTCCATGTAATTCATTTATTTATTTTTTTTAAGCGGTGATGATACACTCTTTCCTCTGGATGACAAATTACAGAGCACATCTAAGAAGCCATCTCCTTGGGGAAAACATTCTGCCTCTTTTGTGTTCCTTGCGTAGTGTCTTTATATGTATGATGAATACAGAAAAAGTTAACATTCACCGAATACCCATAAAGAGAAAAATGATGAAAACAGCAGAACTGAATGTGCAATTGTAATAATTAACACAGAGATGATACATGTAATGTACATGTAGCATTAAGCTGAGAGAAGAAGTCCTTTTGTAGTTTTTTGCAACTGTCTAAAATTTGAATTATGGCTAAATTCTATTATCTTTTCACTTTGTTTAGATGAGAGATTAGAAGTGGTTAAGTCTATTCTAGCAGGGGCCACTGCGAAAGTTTATCTCTGTAGGATCTAGAAAGTTAGCTGCAAATTGTGATACTTCCCCAAGAAATCAACCAGGAGAACAGCTTTAATTTCGTCAAAAAGTACTTTTCTGGTTATCACTAAGATTTTTGTTGATCACTGTAGATCTTTGTTATACTTGCAATGAGGATGATTGACCATGGATGCTTTAATATTATGACATATTGATATTTGCCTTTAAGCTGTCCAGCAATCTTTATCATCTTTGATTTTTGGTGTGCTCCCCAGAAAATCATTTCAGATAGTTCTTCTGTCTCCTCAAATCTCCTTCTGTCCTCTATTCCCCCATAAATATCTCCTTCTCTAATAAAAATCAAGGTCCTGCTGCCTGACCACCCTCACCTGCTCTTTAGCCTTACATCTTTCCTGTAGGCCCAGAATCAGAGGGCAGGAAGGGTCTTTCCTCTGAGACCAGTCCCTTTGTCATCTATAACTCAGATCCTCTTTCTTCCTGCCCTGAGGGTCTTTCTGTGTTTATCTTCTTGCTTGTAGAAATTTATATTTCTCTTTTAACTTGGGAAAAACTTCCCTTTGACTCAAATATTCATTTGTTATCATTCATTCAGCAAACATTTGATGAATACCTATGTATCATGTAGTGTTGGTTGTTCACAAACAACACAAACAAGCTTTGGTTACCTTGAACAAAAAAGGGAATATATTGGAAAGCTAAGGGAAAACCCATAAAATGGGTAGAAAAGATGAAAGATTGGGCTTTGCAGATGACATGAGCCAGAGCAGCTCAGGAGAACCCAAATGTCAGGGACTAAAAATATCTCTTCTGGGATGAATCAACTTTAACCACTCTTAGCCTCTGTATCACTCTTTCCAAAATTTAAATTACAGGGAGTGACTGTCTGATTGGCTTGGAACACTGTCCTATCCCTAGACCTGAGGAGTGTGGGAAACCTGGATTGACAATCCCATCCAGCTAGGGAGGGGTAGTTTCCAAAAGGAAAATCAAGATGCTGTTGTTAGGAGGAAAAAAATGAGTATCAGGCAGGCGAAAACAATGGCTAGTCACTATCACCTATGATATGTCAGGCAGCTACCATCCTGGTCTTTGGAATAGAAAGACAAATAAAGGAAAATTAACATTTACTAAAAGGAAAAAAAAATATGATAAAAGTGGTAGAATTGTAGAATTGAATGTGGGCTTGTAATAATAAGCCCAAAGATAAAAACAAATTGTACACATATAAGAAATGTTGGAGAAGTAATCCCTTTTCAAAGATGAAAGAAACAACTGTCAAAACATATGGGTCATGGCCCAGTCTCACTGTCTTGTCCCACTGCTTAGACATGAGTCTGAGATGAATGAGAGCACCTGTCCTCAGGGAGCTCACAGTCAATGAGGAAGTCTGGTGTAGGAATAGGCAATTTTAAGAAAATTAAAATTAATAGAAAGCTACTGATATCATAGGGACATGGAGAAGGTGCATCTAATCTTAGGATGGGCTGATTTGGAAAAGCTTTCCAGGAAGAAAAACTATCTCAGCTGGAATTGAGGGATTCCTACCACCTGTCTGTGGTAGGAGGAATGGCGCGGTGGTGGGAGGTGCGTTCCAGGAAGACAGGATAGCTGGGGGAGAGACAGGGAGGTGAGAAACAGCATATGTGTCAAACGACCTGTGGTGGTTTTGTAGAGCGTGGATTTGAGGGAGCAGATGTTGGCGGCAGAGAGCGCCAGGCACTGTCACAGCCATTGAGGAGCATAGCAGAGAGGGGTGAGGAGTGAGAATGCCCATCAGACTTGGCAGGTGGGAAGCCAGTGGTGAGCTGGGAAAGGACAGTTTGAGCAGAATGGAGCTGGGAAAGAGCAGAACGGAGCAGGTGGAAACCAGGTGGGAGTGACCAGGCGTGAACGGGAGGTAAGGAAGTGGCTAGGAGATGCAGACGACTGCCCAGAGCCCTTTATGTGAGAAGGAACGAAGGCAGGTTGGCTCCTAGCTGGCGGGGACTGTGGAATGAAGGTTGTACTTTAATACACTGAATGGGTGAAGTCGGTAGGGGAAAAGATTGAAGATACAGAAGGAGAGTGATACCCAAAGGTGACAGTAAAAGGAAGGAATATTAGCATTAAGTGGAAAAGATGCTCTGATACTGGACATTAGGACATAATAATAGATATTAATATACAAGAATCAATGGGCAGGAAGAGATTTTTTTATTCTTTTTAAGACAGAGTCCTGCTCTGTCGCCCTGAGTAGAGTACAGTGGTGGTGTCATAGTTCACTGTACCCTTGAACTCCTGGGCTCAAGTGATCCTCCTGCCTCAGCTTCCCGAGTAGCTGGGACTACAGATGCACAGCATGCCCAGCTAATTTTTTCTATTTTTAGTAGAGACGGGTCTTGCTTTTGCTCAGGCTGGTCACAAAGGAGAATGTTGAGGGATGCCATTATGGATAGCCTCTATTTTGTCAAAGAAATAGAAGAATAAACATATTTTGGAATTAAAAAAACCGTAAGTTCAAATTCTGTTTCCACAATATATAATAGCTAGGTGATCTTACACTCTGAGCCTCAGTTTCCTCATCTGTATAATGGAGACATATAGAAGTTACCTTAAAGGGCTATGACAAAACTAAATAGTATAAAGTATGTAAAACAATGAGTACTGTCCCTGACACCTAGTAAGTACTTAATAATAACTACTATTATTAGTGTAAGTATATGTGAACAAAGTATTAATTAACTACTTTATAATGTGCATGATATGACATATAATGAGTTCACAAATAGACTCTGGAGCTAGTGAGTCTCAGTTTTACCATTTATCAGTTGTGTGCCCTTGGGAATGATTATAGGGTTATTGTGAGGATTAAATGAATTAATTCACATAAAATAGTGAAGATTCTATAAATGTTAGCTACTATTAGCACTTTATTTTTATTCAAGGTCCAAAAGAGCACTTAGCAATACATACTGTTATCTCTATTTTGTAGGAGAGGGAGTCAAAGTGCAAAAGAGTTAAATGACTTACCCAGAGCCAGATAACTAGCAAATGGCAGAGTTGGGCTAAAACCAAGATTCTTTGTGTTTCCAAATTCCATTCACTTGCCATCACACTGTAACTGCTGACCCACTGCCTACCTTTGGCCATTAGCATCTGTTCACTCATATTCTGAACTGCTCATCATCACATACTCTTGTGAGTTCATCTTGGCCATGAGTTTCCAGCCCCATCCTGGAGTCCAGCCCAGTTCCACACTGACTCCAGCTTCTTGCCCTGCCTTTGTGGCCTCTGTGTCAGGCTCCAGCTCCTGATAGTCTGCATGTACATGAAGGAGCATGAGAGTAAATGGAAATTTGATTCACCCAAGGGTTGTTCTACAAGTGCATGATGAAGGTCACAAATACTTAGAGAGGATATCATCATTCCTACAAATACCAAGTCTTGCATTTGTTTCTCTGAATGTATTGAAAGAAATCGGGCCTGCACAGTTCCAACAATGCTGCACATCTGTGTATGCTCTACCTACACGTCTGTCTGCATTTCTTTCTCATCAGCACGACCATTGGTTTTACTGCAACATGAATCAGCACTTTGGAAACACCCAAAGACTTAACATTTGGATTTTTGTATGGATGCTTGATGATAAAAGTCTGACCCTGTTTCCACTTTTGTAGCAAATCTAATGGGAATCTCAGTTCCAAATGTTATATGACATCATGACCTTTCTTTGATGTATTGTGGTGTAGCAGACAGATGGACTTAAGCATCAACATCCTGAATATTTCAAACTAACCTTGTTCTTCATAACAGGCTGAGGAGGCAGAATAGGCCTTCTGTGCAATCCATATGAAAGAAAACTTATGTAAAAACCAGATTCTCTGTATTTAGAAATGAGGTTCTTTGGGGTCAGGTTTTATTTAATTTAAATACACTTAGGGTTTACATTCAAATTGTTTTCCTACTTCATGGCCTTAAAGAGTCAAATATTAAAGTTGGAAAAAAGAATTCCAATAGTGTTTTAAAACAATTAAGCTGCAGAATGTCAATGTTTGGACACCTCGAAAGAAAATATTTCTTTTGATGATTGCTAATGTAATCACTTATAGACCAAAGAAAGGGTCCATATGGACCATTGAATACATTAATGGTTTAAAGAAAGACAATTTTTGTTCAACTGCTAAGGAAATGTTTCATCTAGGAATAAAAGGGTTTATATGCAAATGAAATGATTTTGCAATATGGAAAGGATTTGGAGGGAGGCAAAAAACGCTAAAGATCAGAAATGTTAAACAGCAAATGTGAAGGAAGGGCAAGAATAAGAGGAGTGAAAGGATGTGGAATGCTGTCTGCATGGATTGGGAGGGAAGGGGCTTCATTTCAGAGCTCTGGCTGCTTCCATAGGGAGCATATTGGAAGCTGCTTCCATGAGTGGTAAGGGGACTCCTACAGATAGCCTAGTGTCAGCTCACACTCTGGTGTGAGCCCACAAAGCACAGAGCAAGCGAAGGCACAAAATGATGGGGGTGGGGGGAGAACTGCCACATGCAAAGGGGAGAGCAGAAAAGTGTACAGAGGTAAACCACACAAATGCCACACACGGATGTCAGTTATACTCAGTTATCTCACACTCAGGATCCATGCCAATTGTAAGCCAGATTTACTCGCCTGAGACCTAGGATTCTCAGACATTCCCTTTAGCACCAGCAGAGAAGTGATGTTTGTCAGTCTCATAGGAGCTAGAGATTGGTACCTTTTATGCATTACATGGTGTGACTAAAGGTAAGAACTTGATACTTGTATTTAATATTTTCTTGGAAAATGTAGGAAAATTAGTATTTGTTAGAAGAAGAAATATTGAGACAATAAGGCTTGCAAAAATATTGACTGAAGGAGGAGAATTATTTACTTAGCAAATATTTTAAAAACACTGTGTGTTAAGCACTGCACTGGGCCTATCGTATACAATGGCGAGTAAGATAGACAAAGTCCCTGACCTCATGGAGTTTGCAGTTGAGTAAACAAGAGGTGACGTGAGATTTGATGTGCCCTCTGATGGAATGAGGGCAAAGGTTCAACAGCACATAACTGAGTTCATAGAGTATTATAGAAAGCTCCTTAGGAAAAGTGACACGTAAATGATAACTGAAAGAGAGAAGAGACAGGACAGAAGTATACTGGGAAGAATGAATGGCAAAGACCTTGAGAACACCTGAAAGGCCTGTACAGCTCACTAGAGAAGTTTGCAGAAGAGGCAGGCTACTGATATGGAAGGAGGCTGAAGGATGAGAAGTGGCATTTATTGAGCACCTACTGTGACCTTTAAATACATTATTGTATTTAATTTTCCCAAATAGATTTTGCTTTCATTTCACAGAAGAAGGAAAAAGAAGTACAGGGAGAATAAGTCAACCAAAGGCACATAGCTTAGTGCCAATCCATCCAGCATAGAACCCAGCCTCAACTGGTCCCTTCACCTTTGTTCTCTACCCCATACTCCCTTATCTCCCTTGGTTTTAAGGAAATAATCCATTTTATGAATATGGCTATTTAAACTACACACCAAATCGGCCTTAACTTTTAAATAATACCAGACCTTTTCTATGAAGCATCTTGTCTGGTACATAATTACTAAACAAATAAATGATAGATATATGGAGCACAGTGACAGGAATATGCTCCAGGCAAAACAATGTTTAGTTTCCTTGATCTTCAGCATATCACCAATCTTTAGCGGAGCTTACTATTAATAAATCCAGATCACATGTCGCTTCTTCTCACATTTTCTTAACTGCCGTGCAGAATTCATCGCTTCCTGCTCTGTTCATCTTGTGATCATAGGACTTTTTGTATTATGGCTGGTTTTGCACAGTCCCATGTCTTCCACCAGTCATAAAATCTGTCTCACAGACTTATTTGGAAGAAAGCATGAGATCATGTATATGTGAATTCCTGGTCCTACTGTAAACTACACTACACTAAAGTACGCTCCATATGTTTTCAGTGAATGCCATGGGGAGGTGGTAAATGTGGAACAACCACCTCTCAGAAAAAAAAAAAAATACTGCTTTGTAGTGTTTGACAATTTTCATAGTGTAAATACTCATCTGATTTCAAGGTAACAATGTGATATCGCTGAGTGTGGGCTGGGGAAGAGACGTGCCAGCACATTCCATTATGTATGTCTACTGTACATATACACTAGATGTAAATAATCTCAACCACACAGAAATCTAGTCAAATAATTATGAAGTGCTGTGTTTTCAGTACTTATTGCTTTTAATTTAATGTAATTTCTCTAATTGCAAGTTTATATAATTTAAGTTTTAATAATGGCTATGTTTAACAATTAGCTGACAGAGTTCCTGATAATTCAACAGTTGGTCCTTTGGAGCTGGTAGCAGCTGTTACCAACACATCTCTGAATTCTAAGTGTCAGATAGGAACATTCTTGTGTTCATCTTTGTATTTTCCATGCTTAACATATGGCCTGAAACTCAGAAGATATTTGGCAAATCAACAATTGATGAATAAAATAATAAAAAGTGCAAATGTAAAATCAAGTTACTTGTGCATATGAAAAAGACCTTGGATATATGCCATGGTCTCTCTTGGCCTCAGTTTCCTCATCTGTAAGGTTAGGGTCTTGGATGGATTTGATTGACCTAAGGCTCTTTCTAGCTCTCACATTCTGTGTGTTCTAATGACCAGAAGCAAATTCTGTGATTATGTCAACTATTTTCTTAGCTGTATGCTTATATAGTGATGACAACATTTGAACTACCTCATTTGGGACTTTAGTACTAAGTGAATAGAGATTTAGAACTGATCTACTTTATCTTGAACAAAAATGAAGCTTTCTTAATTTGCTTTGTTTTACTGTTGAATCATTAAAACATTTGTCTAGATTTGTTGGAACAGGGTATCATCATATGCTCTTATATGTTTGGATTTAATGAAAAAAATCTGGCTATTTCTTAAAGTTGTAGAAAGAAAAGAAAAGCAGAGAAATTCCTCATTTTCAAATGTTTAATTAAAGCTTAAAAGCTAACATTTTGGAGCTGTGAGCATAAGATTAATTTGACCAAACATTTCCTTTGAAGAGGAGATCAGAATAAACAATAAAGTCTTTAACATAGATTAAGCCAGTTTCCTCAAACTCATTGGTTCATAAAACCTCTTTTCCCTATGAATTGCAGACCCCTCATGGAACACTGGCGCGTCATGGAACACAGTTTGGAAAATGCTGCTCTCCATGCTTCTCTCTGATAACTAGCCATGAATTTGGCCAAAAAATAGTTTTTAATATTTGTTTACATAAGTTGAGTAATTAATTTATATTTTTGAACATTTTTGCATTTTCAGTTATTTAGAGTTCTACCTTTCCAAGTGTCATACTGTACCAAATCATTAACCTGTTACGCAGTAAAAAGCGAAAACAGACGATATGTTTGAGTCATCTCAGAGTAAATGTAGAAAGACTAAGAAACAATTTCCTCATTCAGATTTCCTGAAGGTATCCAATGTAATTTGCCACCACAGTTACCTTATTTGTAAAATAAGGCAGGTGGATGAGATAAACCCTGGAGTTCATGATTTATACATTTATATTCCTCCAGCCCCCGAGTCTATCTATTTATAACCTTAACCCCTGTAATCACGGTGAGGGCACTAGCAATGATCGTGGTACTAGAGCATTAAACATATTCACAGAAGTGAAGGGGGAGGCAGAGAGGAGCTTTAATTAAGCTAAATGTTCTGATGTTCAAATGTTGACACACTCAATCGTACGTAGGTCCAAGAGAATTAAAAAAAAATTTTCCCCTGGGGAGAATAGACTTGATTTACATGGCACTTCTTTCATTAAGTTCAGTGAAGCCTGCAAAACTTGCTAATGAAGGAAAATTATGAAGTATTCTGGCTCAATTTACTTGCTCTTTCCATAATAATTTGGCCTCAGACCATCTGACACAGAATCTGAAGTAATCAGATTTCAAAGAAATTAGCCCTTCGTTCTTTAGCTTAAAATTCAAAGAAACATGTCTTGCTCTTATCAGAAAGATGAAGAAGATATGCTAAAACTGGATTGGTAATTTCATTTCATTGTGAGATATTTAGGTGAAGTTAGATATGAGATCTGATAAATAAAATATTCTTAGATGTCTCCATAGAGCTGCTCAGTGTTTCTGAGGCAAGTTACTGCTGTGTCAACCTCAGAGAGTGGGTCTGGACGAGATGTTTAACCAGTGAATGAAATGGTTACATAAGCCTTTGCTCTTCAGGAATTTGAGATTTTCATGTGGCCCCTTCCAGTCTGTTCTGTCAGAGTGGTCAATATTGACATGCAAACCTGTCCAAAGCCCTGCTTAAATCTCTTTAAAGGGATCCCAGTGCTCTCGGCATAAGATACAAACTCCTTCACAAGAAGGCTTTGAGGCCCTGCGTGATTCAGCTCTTGTCTGCCACTGTCATCTTGGGTAAGTTAGGATAGCTTTTACAGTTTGGGTATTGGTTATTCCATGGTACCAACAACCCCAAATCTCAAGAGTTCAGTGCAACACAGATTACTCATGTACCACGAAAACCTCAGGTCAGCAATGGCGATTTGTTCATTGTGTATCCTCAGGGACTCAGGCTCATTAAGAATCTCTACCTCGAATATTGCTGGTTTTTCTTCCTGGGGGAAAAACAACTCTGAATGGGTTCTACCTCAGGAATTAGATGCTTCTCCTCAAAGTGACACTTTTGCTCACAACTCATGGCCATCACTGGTCCCATGACATCACCCAACCATTGGGGGCAAAGGAGACAAACCTGAGGGAGAAAGGACTAGAAATGGGTGAGCAGCAGTAATGACTGCTACAAGTACCAGGTCTCTTGCTGGTTACTGTCCCCTACAGATCTGTGCCCCAGCTCTATTGCTGTTGTCATCGTTGCATCATTCACTGGGTCATTCATGTCCTTAATCATTTCACTCGGTCTGTTCACACAGCCAGTTCACCCATGCAATTCACTCGATCATTCCTTCTCCTCGCCCACTTTGCATTGATGCTCAGATTATTCTTCCTCCTCTTCCCTCCACCATCCTATTCAGCTTCCCTTGTCTTTTACAACTCTGTTTTTCCATCACGTAATTCAGGAGGCTTCTCTAACTGCACCCAAAAGCTTGATTTATCAGTTCGTTCTCTGGTCTCTCTATAAAACCTTGTACTCACTTCTAATATAAACCTTAACACGCTGAGCTGTACATGCTTATTTACCTATCTTTGTTTCACACCAGAGCATAAACTCCCTGTCTTGTTCACTGATGTACTCTGAGTCCCTTGCATGGTGCCTGACACAAAGTCAATTAAAAAGCACTTGGCTGGGCGTGGTGGTTCACTTCTGTAATCCCAGTACTTCGGAAGGGCAAGGAGGGAGCATAGCTTGAGCCTAAGAGTTTGAGACCAACCTTAGCAACACAATGAGACCTCATCTCTGCAAAAATTAGAGAAGTTAGCCGGGTGTGGTGGCACATGCCTGTAGTTCCAGCTACTTGGCAGGCCAAGGCAGGAGGATCATTTGAGCTCAGGAGTTTGAGGTTGCAGTGAGCTACACTGATGCCAATGCACTCTAGCCTGGCCACAGGGTGAGATCCTGTCTCAAATAAAAAGCATGTAATTATTCTTTGCTGTTTGAGTTAGTTACAAGAGAGTCTTTATGGTGAAGAACTTAGCATCACTATGGATATGAGAAACTCATTTTTCTCTGGCTTTCAGATAATTGCCCAACTATATGTCTGTTGGTTTTATTTGGGGGATGGGAATAATTCAGAGAATGAATTTTGGATTTTCAAGTGGCTGAAAATATAGCTAGACACTGAGGCTAGTGCTATAGGAAATGGGGTTAAGTGACAGTGTGTAAGATCAAGTTTAAATTCAAAGAATATTCTAACTCAATAGACCTTATGAAGCTGAAGCAAATAGTCACCAAACAATGCTGCCTGTTCTTAGAGTCCAGCCTTGCATATTGGTACTCAACATGTCAATTTTCTTTAAATACATGATTTTTTTTCTCTGATGATAGAATTTAGAAAATAGAAGACAGAGAAAATACAAACATTTCTTACTCCTCTCAATCTTCAGAAGAAACTTCCAACCCACATATCAATGATATGAGAAATTTAAACTCAATCTAAGAATAATGCTTTCTCATTCCACAACTGATGCTATGTGGTTAAATTACCCACAGGAGCAGTTTAGAATACCAATCACTGTACACTGGCCTGTTTTTCAAATTCAGTGTCACAATTTGCCAAGTTTCTCAGATGAAATTCAAGCAGCTCTGAGAATTAACACGATTGTTAAGGCAGAGTCTTAAAGTATAAGTATTAGGCATTAGCTCTGAGCCCTGCAGAGTAGAAAAATTGCCAGAAAACTTAGCAAATAATAATAGCACATAAGCAGAAAGAATGTTTTCTACCTATATATACATATACATAATGACTTACATTTATATTATATGCTTTCAAATCTGGAGAGAGTATCATTATAACATTAAACACTGGGGAGAATCCTTTTATGGAAAAGGAATACATCAAAATGAGGATTAAAAAACAAATAGTCTAATTCTGTAAAATGCTTCACTTGATTTTGAGGACCTGTCTTGGTTTTTTTCAGAGCCAGAACTGGGAGAGATTAATTGTGAACCAGAGTGACTAAGTCCTGAGGCCAAAATACATCATCTGTTGAAGGATAGGTGTCATTTCCATGGGATATTAGGGAATTCTGTGGGACAAGGGGAGACCCCCAGATATGTTCAGCACTGCTTCTCTGCTTTCTCTGCCCAGGTGATGGACTCAACCCCAACAGAGTGGGTGGAGAGCTAGCTAAGCCAAATAGGACAGCCAGGCCTAGATCTGTTCCATTTGGTCAGTGTAATCCTAGACCTAAGGGTATTCTATACACAGTTTTCCAAATCCAACACCACTTTGCAAGTTACCCAAATACTTTTAACTTTATATGTTATGCACAATTATTTTTTCTTATGAATTCTATGTGATTGTGGTATCTTCATATATAGTTACTTTGTATAGTAAAAGATTATTTTATGATTATTGAATTATTTTTTAATATTTTATAAATATTGAATTATTTTATAATTTCATTAGGTAGTCAGTTTCATAAAGACATGGACCATGTCACAAATGAAAATTATAAAATTTTTTATGACACAGTCTCAGGTATCTTGTGGATGATAAAAACATGGATAAGAATAATAATGAGAAAAAAATTACTTATAAAATGACATTAAAGTGCTGAAAATTTCTCAAGACTTTTATAGATAGCCTACAACTCATGTTGGATCTTGGCACAAAACAGATATAAGTCAGAAAAGATCTTTTGTAACTATAAAATTAAGTCGAAGTAATTTGAGAGCTAGTATTTATAAAAAATGATAGTTAAATTTTTGTTCCAATTATTGTCATAATATAACCCTCATGTCAGTCAAATACTACCTAAGGATTTTAACAGAAAAATGTTCAACAACTTAAATAAACTCTTATTGAGCCAGAAAGTGGGACAATGAAATCTTAACACTCAGCTTTCAGAAATAGCGTATTTCCCCGCTGAAAGGGGTGAAGAAGGCCACTCTCCTGCCCAGGAGAAAAGGATGGGAAG
>VBSM01003204.1:41144190-41166683 GCA_008086735.1 Cheirogaleus medius | reverse complement strand
TATACTGGGAGGGCTCTAACCAAAGGATGCTATGGCCTGAGGAAGTTTCTAGAGGAAAGTAGAGAATTTACATGATAATGATGATCTCATCTCCTATGCTGATGGGAGTTGAATTAAATTTTAACCTCTAGCTATTAATAGTCCACGTTTCCTTCTATTCCTGCCATTGCCTTGAGATCACCCAAAGCTTGGAGATTAACCATGGAGCAGAGAGAGACATCTTGATCCTAGAGCTCATTTTGATTAGTGCTATGTGTTTAGAACTGCCTGTGGCCCAGACACTGTACACTCATTGGACACGCATTATTGCTTTGAGTAAGGTGGGTACTCTTCCCATTTTACAGTTGATGGAACAGTCTCAGACTGTTTAACACATTGACTGCCATGTGAGTTGTATTTAACTTGGGCAAGTTTTGAGCCCAGGGCCCTGTGAAGCAAAACCCCACATTTGGTTCATGAAGATCTTGTTGATGTTCTTACTGTTACAATTAGTATTGACAATTTAATTCTAAAAATGTGGGTTGAGTTGCATATAACTCACACAGAGAAAATCATAAAAAATAACAAATGAGAAAGGATTGTTTTGTTTTAATAAAACACCATGGCCCCAGGGAAAAAAAATTTTTTTCCCTAGTGTGGCAGTTAGTGTGTTAAGCAATGTTTGTGACATTCTGCATGTCGTAAGTGGGAGGGCAGGATGCAAACTGAGGGCTGTGTGATCCTGAGATTTTTGCCTTAGGCCCAGGGCTTCTCATTCCAGGCTACTTGGTGGAAATACCTGAAAGTCCCTGGATCCCTCCTCAGATCAATCAAATCAGAATATCGGGATGAGAGAGGACCTGGGCCTCAGTATTTCCAAAAGCTCCTCAAGAGATTCTAACGTGTGGTCAAGATTGAGAACTACCTGTATGTCTATTGCATGCACTGCCTCTAGCTGTCTTGCTGAACATAAAAATGTCTGAAAAATCTATGGCAGCTGAGTGATTAGCTTCTTTTAGCTACAATGACAGATCTAATCCCCTTCACATAGCCTTGTATGCCAGGTAAATGATACCTGATAATTGACACAATCTATTAAATTCCTCAAGGATTCGAACAGGCAGGAATTTTCCCGTTATGGAGTAAACATGAGAGAGAGAGAGTCAGAAGATGTATATCGAATGCCCATCCATCCTGATGGCTGCTTTGTCTTTCTAGCAGAAATAGAAATGGAAATAGCAGCTATTGAGTTTAGGACTTCTGTCCCTGTGAATACCAGAGTACCTATATCCCAGGTGTGCTTATAGCATCATAGGTGGACTGAAAAGAAAGTTGTCATCATCCTGACCTCTAGTGACAATGGGCCCCTGCTCTTGATGTCAATAGACACAGGTAATTCTCATCATAATTTCCAGTATCAGTCTTCCTTTGGCAGGCTGATGGTCTACATGGTATGGTATGGTATGGTGTAGACACTATTGTACTCATGAGACTCGCAGAAATGTGGAGCAAAGGCCCTGTGGGTGGATATTCCCCCTAACAACATTTGTAAGAGACATGATCACAGAGACCCTGATGTACACGGTGTTATTCTAGTTCTTCCTTCCCACCCTGACCCCTCCCCAACTCTAGACACATAGTAAATAATTATGGAATGGAATAAAAATTATGGTATAAAACTATTCCAGAGGAAAAAGACTCAGTTGTGTTTTTAGATTTCGGAGATAAATCTTCTATGTCCCATCAAGGTGCCCTGCATTAAAAAAGTATCTAATGATTTTGGTAATTAGGATGTGAAATTTAACTTCAAATTGGTAAATGGCCAGCAGAATATGGTGTCTAGGTTTAGGCGATCAGTCTTCTGTGCCAAACTTAAGGTCAGTGTACTCAAACTGTGAAAGCTGGCTTGGTGGTAGAATTTGTGACTCAAATGATAAAAATATTTTTTCTTGGAATTAAATATGAATAAATTGGGGGATATAGTAACACTACACAGTTGCATACTAGTTGGATGGCAGATGAACTAATTTCTGTACCCCCATTCCATCCTCCCATACCTCTGGAAGATATTACTAATTGACCATTATACTTTTTCTCCTCTTTTTGTGGCTGAACAGAGGCATGGACTCAGAAACTTTCAGCACTGGGACCCATGCAGTGACTACCAATAGATCTGATTTGGCAAGAAGGATAAAACCTACTTTCCAGCCCTATTGTAGCAAGTTACTGTTTACAAATGATATTCATGCCCAACACCTTGTTAATATGTTCTTTGCAAAGTTAAAAGCCGTATAAAATACAAGATGGTGGTGATTACATAAAAGATGGCAGAGCACCTCATATTTGCTCTAAATGATGGGTACATGCTGAAGTTTTTTATTTTTAAAGTTTTTCTTTTCTTTTCTTTTTAAATATGCTTCCATGTACCTAAATCCAGCAGGGGGAGTATCCTACTTTCCTAGACCCTGCTTTTACCACCTGCTTAGTTTCAGTGCTGACAGTTTATTTTATAATCCCCCAAAATTTGAGGAGCCAGTTGGGAAAAGTTATGTTGAAGCCTTATGGGATAGACTATCAAGGAAATTAGAGCCCAATTTCCCCCACTATTCGTGGAGTTCTCTCAGTGGCACTTCTTTCTTCTCTTGGATTTGGCACCAAAGCCACATATAGCTCTAATGATGTGGGCTGCTAGCATTTTTTTTTTTTTTTGCTGGAAATCCTGTTTTTAGAATTGAACATAGAATAATGATCAAATTTTCTCTTGAGTCTAATAGATTGCATGATTTCCACCCCTCTGGAGGAGCTGTGAACTGGCTAGATTTCAATTTAGGTAATTATACCCGACTTCCCAAATTCCACCCTACTTTATGTGGTTCTGTTTCTTTACCTGCCCCCATTAAAGTATATTGGCAAAGAAATATTGTGGCATTCCTAACAGGAACAGGCTGTCTTTTCTTGGCATGTGAAATAATGTCCCTCTGCTAAATGGGATTGTACCTGTCAGATCAATGCACAGGTAATGACATGTATTATACTATGAGAAATACCATTCTTTTTGTTGTCCTCAAACTTTTATCTTAATATCAGGAAATGGCAAACTATGGTTTGTTTATTTAATACAGCCTGTGGCCTATTTTGGTACAGCTCTTATGCTAAGAATGGGTTTTACATTTTTAAAGCATTGTTAAAAAAAACTATACACGTATAGAAGTATATGCGACAGAGATTATATGTGCTCTGCAAAGCCTGAATTATTTACTCATTGGCCCTTTACAGAATAAGTTTGCTGACTCCTGCTTAAGATGACCATAATAAGTAGTAATAGTATGTATTAATAGTAACCCACTTATATAGTACTTACTATATAATGTTTTAAGAATTCTTCATATTTTAACTCAGTCTTCATAGATACTCTATGAGACAGCATGGTAGGCAGCCTTTAAGACTGTCCCCAGTAATCCTTGCCTCTGGTATTCATGCCCTTGTGAAACCTCTTCCCATCAAGTGTAGGCTGTGTTTAGTGACTTCCTTTTAATGAGTGGTTTCCTTCTAATAGAATATGGCATGGGATATAGAACATATAGAATATGATTATAGGATGTCACTGAGAGAGATTAGATTATAAAAGACTGTGAATTTCTTCTTGAGTGTTCTCTTTTCTCATTCTCCTTTTGATTGATAGCTATGGGAGAAGCCAACTGCCATTTAAAGGTGCCCATGTAGTAAGGAATCAAAGCCTGCTAATGAACTCTGTGCGCAAACCAGGAAGCAAACTTCCTCCAACCCCAGGTGAGCCTTCAGATGAACCCGCAGCCCAAGCCATCAACTTGACTGCAACTTCATGAGAGACTGTTAGCCACCCAGCTAGGTTGCACCCAGATTCCTGGCCCACAGAAACTGCAATGATAAATGTTGTTTTAAGCCTTTAAGTATTGGGTTAAATTTTTAGGTATCAATAGATAAATATAGATTTTGGTACCTGGAAGTGGGGGTATTGCCATAACAAATATATAAAATGTGTGAGTGGCTTTGGAACCAGGTATATGGGAGAAAATAGGGTATAGAATTTTTAGGATAATGTCAATGAAAACTTAAAGTACCTTGAACACATTGTTCATAGAATTTTGGACTTTGAAAACACTGACAAAGTGCAGGAAAGTGAAGAAAATTTTATTGAAAACTGGAGGAAGGTGGATTCTTATTTTTGAAAAACCACTAAACTTCAGAAAGTTTAGCAACACTGTGGCCTACAGTTATGTAGAAAGCAGAAAATGTGCCTAATGGACTGGGTGATTTCCAAACAAAGTGTTGAAGATGCTGCCTGGTTTCTTCTTTCTGATAACAGTAAAATGTGAGAGGAGAGAAATAAATTGGGGAAAGGAATGTTAAATAAAAGGGACCTAGGATTTGAGTGTTTTGAAAATTCTCATCCTCTATAAGTGGCAAAGGATGTTACAATTAAATATTGCCAAGGTAGGAGGATTGCTTGAGCCCAGGAATTCGAGATCAGCCTGGGCAACTGGGCAAGATCCTCATCTCTACAAAAACTAAAAAAAATTAAAATAGCTAGGTGGGTTGGTGCATACCCTGTAGTCCTAGCTACTTGGGAGGCTGAGGTGTGAGGAGCTATTGAGCCCAGGAGTTTGAGGTTGCATTGAGCTATGATTGTACCATTGCACTCTAGCCTGGGTAACAGAGCAAGACCCTGTCTCAAATGGAAAAAAAAAAAAGGCTTCTAAGCAAAGATGAAATACAGAGAGTACTGTCAGAGAAACAGTCTGAAGCTGAAGCTAAGAGTATGACTATAAACCTATAAACCTTCATTAAGACCTCAGAAAGATCAAAGGTAGTGCCACAGTGTACGATTTTGTCACCTAAAAGGGTCCTTAGAGATTAAGGGTGTACCTCACATTCTCTCAGTCAGACAATAGGGCCTCTAGGAAGCTGAAGACAGTCATCTCTCAGCTATCTTAGCAAGAGCCCACGGTAGAGAAGGACTTACCTGGAAGAGACTGTGCCTTTTGTCTGATAGAGTGACCTCAAGTAGATTCATGGGTGACCCACTAAGATCTTATAGGAGTCACATATGCAGAAACATTGCACTTGGACTTAGGGGAACGGAGGCAGTACAGAATGAAAAGGCTTTTGGACACTCAGAATTCTGCTGGCAGGAAGCAGGCAGGGAAAGCTGTCCAGCTGCAAACACAAGCTACCTTTCATTTTTTTAAAAAAGGAAGATGACTCAGAGTCGAGTCAAAGACCCAGAGGGCATAGCGGGGAGCTGTGGAGAATTATTCCCAGGCCTTTAGAACCTAATCAGTGTGCCCCTAACATTTGTCTGGCTCGATTTTAGAATTACTACGGACCAGGGGCTCCTTGTGCCTCCTATTTACCCCCATTTGAATGGAAATGTGTACATTGGTTATCCTGTGTCTGTCTCAGCACTGTACTTTGGGTGTGTGTGGAGAAGGGAACTTTTCTCTAGTTTTTCACAAGTCTAGAGTCTACATTCCAGGAGCTGTACTCAGGAACTACATCTGAGGTGTGTTATCTGCACCTGGGCCTGATTTACATAACAAGATTCTGGGCTCCCACGGATACTGTCACTGCATGAAGCTTTTAGGGACCTTGGGAGTGGGTGGGTGTAGTTTTTATGTGGAAGGGATGCGAATCATTGGGAGTCAGAGAGGGGACTGCACCAGGCAGTTTCTCAGATGGTCCCCATCTACTGGCATTCATGCTCTTGAGTGTGAACAGAATTTAGTGATTCATTTTGAACAAATATAATATTGTGGAAATGATGGGATATTATTACCAATCTTCTTAAAAAATAAATAAATAAAAATATATTGTGGCTTTTATCCCGGGTGCCCTGCTCTTACTCTCTTTTGGCTTGCTTGCTCTGGGGGAAGCCCACTATTGTGAGAAGCTCCGTGTAGAGGGAACAAAGCCTTTCAGCAGCCATGTGAGCAAGGCTGGAAGCAGATCTTCCCCTCCCCTTTAGGCCTCCAGATGAGACTGTAGCCCAAGCCAACAGCGTGAGTGCCGAGAGACCGTAAACTAGAGGCCGAGCAGCTGCACCTGGACAGCTGACCTAAGGAAACTAGGACATTGTTGTTTTATGTTGCTAAATAAATAACTGTTAATAATACAGGTAGGTAAAATTATTAGCCACATTTTATAGAAAAAGAAATTGAGGTATAGAAACCTACCCAATGCCATATAGCTCATGAGGGGTGGAGCTCATATTCGAACCTAGGTAGTCCGGCTCCAGAGTCTGCACATCAAATCATAAAGAAGCCAAAGTGATGTAGATGAGAATTTGCAATCACTAAATGAATAAATAGGGTCCGTAAGCACTAGGAGTCCCTTTGCTGGTGTGTGTATGGGTATTTCAACACACCCATGCACAGACATACTCACTGTGAACATTCTTAGAAAGCAAGGATGGTGCCTTTTGGGAACTTACCCTGTTTCTAGACGGTGCTGAGTACATAGCATATATCTTTAGAGAGTACTTTTCTTTTGAGCAGTACTTACCAAGTCCAGGCTAGCATTCTGCTGCAACCAGAACAGCCTTTGGCCTCAAGCACTCAAAATGTAGGGAGAATATGTTGGGGTAAAACAACTGAATAGCTCTTATAGCTGAGGTCTACCTCCCCCCATCAATGTTCATGACATTGTACACATAAGATGTGGATCCCTAAATATGAATTTAAGTAACTTTTCAGCATATACAAAGAATGACTGTTGTGAAGTCATGGCTTACATAGAAAGGGAAGTTACATTAATCACTTTAATGTTTTGATTAATCTTAAACTTCTTTAAAAATTATTTTTTAGAGCAGTTTTAAGGTCACAGCAAAATGAGTGGAAAGTGCAGAGATTTCTTGTGTACTTTCTGCCCCCACATATTCATAGCTTCCAGCTTACACCCTGTAAAAGTGGAGTGGAATGACCAAGTTCTCATTGAGGAGTCTCCAACAGTACTTTCACATATAAGTAATGTAGTCAGTTCATCCGGTATTACTATGGCAGGCACATGTACTCTCTTTGGTTTCAGGGCTATAATAAACTACTAGGTGATACCTTCAATTTGAATAATCGAGCAAAGCTCAGTGTTTTTATTTGTTCATTTTGGTCACTTCCCTTTGTTGTACAAAGTGCCACCATGAGACCAGGGTTTTGTTGATGCAGTTCAAACAATAGGTACACAGCTCCCATCTCTTATCATAGAGAGGTCGGGTTGGGTGGAGGGACCCTGGGATGTGGAGTAAGGGGTATGACTTCAAGCTATGGGATGTTGTTCCCATCAGACGTCTGATATATTTTGGACACTTGTCAGTGGTCAACATGTTTTCCTGGGTTCCTCCTGACATGGGAGAGGCCCCTTGAAATATGTGTCGACCTCTTTGCTGCTCCTGGACATCAGTTGTGTTTGCTTCTTGATGAGCTGCTGTTAAAAGAGTGAGCAAAGCATCAATAACTGAAACTCATTTGCACTGTTACTTTCTAAAAGCCATGACTGTATCAAGGAGAAAGACGCAGATGTCTCTGGTGGTATAACTTCAACACCTGCTTTTCTTCTCAAAATCTCTAGTGATCTAGGCTTGATGGTTTCAGTGGCACTCAAAGGGTGGTCTGCATATGGGTACTGTCACCATCACCTGCAATCTTACTAAAATACAAACACTTGGGCCCCACCCCAGGTGTAATGAATCAGGCTCTCTGGGGATGGGCCTGGCAATTTTGCTTTAACAGGTGATTCTTATACACACTACAGTTTGAGATGCTCTTGTGAGCCTGGGCCATAGGTTTGACTAACTTTGTCACAGGTTTATCAAATCTGAAATATACGGTTTTAGTACTTTTGGCAAGAGTTACTTTGTTCACAGTAAATTTTTATCTTAACACCTCATTTTTTTCTTCGGTGGAGTACTGATTTTTAAAATGTGGTTTGTAACAAATCATTTAAAAAGAGGAAAACTCCTTAACAGAATAGGTTAATGCTCATACATAGTTTTATTTTTCCTTTGTGGACCATCCTGTAATTTTTGGCTATCTGGAGATTAATTTCCTTTTCATTTGAAAAATGCTATTAACATTACTAATGTAACAGCTTCAGAATTTAAGTCTGTAGTTGGAACTGAAATATCTATCCTTTAATCTCCTCTTTACAAAACAAGTGATTGTTGTCATGGTTCTATGGGATGGGCATAAACTCTGTGCTGTTATTATAGAAAACAATTATTAGCAAGGTCTAATAGCCATTTATGATAGATTAAAACTTATTTAGTTATATAACTGCTAAGATGATGCTATTTAAAAGAAGATCGAGATCTCTTAATCTAGCTGGGGGTCTTCTTATTAATTGTCGGTTGAACGATGCCAGGAAATTATTCTGCCATTTATATTCTATTTTAAGCTTATTGCAGATGTGGAGTCTCATGTCAAGTCTGGAACATTCTTAATCTTTCCTGTCTCTTAAAACAAGAAGATAATAAACATTCTGACAAACCATAATCAGGAACTGGTCTGGTAGTTAATGAACAGGTCAGAGGTAGCCATGAGGGATGTTTCTGAAGAATGTTCATGAAGAAAGTGCATTGGCTTAGGCCTCAGCTCCGTGAAAGTGGTGATAAAAGACATTGGAGGTGGTGAAATAAAGAAGGGGGGATTCTACATGGTCTCTAGAATTCACCCTACTGGTTTCTTGTTTTGTTTTTCTAATACTCAGTGGGTCTGGGACATGTCTTAACTACTCCTCCTGCAACTATCACCACCTTGGAGAGCTAAGTTTGGTTCAGTACCTTCTCCGTGGCCTCCAGGGGAAGGATCACCGTAAACTAGGAGGAAAGAATCTGGAGTTGGATTTGAGCACTACCTCTGCCTCACATTGATCATAGGGAAATCACAGATTATCTGAGCGGCTGTCCTGGAAGGGTGTGATACTTAGGCTCTAGCAGGAGGCCAGAGCTGTTGTGCGGTGTTTCTCTCCCTTTCCCAAGACTGTTGGTGCTGTGTTCTTTAAGGATGGATACCCCAGGCCATCACTGCCTCCTGCTGCCACAATATTCTCCCTCCGAGTGGACTGTGAGAGGTGGGTGAGGAAATCATAAATCCTGCAGTAATTCTTGTCCCTGTTCCCACTTCCTCTAGCTTGTGACATAAATAAAAGTTAATGTTTTTGTTTTTAGAGTTGAAGAAGAGTGTTTGTGTGACTACAGCTGAATACATGTTGAATCTGAATTTTATGTATGTAATACAAGGCTTGCGAATTTCAAGTATATTACATGGAAACACCCATTCACTAAGGGATGTCATAAAGTAAAAGCAATTTTTTAAACCCTAATACCCTTTACACTGAAAATATACACAGAAGCATGATTTATGTATGTGCTAAATTATTCTTTCCCATTGTGAACATGAACCATAATTCTGTCTCCTCTATTAATATTTACTCTGAAAATATTTATTGGGTACCTACTATTTGACCATTTGGGTTCTGGAACCACCATACATGATTTGGTCCCTGCCCTCTTGGTTAGGTAGATGTGGATCAAAGCCACTGGATTACTGGCCTCCCTCCCTCCCTTCTCTGGTTTTCTGGGTTTCTCTTCTCTCGCTCTGTTTCTCTTTCCCTCCTTCTCCCTCTTCCCATGGCTTTAAACATTTTTCATGCAACTTAATCATTCAGAGGAATGACTGGTTTGGAAGTAACTCTAAAGTGGCTGTTTCCTGAAATTACTTCCAAAACTTATGGATTTGAAGCTCTATTTCAGAATCATTTACTATGTATATATTATGTATATATAAGAGCAGTTTGCTTAGGACAATGGCTCTCAAATTGTGGGCTGTGTTAGAATCACCTGGCAAGCTTGTTGAAACACAGACTGCTGGCTCCCACGCCCAGTCTCAGCTTTCCTAGGTCTGGGGTGGGCTCATGAATTTGCATTTCTAACTTCCCAGGCGATGATGATGCTGCTGGTCTGGAGACCACACTTTGTTGAACCACTAGCCTAGGGCATTGTATTAGGGGCAATTTATTTGTTAATGTGTCATTCTTTGTGGAATAATTAAAGAAAAAAGCTTAAAGTATTTTCTAGGGATGAATGAGCAGGTGGGATTAAGAACCCCAAGATGAGCCACTTTTCAGACTTTTAGTCTTCAGGCAATGCCTGAATCTGCTGAAACTTACTTTCATCCTGATGGAGCCTGAGTAGCTGCTGACTTTGGGATTTTTTTTTTTTTCTGTTGGGTGGGAATGGAGTAGTACTATGGCATATCACTTCCCCAAATGTCTTCTGTCTGGTGGATTTTGGCCATTTAGGCATAATATTTCAGGTTAGGATACTTGTGTACTTTTTCTGTTTCTTAATGTAAAAATTCCAAAAAGCTGATCCTGTGTTTCTTCAAAGACTAATGATTTGCAGTGAAAGCAAACGTGAAATTTGCTAAGTGATCTGGACAAAATGTGCAATGTAGAAATTTGAGGAAAAAGTAGTTTGATGAAACTTAATTACTAAAGAATCCTAACTTATTAAACTGTCATATTCAGAAAGAAAAATGAAAATATTTATATTTTTGTACTGAAATATTAAAATACTTTTCCTTTGTAGGTCTTTATTTGAATGTCTTCCCAGCTTCCTTCCCTACCTTTCCTCTTTCCTATATGTCTTATGTTGTCATTTTGTATTTGATTGCATCTTTATTTAATCAGATACTTTAATATAGTCTACTGCTTAATTTTTTATTGGTAAAAATGGATTGACTTCTACATATTTGGGAGAAGACCACCATTATTTTAGTGAACTTAGCTTTAAACTTTGATACTGTCTGACAATTTCCTCTCCTTGTTTATACAAATCATTAAGTCCTAGTAGTTTGTTCTTTGTCATTCATTCCTCCATTTTTACTTCTCTCTCTGCCTGGGTTTAGTCTCTCATGAATTTATACTTAAGCTATTGCTACCAAGATTGTGTAAGTGGCTTTGTTTCTACTTTTCTCTATTTTCTGTACATTCTGGAATCCCAAAAGACTTCTCCTAGTCTTGTGTTTATAACACAAAAGTTGTTGTATTCTTCCCTGATCTGAATATTTCATTCTTTCTTCATGTTCTAACATATAAATTTTAAACTCCTTGGCCTGGTAATCAGATTGTTCTAGTATTCCCCTGTGTTTCCTATGATAGCTTCTCTGTCTCCGGTGTCCTAATCACTTACTATGTTATGATTGTCTCAGGTTTGATTCTAGTGGCCTGTTGGTTATCTCCAGCTATAGAGGATTTTTTTCTATAGGGAATTACAGTAATTAAAAAAATTAATAATTTAAATAAACTTTTATTAAAGGGTAAATTGTGCTTAAATTAATGTGTTACTAAACAAGGGACATAAAGAGGGCTCTAACGTTTCCAAAGCTATTCCTCTATTTCCAAGGTTCTTAGCTTAGACAGGGATTATATATGGCCAAATAGATGAATGCCTGGTAGGCATTTTTTTGCTGCATTCCTTTTGCACATCCTGAATTCATTCGGGAGAGGAAAAATGAGTGTTTCAATTGAATTGGGCCTGTCCTTTCCTCTTGGCAGAAAGGCCAGATTGTATCCCCTGTACTGCAGGGATTGCTATGGTGGGGAGGAGGTACAAGTAGGGAAAGTAATAGCATCAGCTATCTCAGGGAAATTCTCCCCAGATGTTTCTACTATTCACTGCCTCACCACTTTGTCAAGTTTGTTCAAATGCTCCCCTTCTCAGTGAGGCCCGTCTTGGTCATCTTATTTAGAATTGCAACCTCTTCCCCTGGGGCACTCCTGCCCCCCTTTACCCTGCTAAGTTTTTTCTCCCATAGTGTTCCCCACCTCCTAACATGTTTTATAGTTTACTTGTTTATTATGATCATTGTCTGCTGCCCCGACTAGTATTGAAACTTTATGAGGACAGGTGTTATTGACTATTGTGTTATCATGATGCACCTAGAATGATGTTTGACAGTAGGTGCTCAGTAATTATGTGTTGAATTAAAGAACAAATTAACTTATTCAGCAAATAATTTTTGTCATGCCTAGTACATGCTAAGAACCGTGCTGGTGGTGGGGACCAATAGTGCAAAACAAATAGCTTGGTCCTCACCCTCTAGTTTTTACATCTAGCCACGTAAACCTGCACCAACATTACAGTAAAATGAGAGGAGAGTTTTCCTCTTAGAACACTAAGCTACACAAGGGGCCTTGTGTAGGAGATCATTAAAGGCTCCCTTGAACAAATGATGACCACTCTGAGACCTGAGGGTGATGAGGACATCAAGCAAAGAGTGACAGAAGGAGGAAGCTTCTTCCAGGCGTAGTTTAAAGCATTACTAGTTCAATGAATTATAAGAAATTAAGTGGCTGGATGGCTGGTGCTAGAAAGAGAGGCGGAGAAGAGGTTGGAGAGGCCTTTGTAAGTCCATCTATGGAGTTTTCACTTTCCCCAAAGTCCGGTGGACTCTCAGTATAATCTGTACTACCCCATGTAATAGAATGCGTTTCAGAGTGTGAACATCTTCCAGTTGACTTTGCTCTTCAATGGACTAGAAAAATACTTTGTAAAGAAATATTCACTTGGTCAAAGTAACTATAGATATTATAATATCACATTTTTATTTTTAGCATTTGTGACTATGGAACAAACAGGATTCTGACCATGGTATGTTTGGTTTGGCATTATCCAACAGCTTGTTGTTTAAGTAATATTCAGATCTCTCTGAAAACAGCTTAGCACATTTTGGCGTTAATCTCCAGAGTAATCAGATCAGTGACACATACTGGGGAAGCAGAGAAAATCGGTTTAGGAGGTATCATATATCTGTTTTCAGTAAAGACATACAGTGATACAGGTCTCCTCTGTTAATTATGTTAAGATTCTCTTGCTTTCAGTATATGGGCCAAAGCTCTGACTAGATTATTGAGATGGATAGAAATTTGCCTTAAACTTTCTCTTAATACTCTCCTTTTCATCCCTCTCTCTTCGTTTAGAGTTTCCTTATGGACTCATTAGTGTCCTTCTGCTACTTTCTGGTTACCTAGAGGAACACCCTACCACATTATTACATGGCATCATTGGATGTGCACCTAACCAATCTCTGCTTTCTGTCACTAACCTTAAAACTCACCTCTGCTCTGTCCCATGCCTTTTGGGCCTTCCTAGGTGATTTGTTTTTTAATCTCTAGTAATGCTAATTCATTCTGATATCTTTATGACTATGACACCTCTTGGAAGTATTTGCATTTTAAATGATGAAGGATGCTTTAAATCAATTTGTATATTGATAAACTTTCAAGCTCCAGGGCAGCTGAGCTGGGAAAATCTTGTTTCTAAGGGAAAAATGAAAATACCAGATCCTTACATAGCTAATACGGTATATGATCAATTTCAAAGGCTTGTCATATTTCACAGCATCTATCTTGGTGATAACATGTCACAAGAGCTTTGTCATCTTCAGAGTGTTTGTAGTCTACTGTACAAATTTGTTTGAAACTACTTTGTAGTTTAGAGCAAAACCATCAGTGCTAAAGGTATTCATAGAAGATGGAGCTCTGATTCATGATAGCCACAGAAGTTAATATATTGCCTGACTTATTGGAGACTTATTTTTCCCCTTTTTCTAAAATGTACTTCTTTCTACAGAGTATTAAATAAATATTACATGATTGTCAAAGCATTTCAAAACTATGAAGTGTATACAAATAGGAGATAGTATTTAAACACTTCCTTTCAGAATTCCAAAGATTTTATTTGTATAAGATTTAGGGCGGCTGCTCTGAGAAATTCCAGCCTATTGCAACTCAAATACCAATGTATATAATAAAGTTTAAAAGGCTTATATTTTTATGCATTTGACTAGAACTTACAGTTATAACTTGTAACTTGACTGAGGTAAAATTGTTCCATATGAGAGAAATACATCCTCTCCAGTTAGAATGTGCAGAAATAGCATCTGAAGATTTATTACAGAAAAAAACAAATGGTGCACAATTAAAATAGGCATGTTCTCCAGGAAAAACATCCCCAGCAGACCTCAAAACCCTGAATCTACTTTTGGATTTGTCTAGTCTGGCATATATACCAAGAATCTAAAGTATTTCAGGGTGATGCAATCTTTTATTTCAGTGATCATGATGACACGGGAAATCAAAGGGCACTCGGGAAAGTGTGATTCAAAGCCTGGCCCAACATGAGGCAGTGTCCACAGATGTCATTGACCTGGACTGACCCGACTCCTGGGTTGCCGCACTCATTGCTATCAGTTATGTAATTATCTCTCGCTGGAAGTGTCAGCCACACCTCCGTCATCATGTGGACCATCTGCTCGTGACACTTGTCTGTATGAGCCTTGGTTGTTCATGATTCTCCCCTCAAAAAATCATAGGAAATCAAGAGAGTCTTTCAGTAATTTTGGTGGCTATTAATGGGGCAGTAGCTTAGGGACCTTTCAAAGTGGCATTTTGGGGCTGTTGCCCCTCTCTGGGCCTCTGGGGTTCTTAGAATAGTTCATTCTCCATCTACTCCAAAGCCAAAAACAAAATCAAAACCATTCCTGCCAACATTTCAATTAATCAGGAAATCAAGAAGGCCCTAACCTCCTTGAAAGATCAACTTGGAAAGATTTTTTTCACATTAAATAAAAGTCTGATTTCAAAAGCACTAAATACATTGGGAACCATTGTAGTTTTCAACCTGATAGCAATTTGATATTTTATCTTAACGTGTCACTTTTATATCTGGTATCTTGCCTGCGGGATTTCAAAGGGAGATACAGAAAAGAGGAAGAACAGGGCAATAGTCTGACCTGTTGGGGGGAGTGCTTGCTTGGAGTCTGCCTGGCTTGTGTTTGAATCCCAGCTCCACTATTTCTTAGCTGTCTGATTTCAAACAACTTACCACTAACTTTTCACATGGCTCTTTGGAGAGGATTGATAATGAATGTAAAGCACCTAACAAAGAGGTACAGAATATGTGTTAGTTCTACTTCTCCATAGAAAGGAAAATGTCGTGGAGAGACGATTGTCTAAAATTTACTGGTACCATAACTTAACACATTGCTGAAGGTCAGATTACCAGTGACAAAGCTATGAACACATAAGTAAGTTAAAGAATAAATAGATCACCTGCTATAAAACTCATGTCCTTCTCTTCATGGGATTAATAAAGTACTAACCCAGAGCCTAACCCAGATATTTGTGGAAAAAAAATGTTAGCTCAGGACCTCAGGTATAATAGCATCGGAGAAAAACTAACACTAGCTGAAAAAGAATGTAAATATGACACCAAATTTAGTCTGGGCCATTATTTTGGGGACAAACTGTGTTGCAATAGAATGATTATTTTGTGCCATTAAGAGAAGATTGAATTAGGTTTGGTACATTTATTTTATAATATCATTAAGTGATTATGATTTGAAAACATAAATGGTTTTCTTTATCTGGAAAAGTGTCATGTTGTGGAACATCACTGACAGATTAAGGACATATCACTATATTTAATACTTCTCAATGAAAAATAATATCTTCTTATTGATTATTTTAAAAAATAATTCCTCCCTCAAAAAAAGTCATAGTAAATCAAGAGAGTTTTCCAGTGATTTTGGTGAATCAAGAATTAGCATGAGTTTATTATTGGTGTGTTTTTATTTTATGAAACTTTCTTGTTATGGGATAGGGTTTTTTTTTTTTGCAAAATAAACATTTCTCACATTGAGCAAACTGAGTTTCAGAGGCTATTTATTATTGGGGGGAATTTACAAAATTTAAACTGAGACATTAACCCTATGGAGACATGCACACATAAACATTCAGGAAAAAAACAAAATCCAAAAAACAGCTGACTTGTTTTCAGCCTATTTCTCTTACTGACTACCATAGATCAAATGGTAGTGTTAAAATTAAGATTTTAGTATACCTATGTTTTAAAATTAACTATATTACTGACTCAGGGTAAAGACTGAGTAAGGAAGGAAGGTTGACTCTAAGGATATTTATATATTTAACTAGCTAATCAGATGTCTGAATCTGATTTGTCTCTCCTCTTGGCACATAGAAATTGGCAATTTTCCTTTTTAGACATATGCTGCTTTATATTGCTATAACTATATATATGTATATATATATGTGTGTATATAAAGGATAGGGTTACCATATATCGTTGTTTACCCAGGACAGTCATGATTTATGCCTTATGTCTTGGCATTTTATCTGGTTTAGCATTTATCTAGTATTTTAAACTGTTATCATTGTTATATTAAAAACAAGCCAGGTCGTGTTCTACTGTAGTCTCATTCACCAGTGTGTGAGGTGCATGAGTAGTGAGTAGAGTCCTTCCTTTAAATTAAGAATAAACCTGAAAGACAACTAGTGATAACCTGCCTTTTTTTCCCCCCAACCCTTCTTAGAAGCAAGGTAAGTAACATGTCCCCATCAATGACAGCGTGCTGTCTGATAAAACACAAGACTTCCTGAGCGTGGGCAGATAGGGAGAGCTAACTGCTTCTGGTCTCAAGTGGTGGTGGAAAAAGTTCTCAATGCTGCTGTCCCTGCTGCGAGTGCTTGATTTTCCAGCTACTTGGGCTAGGGCTCATATGTGCAAGGTGCACAAAACTTTCAGGCCACCAGCATGCAGGGCCAGCAGGAATCATGGTAAATTATCAATTAGGTGTAGATGAAATGTGTGTAGAAAACAGAGACCAAGCAGTCCTGCCATAGTTCATATAGAGCTTAATCTTTATATTCCTGCTCTAGTGATTTTATCATTCCTGTATAGTATTAATCTATACCTAAGTATTCGTTTTATCCAAGTAGTCAGACTTATTGCAGAGTTATTGGAGCAAGCATACAACCTGAATGGTTCACAGTTACAGTACTTATTTGGCTTATGTTTCTTTCTGGAAGCTAAGTGAAATGAAAAAATACATTTTGGAGAGGTTAGACTCTTTAAAGCCTGGAGCTGTAATTTCTATTCAGTTGTCAAAGGAATGCCCAATAAAATAGCCCAAAAATCTAAGGTTCAGTTTAACTCAGCATTTGTTCTATTGTTTTGCTAACAACTAAAAAAATTTTTTATATAAACCTATTTGACACTAATAAGTTTTTAAAGTGTAGTTTAATGAAAATTTCCATTTCTCAAAATGACTGATAATCAATAGGAAACATGTACAAAATGCTTACTGACATTTACTATCTGCTGGGGGTGCTATAGTGATATCAGTAACCACATGAAAACCAAAGACACAAGTCTGCTGAAGGAGCATGAGAAGCTAGTTCAAAAATTCGTGCTTATATGCACAAGACTGGATGTGAGGAAGATGATTTAACACATGCAGCTGCAGAAAGTGCTTTTATCATCAGTCTGTGAAATTTGCCCTTTCATTTGGAATAAATGACTGTTTTTCTGAATTAATTTAGCTCATTTAATTTCAGTTTTGTGCAAAAAGTGAAAAAAGAACTGTTAAAAGTATTCTGTTAGCAGAAGAATTTTGTAAATATTTAATGGTGCTGGTTTTGTGTCAGTGTCATTAGCTGCTTCAAATAGGAAAATCAATTAAGCAAATTCCAGTTAATGCTTTGACTATTTTCATTCAATTTATGGAATAAGGGTAAAAGTTTGGAAGTTAATTCTGTTGGAAATGAAATATTTGACATTACTGTAAATGCTATTATAGATTCAGTTAAAAATTCTAACATAATGATGAGAATATTTTTTTTGCCATAATACAATTATACATGTTGGTGGAGGAATAAATCATTGTAAAAATGGTCTTACTAAATTAAGAAATCTATGGAGGAAAAATTACTTGGAATCGATTGTGGTGTGCATGTAGCTTATAATTACATCCAAGCAAATTTAGTTTCTATCAATTATGATATTCTACCAATTGATATGAAAATTATAATTTTCAAAATTCATAAATATACATATAGATTTAGAATAACTGATATCCAAAAATCAACTGAAGTTGAATACAAAAATACTTCCCAAAACAAAAAACAACACTGCAGCATGGAAGTACATCTTTCGCTTTTTGCTATCCATAAATCAGATTTTGGAAATGTTTGAAATTTTTAAGACCTTCTTTGCAAATCAACTTGAATGTCCTATAATCGTATCAAAATTTTTTGTAACTGAGTATGCTAAATTTTGGTTACATACTAAATCAGTTGGGTGATATCTTTTATCAAATTATTCAATGCATGAAATGCCAACATTTTTACCTGTGAAGCTTTTAGTGACTTGAAATTACTGAAAAAAAATAAACTTGCAAACAATAACAAATTGGAATTGATTTCTTCATAGATGTGGGAGGTATTGAACAAATTAAAGCATTAAAGCTTAAATGATGTGCAAATAATAAAGCTTAGAAATAAGGTTCATTTGCAAAAGTCTACATAGCTTGATTTAGGGAAAATGACTTAATTTAGCAAATACTAAAAACATTAGAATTTTAATTCTAATTGAACTTAGCAAAATCAGTGAATTTCTGTCTAATAGGAAATTAAAAAATTTTACTAAGTATGCATTTTATGTTAGCAACTTTTCATGGACTAGCTAATTAAATCCTCATGGCAGCCTCTGGGCTGGGTTAAAATGATTTATTTTCTAGATAGAAGACATGAGGGGTTGAGAAGTCAAGTCACTTGTTGAAGATCACCACTTATACGTGAACTCTGAAACCAGGTGTGCTGGATAACAAAGGTCCCCTCTTCACAACTACTCTCTTCTGCCTCTGTATGATCAGGATTAAATGAGAGTTATCAGAGAAAGCTCGTATAACCTGAATGAGTCACTGTGACAACCCTTATTTGGTTTGTGTTTCTTTCTGGAAAGCAGTTAAAATGGAAAATTGTATTTTTGGAGATTAGAATCATGAAAGCCTGGAGTTACAACTTCTCAGTAGTCAAAGGAGTGCCAGTAAGCCATGCTCAAGAATCTCGCAGCTGAATTTAAGTCATGACTGATATGTAGTACAGAAGGATGAGGTTGTAAGGTGACATTCTCCCAAGTTCGTGACAGTCAAGACCTCTTTAACCTTAGAAATACTCCAGCCAGGAAAAAATCCACACGGGAACCTGTGTAAACGTTTTGTGTTAAGGAGTGATCAAAGCCAACATTCATAGCTGGGTAATTAAATGAGGATTCCTCTTGCATGGCAAAAATTAAGGGGAAAAAATGTAACGAAATAGGAACATTTAATAGGCTAAAAACCCGAGAGGCTGAAACTGTATCATACCAGTCTTCTTCAAGCCTGCCACATTTTAGTATACTTAAAATGGTACATATTCATAAGCTCCATGAGGACTGCTGTATCTGAGTTTCTGGCAGGAGGATCTCTATGTTTTTCACAGCTTCCAAGGGGATTCTTTGATCAGCCAGGATTATGGACTAGTAGGCCAGAATATTCTCAAGCAACAGGAAGCAGCTATATTTTGGTTAGTTGGGGAAAAATTGTCCTGAGAAAGTAGTTAAATTCCTTAAAAAAAAAATTGTGTCTGTATATGTATAAATTTTGAGACTATTTAGAACCAGAGGGACTTTCTGGAGTAAATAGATGATTCAAGCTATTTTACCTCTTGTGTTAGAGCAAGCAAGCAAAAGATACTCCCTAGAGTCTGTGTTTATGGAGAAGTATGTTCCTCTGACTTCTAGAAGGAAGACTTGGCCAGCAGAAAAGGGCAGAAGACTGAATCTTGCTTTGCAAACACATGAAAGATTACAGTAAAAACACATTTATACATTATTTAATGTCAATCCACATGTAACCAGGTATTTTCAGCCTGTGGATAATAAATTTTTTTGTTTAATAAAAAAAAGAATAATTCCAGATTTTAGTGAATTCTCCTAAATTATACATTAGGATGATGGATAAGGAAGGAATGTACTTTAGAGGCGGTAAACAACTTTTTTGGCACCGATATTCAAAACCTGATGGTCATCATCTTCCTTCATTCCCTGTCATTTTATGGTCTCTCATCAAATGCCCCTCCTCATGGGTGTATGCCCTCCCACTCAGTAAGTTACTTTCTATCATTTCCTTCTTTTGTCACCCTTGGGAACCATTGTTATCATCATTATCAACAACAAATATTTTTTGAGCACCTGCTATGTGTAGGCTATTGCACTAGGTATAAAAATAGGTCAAAGTCATATTTCCTGTAGGCAGTAGACTTTGATCTAGTTTGGGCAGAGGGTATTTACCAAGACCAAGTGCCAAGTGGCTAAGGACCAAACAGATGGTCAGAAAAGAGACATTGCAAAGGACTAGGCAGATGCTATGTGGCATAGCTGGGGTTCAAGTTTAGCCTTGAGGGAAAAATTAGGACTTTAGTTGATAGAAATGAAGAAGGTATTGAGACATCAGCAAAGACCTAGAGGCAGGGAAGTTTATGGTGTCTTTATGAAACAATGAATACATCAGATGGTGTGATGGTTTGGGTGTTTTTCTTAAGGGGAAAGATCTGAGCTACAAGAATAGGACCAGGCTTTTATAGCTCTTGACCTGTGTTTTGGTGTGTGGAGTTTTAAGTGGAGGGCAGTATTAATAATGTGCTCAGCTGATAGGGTTCACTTTTTATTTCTGCACCATTTCCTTTAGCACCTTATTACCAAGTAGTGTGAAAAGATTAGAAGACAGTGAATATAGATACATTTGAATTCACACTGCCAAGCAAATTTAGAGTATTCAGTGATCTCCCTCCCAGTTCTGGAGTCATAGAACTAAAGACTATTTAGGGACCATTGAGAACAGTATTCAACTCCTTTATTTTCATTATCTGCATTTATCTAAGGCAACACAGAAAGTTATTAGCAGAGTCATGTCTGCAATACAGATCAATTTGCTTCTGGTTTAAAGAGCTCTTTCCTCTGCAAAGTGTGGCTTTCCTAGACTATGCAATATTAGAAAGTTTTATTTGTCAATTGCCAAATTATGTCTAATTTGAAAGACTAACTCATTTTTATTCATAGATTTCATTTTTGACCTTTGTTGCAAATCAGTGGAGAATAGACGTTAGTAGCCTGTCGTTAGACTCGGGATGCTGGACTCTATCGCAGACTCTGCCTTCCGCTAGCTTACGGTACCTTAGGGAAGTTCCCCAACCTCTCTGGGCCTCTGGTTTCTCATTAGCAAAGAAAGGGGGTTATATAAAAAGGGCACTAAAATACTGTGAATTATTATTTGCTCTGAATTTAATATTTTTCATGTTAGAAGTGTTATTTTCCAGAAAGCAGGACTATGTCACAAATGGGTATATGTAGTTTGAGAACTGCAAGATTTCTTCTCTTGCTAAGTGTACACTGATGCGGTTGGTTGTTCTACTATTCAAGTATTTCTTAAATCAGCAGTTGGAGTTGGCATTAGTGAATGGGGCACCAATAAGTATAGTTCTGAAGTCTTTAGCACAAAGAAAGCGATTTTGCCTTCTTTTGCTGACTCTGGGCAAATTCAGCAAGAAAGAAAAAATCTGCAGAGATGGTTTTGACTAAAACTTGGCATTATGCTTTAAGTCTGTCCACAAAGATACCCATTCATGATCAATGAATGCTTATTAAATTAGATGAATGGGTAGGTTTCAGAGGGAATTTCATTGCCCAAATACAAAAGCATTGCCCTTCCATAGAAATTCTCACGTATAGTGATAGGTCATAGCTATCTGCAGTGAATTTAACTCTATTTTGCCCTCATATATTCTAGTCATCATCTCCATGGAGTAGGCTGTTTGTTTTGTTTTGTTTTAAATTAACATTGGGTGGTTTCCTTTAAGGGAAAGCCATATGGCCCTTTCCTAGTCTAAGTCCTGACCCTTACTTGGTGCCTTTACTGCCTGTGTGGTGTTGACATGTGAAAATTCAAATATATTAACATTTTCATCTTAATCAAAAATTTTTGAGTGAAAAAAGATTTCCTGTTGTAAAGAGAAGAGAGAAGGAAAAAAGATAGGGAGCTATTGGAGATGCCATCTGTAATTAAAATTTGAAGTCCTAGTACCTCAGGGGAAAATCTCTGTTCATAGACATTGTGGAAAAAATCATCTTGTTCCTGGATGATGTATTTTGTTCTTTCTTAGTGTTCAAATCTGTGAAAGCAACACCACAGTGGAGTTTTAAGGAAATAGCATGTTGAGGCTAAATTATGGGAGGTACATATAATAAGAGAAATATACTAGTTAAGACCTGGGTTTGGCTGCTGTAATGGAGAAACTCAAAACAAGATTGGCTTAAATAAGATAGCAAGTTATTTAGGTCTTATGTAAGACTCTGGCTAGATGGTCCCAGGCTTCTGTGGTGGCTCCACAGTGCTGAAGACTCAGGCTTTGTCTAGCTTGTTGCTGTGCCACCCTCAATGCCTGGCTTTCATCTGGAGGTTCAAGATGGCTATTCCAGCTCTGGCCATCACGTATACACTTCAGACAGCAGTAAGAAGAAAAGGAGAGAGGCAGACAGGCTCTTTCCTGTTGCAGACATAACCCCAAAGTTGCACTATTGCTTCTCC
>VBSM01003204.1:41118657-41144090 GCA_008086735.1 Cheirogaleus medius | reverse complement strand
AGGTTGCTGTGAGCTATGATGACACCACTGCACTCTAGCCAGGGCAACAGAGCAGGACTCTGTCTCAAAATAAATAGAGAAATAAATAATAATGATGGAAACTACAAAAATAATTGCAATACAATCTACCATTTATTGAACTATAGATGCTTCATTACTTACATTAAATGTAATCTTATAGCAACGACACAAGGTAAGCAATTATTACAGAGAAGAAAATCAAGGCTCAGAAAAGATGATCAACTTGCTCAAAGACACATAACTAGTAAATAGCATCTTTGGAATTATAGGTAAATTCTCTGATTCCTGGAGGTCTCTGAAGACCAAGATAAACAGGCCGGCTCTTTCCTTCTGCAGGATGTCAGCAACTGAATTGAAGAAAATTTATTTAAAAATTAGATCAGGAATGTGTGTGGGGGAGTTCAGATGGATTATAATGTGAAGTAATAGAAGGCAAGGAAATGGCTTAAGAGATGACTACATGGGATTATGGAGCCTTAGATCAAACTGACAGGGGGAAAACAAAAATGACAAATGCAGGAGATGTTACTACCCAACACTGTAGGGGGTCGGCCAGAAGACAGAAACCACACACGTTATTCGCACAGAGAAAATTTAATTTGAAGAAGTGTTAACTAGGTATAAAATCATTAACTAGGTGATGAAAAGGATTGTTAACTAGGTAATAAAAAGTGAAGTCTAATGCAGTGGTTCTCAACCCAGGGCAATTTTGCCACCTCAGTGAGCAAACATTTGGCAATATCTAAAGATGTTCTTGGTGTCACAACTTGGAGGGGAGGTCTTATTGGCATTTAGTGGGTAAAGGACAAGTAAGCTGCCAAATGTCTTAAAATACACAGGACAAGCCCCTATAACAAAGAAATATCCAGCTTGAAATGTCAGTGATGCTGAGGTTGAGAAACCTTCCTCTACAGTATCAGGGGGTAACGACTGCAGGAAGTAACCACCCCTAAAATTTACAAGATTCGAGAAAGGGTCTTATGCAGCTGAAACTCAGACCTCTGAGGAGGGGGCACTGGTTGGCTGGTGCTGATGTCTTGGGGATAGGGGTGAGGCGATGAGGCAAGTTCTGCTAAGTATTTGAGAAGCTGCCAACTGGATCCAGCTGTTCTGAGAGACTTCAAATTGGCATGTCAGCATATAACCAGCTGCGCAGTACAGACAACCAGGAATGAAAGCATGATTTTGAGGGTCTAATGCTCAGTATGACTAACACTGAGAGAGAATTTCCCCAACTACTTGATGTGGGGGAAAAGCTGAGTTCAGTTTCAGATTGTTGACCTCTGGACAGAATGGCCCAGCAGGCAGGAGGATTGTAGAGGACAGGGACTCGAGATAAGGATCTGAGTCCTCCACCCACAGGTCAAACTTGAAGCCCTAAGAGGAGATGAGATCAGCAAGGGAGAAACTGTGTGGCGAGAGGAACAGAGTGTTGAACACATAATTGTCAGAATTGCCCCATTTAGGAACAGGGAGTAAACATTTGACATCATGCTCCTGGCACCGTTATCTTGGAGGAGTTGTTAGATTTTTGATTTGGAAACGATGAAGCTCCAACACTGGTTATTCAGTTGTATCGTAGAGTTTACCAGGTTATTATGGCTCTTATCTTTGGCCTATTCTTGAACAAAAGCTTATTTTTTCATCAACCGCATTTATCTTTAGTTTGTGCAGTCATTTTGTGAATCTATTCTGCTCATGGTTCCTTTATACAAAAATGTATGAGTACACAAATTTCATAATGATTTATATAATGATATTGCTTCATTTTACAAAGAAATTTAACAAAAACAGGTGAAATTCCAATTGGCTTTATGTACATTACGACTATTGAATGGGAAAAAGACATTAGGTTAAAAACTAAGAAAATCTGAACAGGGTATGGGCTTTAATTAATAATAGTGTATGGATATTGGCTCATTAATTGTAACAAACATAACACGTATAGAAGATATAATATGTAGTAGCTGAGGTTTTAAAACTAAGAAGGTGTCCATAGCAGACATCATAAGCTGCCTTCTTCCACCGTTACCGGCTTTGTTCACATATCTACCTTTTTCCATGTAGTCATGTGCTTTAAGAAAGCTGGTCCAAGACCAGAGAGGAGAGTCCATGTATCAGTTTCCTAGTGCTTCTGTAACAAAGTACCACAAACTGGGTGGGCATAACACAACAGAAATTTATTCCTGACAGTTCAAGAGGGCAACAATCCAAGATCAAGGTGTCAGCAGGATTGATTTCTTCTGGAGGCTCTGAGAAGAGGATCCATTCCCTGTCTCTTCTCTCCTAGCTTCTGGTGGTTGCTGGTAATCCTCGGTGTTCCTTGGCTTGTAAATGCATCGCTCCAATCTCTGCCTGTCTTCACACCACTGCCTTCACTGTGTCTCTACTATCCCCCACCTTTCTTTTACAAGGACACCAGTCATTGGATTTAGGGATGACCTGGGATGATCTCATCTCAAGATGCTTAATTACATCTGCAAGAATCCTATTTCTAAATAAGGTCACGCCCACAGTTACCAGGGGTTGGAATTTTGACATATCTTTTTGGGAGACACAATTCAACCCACTCTGTCCTGGATAGTAGTGGCTAGTGATCACTTTCATCCTCTACCAGTGATCGTTTTCAGCATGGAAGTTTGTCACAATTCTGGCCAATGAGATGGAAAGAGAAGTTTGCTTGGGGTTTCCTTGCTCCGAAAAAGTAGTAGGGGGTAAAGAAGCCCTTCTTTCTTTGGACATTGGTCTGTCTAGATACGGTGACTGGAGTTGCACAGCCATCTTATAACTATGTGGGGATCTTGTCCAATGATAAAGCCCCTCGATGGAGAAAAGAACAGCCGAAGTGTCAGAAAGAAACAGAAATAGAGTCCTGATTGAACCATCCCTGAAGCTTCCTAATTTTCAGACTTCTTATTCTATGGGATAAAAATGTCTTCATTTTGTAAGGCATTTGAGTTGGGAACTTCTGTCACTTGCAGCCAAAGGAAGCACAACAGATACATTATCTATATTTACATATTTCTTGAAATTTAATGACCTCAATCATCCAATGGGGAATGAAAGTGTTTGAGTTTTCTCACAACTTAATATGACATTGAATAAAAGTTAAATTCTGTGGAGTTAAAATCTCATTATGTTGAAGACATAAAATATCCTCCTTGAATTGTTCAGAATCGAAATAGAAAAATAGTCCCTTAAGCATTAATGAGTAGATTTTGATAATAAATTATTTGTTTACTTTTTAATTTTCTGATAAGTGGTTAATCCTTTATAAAGCAAATATAGAGACCAGTAAACCTCTTTACTTGAGTTTTTATATATCTGTATCAAATTATTGAATATTTATGTTGAAAGTCAGTAACCACTACCTTGCAAAAGTGACTTCTTAATAAGAGTACCCGTATAAGAAGGATAAAATAAATTATTTATTATCTAAAGGATTTTAATATTAATTCAGATGCCATATTTCTAAATTGGTATAGCTGCTTCCACATTGGAAGAATCTCCTTCTTTCACCACAATCAGCTCTATGTGAAATAATTTTGGAGCTTGAAAATATATTTTCTTTAACTCAGGTTGTTGTGGAAAAAATGCTGTGAGAAGTCTAGGTTTTGTACATCTATTTAAGTACTGATTTTTCAGACGGATTTTATTAAAGTGTTACCTTTTCTGTGATGCATCATGCCTATCAAGGCCTACAAGAGAATCTAAAGGCACAGGTTGGAGCCTGACTCACCTCAATATTAGGGGGAATATAAGAGTAGAGGCTGCTTCTCCATGGCAGAGTGATTAGGGTACCATGTTTTCCTGTTGAAAAGCTTGTTTTGGTAAAATAAGGAAATCCTTTTACAATCCCGGTGGTGGTAATATGAGCATTGCATATCAATTGTGATGTTATTCCTTTACGTACCCTTTATGCCAGCACTGTTAGAATCCATTCTAATTAGTGCAGTAGCTTTATTTAATCCTTATTATATCCAGACTTTAACACTGTAGAGCGATCATTATTTACTGTGTTACTCCAGGCTGGCAGCTGATGGACCACAAGGGAAGGGAGCCTTCCACGAAGGAGAAGGTGGGAATACTCGGAGCCTTTTGTGAGGCATGTGTCCTCTCCTGGGCTACATGGCATCAGCCTCCAGGCTTGGGTTCTCCCGAGAAAGAGGGAAAGATACAGACAACTTTCTAGAACTTTTTTTTTATATATATAGAGAGGGAACTCCTAGACCAAGCAAGCAGTCTTGAAATACAGTAAGGCTATTCATTTTGTATTTACTGTTTAAATGGCATATGTCTATCAAGTTATTATCAGTCTTACTCATGGCACAAATAAAACAGATAAGAAGAGGTTCCTGTTTTGAAGCTTTTGGAAAGAAGAGTGACATTGTCAGAATTTTGTTTACATTTCTATTCTGAGACAGCTACGTCATTTCCCTCTCTGTTGATGTGTTTATTGTACCTCGTCTGCTAAGCAGCTCTTCTCTCAAACCTTGTTGGTTGTGTCTGTTGATACAGGGAAACATCGTGGGATGGGTAATTTCCACGTTTTTCTTTTTCCAACACTTTTTTAAGACATCTTATGAGGAAGTTCAGGATATAAACAGATAATGCTAGAGCTCCTGTTTTTAGAAAGGGCAGTGTGCAAGTGCGGAAGGGCCAGTAGCACTTCACCCTCACCCTTTGAAAATTGTTAAACTCATTCATATCAGTCAGTGAGTCAGTCACAACAAATATTATCTGACAATTATATTTGCAGATGTGGCTCTTGCCTGTTTGGAGCTTACATTCTAGACCAGAAAGCAGAAACTAAACTCTCTTTAGCACACAAATGAATGTATACTCGCACACTGAGGTAAATACTCTGAGAGGGAAGAATGTGCTACTGAGAGAGAATAACGGGGTGCTCAGGTTGAGTGATTGGAGAAGGCTTTTCTGAGACGGTGACATTTAAGCTGAGCTTTAAAGGATGAGTACGAGTTGGGCCAGTAGAGAGATGGGGACAAGGTTCCAATCAGAGGACCCAGTGTATGTGAAGCCCTTGAGGGTGGACGAATTTGCTGGTATTAGGAGATGTGGGGTCAGAGAGGCCTGGCCCATTTCTGCACTTGGTAGCTCTGTGGCTTCCTCAGGCTGCATGTCTTCCTGCGCCTCAGTAGCCTCAGCTGAAATGTGAGGCCTGTATACCCCCTTGCAGTGCTGTCCCGAGGATTAAAGATGATTACATAAAGCAATTGTGCATAGTAGAAACGGTAGGAGCAACAGCATTGCCATTTTCATCTTACCTTTTTAGGAGTGTTTTTTCTGTTGTTTCTTAGTTAACCTAATTGTGTTTTATACTGGGGTTGGGAATGGGATATTACATTTTGGGAGTCAGAGCAGGAAATTTCCTGTACATTTTGAACATTATTGTAATTGTAACAAACCAAAGTAAAATCACCTTTACAGCCTTGTCATAGCTGCCATCTTTTCAGGAGCTGATAGGCTTGAACATGGTACTCCCGTCCGGACATGGATTGTCTTTTTTCAAATTGTATCCCTTTTATTTCCGCAATCTTCAGAGTAAACTTGAGGGTAACTTATTATTTCTTTGATTCCTGCCTTGGTAATACTGGGTCAAAATCAAAACCCATAAAGCTATAGGAACACTACATATGCAGTTCTGTTTTTTGTACTTCTGTAGGGAAATGGGCTCTCAGAGTTTGAGAACTTCTTGCCTGAGAGTACAGGCTTGACTTCATGTCTCCAGGCAGGGCAGTCACACTTAGGGTAAGCACTGCTCTGGTGAGTACAATCTCTGCTCTGGATTTTGACCTAGACCTTGTAATGAGACAAAGAGGACCAGAGAGGGAGGAGACATCTCTGTCATTGCTCATTATATTACACTTTTATTTTCTTAAAAAAATGTCCACTTGGGGATTAAAAAGTGTTCATGCTCTTTCACAGTGAAGAGATGAATTTATTTTCAAAAAATTTTAAGAAAATTGGTTCAGTATGTTTCATACGTGACACTCTTAATTTTTAAAAACAAGGGACATTTTCTGATCTCATGAAACAACGTATACTGTAATAATCATATAATGTACTCCACCTTCTTAATTGTCAACCATTCTTGTCTCATTCTGAATATATTCATTTGAACATTGCTTGTCCAAGTATTTCTGTTAACAAACAAAACAAAACCCAAAACCCTGAAGGCCAGTATGACAATCCGTCACACCCGTATTACATTCATTTATTCTTTGAACAAATATTTACTGAGCATTCACAATGTACCAGGCTCTGAGTGGGCTTCAAGGATAAAATATGAGTGAGACCCTGGTAACTCTGGTCTGTATCTTCAAAGCCCTCACAGTTATCAGACAGTGTCTTTTGAAGTGAAGAAGTCCTATTATTTTTTCTTTAACTGTTAGTGTACAGTGTTCACTCTTTATGACATTTAGATCAATGTTCTGATAGTGTTAAAAGTACAGAATGATGACCTACCACTTTCTTCATAATGTTTCAGTAGCCTGTGTACAATTCTAGATGTAAAAGGACACATACTTATTTATAATAGAAGCTATTTATGATAAAAGCTATTTGTCCCTATCTTTTATAAAGCCTATTTTCTAGTTATACAGATGTATATATACCTTTATGTATAGTATATATGTGTGTGTGTGTATGTATGTGTATACATTGTATATGTGTGTAAACATACACATATTGTAGAAAATTGAGAAATTATGGGAAAACCCAAAGAAGAAAGTTATGTGCAACCCTACCTCCGAGAGAAAACCTATGTTAATATTTTGGATTATATTCTTTCCTTATTCTGTACATATATGGTATATGTGTGTTGGGGAGTGGTACTGTTTTTAATATTCTATCTTGGTGCTATTATGCTAAGTGAACATTTTCTCACTGAATTATCCCATCCACCCTTGTGGGCAGGGAGACAGTATTGTATCCAACTTACACATAAAGGGACTTTGAAGCTCAGAAAGTTTAAGTGACTTACCCATGGGCCTTTAGCTATTAAATAAAAGAGTTGGAGTTGCATGTATGTTGATAATACTTTTAAAAACCTCTTTTATCAAGGCTGTCATTTTATTATCTACATTGTTCCATATATCCAGACGCTTGGCAGGGTGTGGATAAAATTTAAAATTGACATTGTCCCCTAGAGGGGGGTGCCTTGTAATATGTGAAGATTTGTCTTTGATTCTTTTTACTTAAAGAAGCATTTTTAAAAAAACCCAAAAACTAGTCTTTCTGTAGAAGTAGTAACTGGACCGGTCCAACTATTTGCTTGGAACTTCTTACAAAGTTCTGCAGGACATTTATGTTGACATTAGGGCATGCTCCCTGCCTCAGCTGGCACTGAGGAGAGAAGGGAGTAGATTTCTCCCATGCGAGGTGCAGCACAGCAGTGTGGGGGAGTCAGCGCAGGCGACCCACTCACCCCGTCCCAGCTCCGACAAAGCACCGTGCGTGCATCCTGTGAATAGATCGTGGCACGCAGAGGGCCTCTACTGAGCGGTTTTCCTAAAAAGCAAACCACAATTACGGTATCACAACCAAAATACTGAAGTCTGTGGTAACAGCGTTCTTATTAGCACCTATTCATAGTCAGTTTAGTATTCTAAAAGCAGCTATGAGGCTATTCTTCCAGACTGAGTTGTAAAATATAAGACCTTGGGCCTCACAAACACAGGCCAGTTTCATTGGCTCTGTTTTCAAAGCATTTGTTTATAATCATCTTACTTGTATTACCTTTCCTCCATGTGGTAAATGCTGCCACACCCCCGTCAACGGAAGTGTGTAAAAGTAGGGTCAATCTCCTTGTGCTTTTGTGGATTAAAGTTTTCTCATGGCAACTATAAAGGCTAGTCTAAAAACCCTTCCATAAACTGTAAATAAGCCCATAAGACTTACTTGAATGTCAATACATTAAATGCTTAATATATGTACAAAGACCAAAGTGATTTTTGCTTTTCTATGGTTCCCTCCTAAAATTCCGCAGTCTTCCAAAGTAACAGCCACAAGGAGTCATAAGCACATGCTTCATCTATATGTCACCTAATCGCTGGGCGTTGTGTCTTAGAGTGTGCCGGGCATAAAGTCACTGAATCTGCACATGCCTCCAGCAGTTTAGGATATTTACGATAGAGAAGAATAATGAGGTAAATTAGGATGGAGCTCTGGTTTTGGTTTTAAATTTCCTAGATTTTACAAGTCCAAGTCATTCGTTTGCCATCCTGACAAGGTTTAATATTCAAAATATGGGCTCGCAGCCCTTGTGAGAGCAATCAGCTATTAACTGTGCTTTCATGTTGAGGTTTTAAAGAGTTTAAAAATACACTCATTAATCTGAATTGCTACTATTGCAACATACATTTTTTTTTTTTTTTGAAAATTTTACTGTCTGAGCTATTGATCAGATAACCACAGGCAAAAACACTTTCCTGGGATCTGCTGTACAGATCACGGGCCTCCGCTGCTCATTTTCCCCTCTAAAGGGAAAGGGCCCTTAGGAACTGTTAGATTTTTAGGAAGGGTGACATTTTTGTTCCTCTCAGCAAAAGCCTTCTCTCATCCTCTAAAATTTCTTCTAAAATATTAATATCAAAAAAACATTCTCATACTTTAAAATATAAACAGAAAAATAAAAGTTTTTTTCCAAAGTTATGAAATGTTGATATGAAAGCTTTTGAAATTTTTAAAAAATTTCTTAAAATTTATTTTGATTTTTAATTTTAATTTTTTTTAGAGACATGGTCTCGCTCTGTCACACAGGCTGGAGTGTAGTGATGTGATCTTAGCTCACTACAGCCTCGAATACCTGGCTCAAGTGATCCTTGCTCCTCAGCTTCCCAAGAAGCTCGGACTACAGGTTCACAGTACCATGCTCAGCTAAATTTTTCTTTTTTAAATTTTTTGTGACGAGAAAGGGTCTTATTGTTTTGTGTAGGCTGGTCTTAAGTTGGCCTTGGCTTCTGGCCTTAAGCGATCCTCCTACCACGGCCTCCCAAAGTGCTGGGATTACAGGCATGAGGTACCATGGAAGGAGTGGAAAGAGATTTTTTTAGTGAGGAAATAAGAATTTCTTCTTTTCTGATTCTGGGGGCAGGCTTGGATCTATTTAGCAGTCATGGCCTGGACAAGAGCTTGTTTCAAATCCTTGACTTCCCAGTGTTGGCTCAATCTGGGCTCTCTCCAGCGGCAGCTGAGAGGTTAACATTACCCACAGCTCTGCTCCGGAAAGCAGATGAGTAATTCCACCTTCAGAGGGTGACCTGTTGGCACTCCCTCACACATCCTCAGTATAAACAACACATAGGGAGCCGGGTATTTGTTGGCAAAGGATATTTCTGTGGGAGGTAGGGAGCAACTGAAGAGGCAATAAAAAGAGACTTAGATAGTTGCAAACTACAAATCTCAACATGGCAAGCAGTTCAGAGCACAGTCACAGGCCAAGAGGAGGAATCTTAAATGCACAAACACATATCTAATCTCTAAGACCCTCCAGGTGGAACCTAAAACATCCTGCCGCATTTCAGCTCGCTCGTTCTCTAGACCTCACAGGGGAACCTCCTCTGGGTTTCTGCCCAACCTCCCTCCCATAATGTCACTCGGAGACCTCTCTTTAGTTTCCCTTCCCCACTTTTCATTTGTCTCCCTTTCCATGTTTCCTTCAAGACTGCAGCTTTAAAATATTAAACCTTGTCAGATGGCAAATGTAATACTGTTTGGTATGCTTGATTCTCCCTTTAATCAACCAGGAATCTATCACTATGGAAACATCCATCTAGGCTTCACCTTGTCCTGGTAGAGGAGAATGTTGACATCCACCAAAGCAGAGACTCTTCCCCTGGCAGGCAGGTAGCAGCTTCTCTAGAATGTAGCATTGTTTGAGAGCTGTGGAGACCACAGGATCTGCATTTTGTACTAAAAGAGTTACTATGCACCTAGTTTTCCTGTTGTGGAACTGATGTGCAGTATTAGGTCAGATGATTTTGCCCTCCATAATGAAAAAATCCCCTAGAAATAGAAGACTTCCCCTAGAAATGGGAGACTTAACTATTTCCCTATCTAATTTATTTTTGGGGGAATTGGTTATAGGGTACTAATTTAAGGAATGGTTTTATGAACATCATCAGAAATAAGTTTTTTAAAAAGTACAAAAATCATTCTATTCTCTCAGTGTATTCAGAGCATATTTGTAAAATGTCCACAAAGACCCAGGGAAAGTTGGCTACCAGCAGACTTGCAAGTTTCCTTACCCCAGATGAAGAGTATATGTGACTCGTGTTAAAAGCAAGGGAGTAATCATATATGAAAATTCAGTACTTGGTTAGAATAAGCTTTTAAAAATGAAAATCTGATTGTGGATGACCATGGCCTATAGCTCCTACATCATCCAGGCCCAGTCTAAAGTCACATCTTGCCACCACCTCCCATGGTCTCTGGGTTCCAGCCCTACCTGCTGAACCAAGGTCTTCTCTGCCTCAGACCCTTTACATATGCTGTTGCCTCTGCTGGTAAAGGTCTTCCCAGCATTTGTCATCTAGAAAATTCTTACTCATTCTGTAGGATTGAGTTTAAATTTTACTTTTTCAAGCAGGCCATCTTCTTTGAACCCCTACTCTTGTTTAGGGCTCCACATGACCTTTCTTAATTGTTTATAGTATTTCTTCCAGAAAGGCTTATCTCAACTGTGAATGCGTAGCTATCTGGATGGTTGTTTATCATTGCTTCCCCGGCTAGGCTGTAAGTTATAAGAGCAAGGGAATCTGCTTCCTTGTCCATCATTGTATCTTTGGCACCTAACAAAATGTATGGTGCATAGAAGTATCTAAATAAATATTTGCTAGCTGCATGGGCAGAAGAATGGATAGATGGAAGAATGAATGATTGGAAGAATAAATGAATGGAAGAATGAATGAAAGAATGTGAGTGTTTAGAATAGTAAGTTAGAATATTCTTTTGGTTTCTACACAATTATCAATCCAAGTCCAATCAGCTTAATTAAAGATTAGAGAGTGCCCCTAGAGAGTGTTCTGCCAGATTCCAGATGACTCTATCTGCTGGGTACCTGAAAATAAGATTTCTACCAAGGAAAGAGATCAGATGGGCACACTACCTTTCTAAAAATTTTCGTTTAACACGTAACTGCCCTATTTACGTTAGTGTTTGTCCATTCCTAAAGCTAATCATTGAAGATAAAATATCACATCTCATTGGCATGTATGCCATTTGTTTCATTTAAGAATATAATGCTCCAGCATTGTAAATATTGAGTACTTGCTCTTTTTTCAATGAATGTAACTATAAATGAGGATTTGAGGATGAATGGAATTTCACTGATAAGAGTATAAATACTGGCATTGCTCACATAAGGAAAACTGTATAAAACCCTGCACCGTTGACCCATTAAATGGGTCTCACTGATTCTTTCCAAAACAGAGAACTTGCTTTGTCCTTATGTCATGAATGCATAGAGAAACTGTATTAAAACATCTTGTCTGTACATCTATTGTGTCTCTGCATCATTTTCTTTTATGAATAAGCCAAGGAGGAACGTTTGCCTCTCATAAATCTTTTACAAGAACAATTCCAGCAGAAGAAACCACAGTTGTAACTGCCAGTTTTAAGTTTCTAACAAATTACTCTGCCAGCCCCACATGAGCTTCCAAGTCGAAAGCTTGCAAAGCTTGGAAATTTCATGGAGATTCCTGCATTTCATCTTTGGAATGAAGCTTGCCAATTATAAAAGCACATTCTTATTTAAGCCTAAGCAATCATGTGGTGTTTAATGTTTGCTTAAGATTAACCTCATCTACTTCAGCCCTGCCCACTATCTTGTCCTTCTTTGCTTCCTTCTGCCCAAATGTCCCCAGTTTTCCATCAAATGCTGTGCTTCACTGGCTTGGAGGGTATCACAAATATAAACTCCTGATATGCAATGGGACAGTGATCACAGAGTCTCCCGGGTCTGTTAGTTATAGTACTGTTAGCTCCTTACAAAGGCAGGGCTCACGTCACCTTTGCATTCCCAAGTGCTTTTAAAGCAACTGCAGTCTCGACAATGCCGGGTGTTAGCAGAATTAAGATAAACTGAGTATCATTTTTTGTTGGATCTTATCTGATAATAATTTGGTGTCATATTTTGTGAAATGTTGGAACGTGTATAAAATTGTTGCCTCATAATATAGTGAGGAAAATGGTGATTAGGAAGTTAGTGTATTCAAGCCTGGTAACATTTTGGTATGTATGATCTATATTACAGTTAATTTTATGGTATGATTTTGATAGATTTTAGGGGAAAATGCAATTTTTTTTCCTCACAATGCTAAAGGAGTGGTGGATGATTACATACACACAGACGCATGTGCACACACATGACACTAGGTCCAAGGCCTACGGTTAAAGGCAAGTACAAGGTCTACTCTTCAATAATTGCTCTTGCCCTTGTAAAATCTTCCTCGGGGATGTTTGTCTATCCCATGTTTTTATTGTTTTTAAGCTATAAAAGTAGATTTCTACCTTGCCTCATTAAATTTTGAAACATTGCAATTTGGAGCTAAATAAAAATCCAGAATTTGGCATGATTTTTCAGCCTGTATTATAAATCTTTCTTTGGTACCATTTTAAGTTCTCTTTATGTGTATTTTTTTTTCTATTGAATCAAAAGTCCGTAAACATTTCTTTAAAAATACCTCAATTTTATTTTCTTATTGACTAGGTAATACAGTCACATAGTGTAAAATTGAAAAGGTACAAAATAGTATATAGTTAAATGGTGTAAGTATCCCTTCTTTTGTGGCCCCCCCCGGCCACCTGGTTGACTTCCTTGGGATCAACTGTTGCCGTGACTTGTGTATCCTTCCAGGGTTTGGTTTATTCTTACATATGCTTACACACAATACATTCCATATATATGTAAATATGTATATATATGTGTGTATATATGAGTGTATATTTTTAAATGCAAGTGGGAACATATCATATATCCTACATTTCACTTTATTTTTTAATTCTTTCTTTAACCTTGATCAAATATTTGTATTTATAATGACATTCCATTTGTGGATTCATGTGAATGTCTGTTGCAAGTCTGTTCAGTTGCTGTTGTAGGTAACTCAGACCTGTTAAATGACACTATGGGCTAAGCCACGTGCAAGATTTTGTTTTCTTCATTTCAAAAATAAATACAGACCTGGCTTCTGTCCGTTAGGGGTCACAGTGTCTATGATTATCATGATTTCCAGCTTCAGCTTCAGACACGTTGGACAAGACTAAACACAAAACGACTTCAGTAAGCTGCCTGTAGAAATTTGGCAAAGAAACAAGAAATGCCTATCATTTATTTCTTATTATACTCTGCCTACTTAAAAAAAAAAATCTCCTTTTATTTTCACTTCTGGCATGTCTGCCCTACTGATTTTTCAGGTTAACTCACTAATTCTTCTTACCATTCCCACTCTCAACTTTTAGAAACTCTAACTCTCTGTTTATGTGCTAAAAACATATGCATCGTAACTATTTTATGTTAATAATGCCATTTGTAATATTTTTTTCATATTTAGAATATTTATTCATTACCTTTTAGCTTTTTGGACAACTTTTTGGTTGTCCTTGCCAAACCAGCAAATCTAAGTGATGGTGAACATGTTTTTTGTGTTTTTTTTTTGGTGGTGGTGGTTCTCCTTTTTATTTCTTCACGAAAGAAATTAAACAAGTACTATATCATCTTAGTAAACAGAAAACCTCAAACTGAACTAGAACATAATTCTGCCTGTTAATAATGGCAGTTTTCTGTGACTCAAACTCTTTTGCAATGGAAGTTTTAGTGTCATATCTTCGTAGTGAACTTTTTCCATTTTTTGGATCAGCAAATTGAAATTCTATACCTCTCAAGGTTGGGGATGGGAGGAGTGAAGAAAGAAACATGACTTATTATTAGAATGTCTTGGTCAACTCTAAACAGTTGCACTTAAGTAGTTGTGTGACATCAGACAGGTCACATAGCATCTCTGATAGTGGCATTATCAACTGCAAAGCAAAAGTCTTTATGAAATGCTTTGATGGTTAAGATCAAGTAGGTTTTCTTTCATGTAGCCTTCCTTGTAACCTTCTTTTGTTTTCCATTGATGTCTCGTTTTTTTCTGAACTCTTATAATATTTATTTGCTTCTAACACAAAGCATGGTAGCCTCATTTTACTCCCATGTAAAGTGGTACTACTAACTCTTTCCCTGACTATGTCACAGAATTGCTGAGGGGATCAAACAAGGATAATACTAATATATGTGGGATTGCCCTCATAAACTACAAAGTACTCTGCAGATATAAAATATTAGTGTGCCATTTCCTTACACATGCACTGGAACTAAGCTCCAACTGCTTCCTGTGGAAAAAAAATCTTGTTTCCTCAACAAGGATCAGGTTAGGTGCCCCCAGAGAAGCTGAGATTGTGCTAAATGCAGCATACATGTTATATTCAGTACGTGTTGAAATGAATTTGTCTGAAGTTAGTGTCATATCATTTGAAAACAAGTTCCACTTCTCTGTCTCTTATAAATCATTCTTTTTCATCTTTTAAAGAAATCAGTTTGTGGTCAGTCTAGTTAGTTGAGTCTATGCAATACATAAACTGCACTAGCAGTTTCAAAACCTCCCATAATAGAAATGCTTTGACTCACCAAGTGGCATCTTTACTTTTCAGTAGAAAAATGACTGAACTTTCATGCACAGGATCTGAAGATCAACAAAAGGCTGTCCAATGTTTGACTTTGTCATTTATTTGGCAGTGGGACCGAGAAAGACCAAATTACAGTGCAGTGAGTCTAGGGCCAGCCACAAGCTGCATGCGGCAGTCTGATTCACAGTTTAGGGACACATTCACACTCAATGGTGGATTTACAAATACAGGAAGAAAGGACATTTTATGGACCACATAAATTCCCTAGAGACATGACTAAGATAGGCCTACAGAGAAGCTCGTAATTTAGGACAACAGAAAATTTATTATCTTTATATTCTGAATATTTTAAACTACTGATTCCATTTCTGGAATATTTTAAATTTACAACATTTTCTTCTGATTGAAAAATGTCATGATTAACTTGTACATGAGTGTTAGATAATATGTTTATTTTATACAAGTCTTTTTAGGTTAAGGTAAGTCAAAGTTTGGCATTGAGTTAAAATTACTGAGTTACTAAACTACTGAACATTAAAATAGCTTGCACAATATCACAGAATATATTTGATTTTTGTTGTTAATCTTACTGAATAAATACCATAGTAAAATATATATGAAACATAATAGAATAAAAATACATGAGTGAAGTTGTGTAATAATCAGTGTTCTTTTATTCAGTGGATACTTATTAAACATTTTTCATATATGGGCTATCTAATATGTTTTAAGCTATCTGCCCTTAATTGCAAATGAGTTAAAGAAGAAAATCAGAAATTTACAAGAGGAATAATAAATTACTTTGAACAGTTTGTGAGTAAGGACAACAGTCATAACATAAATATTTGGAATTAAGGAATTATACAAGATGCTACAAATTTTAAGTCCTTAATTGAATAGTTGTATTTTATCCATTCTGTCTGTGGGATTTCATTATGGCACTGAAAAAAAAATCTGATGCTTTTGAAAATTCAACTTTTTAGAAGTGATTTTTCAACTTTTTCCCTCTGATTTATGGCCAGATACTTTGATGAAATCTTCCATTAGATAGATACTTGCTAACATTACCTCCTTCTTGGTTTTCCTAATTTCCTTACATTTAGTATCATTTTGTTCCTTTGGTTATTGAAAAGAAACTATTTTGCATGACACATCATGCCAGGAAAAATTGACATTATTAAATAAACTCTTATGATATGCAGTATTCTTATTACATAAGTTTTCATATTTAAGAAAAAGTTGGGGTGTACACCTTTTTATTTTGTAATAGTTAACTAAGGGCAGCCTTTAGTAAGCAAGAGGAAAATATTTCTGCAGTGAATAACTTAAATCTGTTTTCTCGTTTGTCTAAACATGCTTGTGAAGTGTTCATTTTCAGTCCTAGAAGAGGCCACAGGGACTTGAAGTGTCCACAACAGGCGTAATGCAGCGTTCTTTTCTGTTAGTGAAGCAGAGGCAGGGAGGGGCCGTGTTGATTGGGGTGTGTCAGAAAGGTGGGGAGCCCAGCACTTGGGAGAGGGACAATGATGCTTAGTTATTATGCCACAAGGGAAGAACTCCTGGGAAATCCATACACACAGTACACTTTGATTTTGTAAATAAGTAACTGGGAAAAGTAAACCAGAATCATCTTTTGAGTATCTGCCCATGCATAGTGGTCTTTGGGCTGAGTGATTTGGCTGTCACGGTACCCTCTTTTCTTGAAGCTTCTGCCTCGTGCTGCACCTCCTTTGTGAGTGGGTGTTGTGCACCGGAGCCAGGCCTCGGATTTCCATGTGGTTCAGAGTCAGTAATCACAGGATTCACATTTTACCACCATTGCCTCCCTTCTCTCCTCTCATTTATGGCATCATGTATGTTTTTTATGAATCCCGTCCTTTTTTGAAAGTTAAAATAGATAAACACAGATGATCCTGCTGTAGCTCCATATGGAATCCCACTTTCTAAAGGAGCAAGCTGTAGATCTGGGAAGTGTACTGACCTGTCCCGAGCCTCCCCCTGGGAGTGTGCAGCTGGATGGGGTTCTTTATTCAAAAGAGCAAAGCAGAAGGGTGTGTGTGTTGGGGGGTGCACAGTGGAATGATCAATGTAGTCTGTAGCGACATGCAGGGAGAAATCTGCAAAATGTTAATCTCCTCCATCTCAGATGACTCTCAGCCTCTCCAACTGTAAGCTCACGGTAGCTTTCTAGAGCCACTTGGAATTTGAGAAGTCAGGTTTAGATGAGCTTTCTGGCTGTTTCTTTTACTGCTCACAATTTAGGAGTTTCATTTCGCCAGAATTAATTTCAAAAGGCTTAAAGGTAGGAACACAAAGTGAAAGTCCTATCATCTCCTTTCTGAGTCTGTAGTTTGTATATTCACTTTTAAGAATCCAATAGATTAACACAGATATAAGGTCTTTGAGAGCAGGGCCTGTCTTTCCTTTTTATAGGCTCTATAGCATGAACCTAATACTGTGAGCATTCATGAATGAATAGATGAATTGATGAAAGAATTTTTACACATACCTTAAATTAATGATTAATGACTATATTTCTGTGAAATCTCATTGGCTTTCTTGCCTTTAATGTGTAGATTATATCCTTTTTGGGGGGACTGTAAATGCTTAATTAAAAATGTTATATATATTCTTAGATAACTTTATAGACATTAAGTATAATAATATTTTCTGGAGATGTCTTTGAGTCAAGAGTTGGAAAAAAATATCAGATATGATTGTTGCTCCTTCCTAACAGTATCACAATTCAAAGATTGATTCAAAAAAGGCAATATTTGATGTAGATTTTTTTTTTTGGTGGGCTCTGAATAAATCTTGGAACAAAGAAAGGGTTGAAAAGATATGGATTTTTATTAAATATGTTTGAAGCAGTTCAGTACCTTGGGGAAAAACAACTTCAACTTCCAAGAGCTTCTCTGCAGCTGGGAAAGTCAATTCATATAAAACTTTTTTCACGGTTAACTCCAAAACATGAAGGCTGACTCTATACACTATGCTGATTCATGGTTCACCCAGAGGGACAGATTCACATCTCTGTTGGGATGTACATGCAAGGATTTCCTGTCCACAGCAACGGAATAAGCTATTGACTTTGCTCGCAATTTCTAGTCAGAGTAAGGAGACTGCACGTCTTAAGGATTTAGGTTTTCATATTTATAAGAGTGGATTAACTCGTGGTGCTTCATCATTCCTTCCCCAAAGTTCAGTCATTTGCATGCCATCTTGATAATTATTGCCACTTTCATGACCATTATAATTTTTATATTTCATTAAATCAGCTCACTTTGTGATTCAATTAACTTAAAAGTGAACTTTATATGGCTACCATAAATGGAAAGTAATACCACTGGCCACCGATGAAAAATAACTGTAAAAATAAACATGAAGAAAGCAAAATGATGTCTTTAAATTCTTGCTATGTACTGTTGTCTACCCAAGTCTCTGTGCTTGAGACCTGTTCACTTGGTTAAATGGGAGATTTTCAAGTATTAGAAAGGAGTTAAAGAATAGTACCCACAACAATGACCCTTTCTCCTTCATTTAATCAGAATGATTGAAAGAGATGAGAAAAGAAATAAGCTTATGACTATGTGATGTGATCTTATGTGATACAGTATCACTGTGTTCTTTCAAATCATCTTGCATACTCCCCAAAACAATTTTGGTGCACCCCAAATCCTAGGTACTGTCAGTTGTGAGGAATCCCAAGTTTTGGGAAACACTGCTCTATAATTAAGGATTTCAACACAGAAACTGAAAAGGCAATAATAAAGTTATATAATTTTTCATATTGCTGGGATGCTAGCATCACCAGAGTAACTAGTAATTGAGTTACATAGGGAGAGATAGTTACAAATATTCACATAACTTAAGATTCAGGAGGTAGGGCTATTTAAATCTAATTAACTTTAAGGTAGCTTTAAAATATCTAAAATCTTATTTTTATTATTTTATATGTCTATATGCCATCCATTTTGAAAATATACATTTATATAATATGTACCTGTATCCAGAATGCATGTGAGTCTTAGAAGACCAGCTCTTACTGAAATATGGTTTCTGCATCTTTAGGTAATTGTAATAACAACTGCTATTCTCATTAGGTATTTTGTTGAAATATTTTCTTGGTATTTACTCTTTCAATTTCAATTAGTTTCAAAGCAGTTCCTGGGGAAATTTTTAAAAAATTATGACTATGAGGTCTTAATAAAGAGAGTTGCAGTGGGTTCAATGAACAAGCTGTTAGATTAGAAACCAAAGTGGTTAAGGGTTAGCCAGACTCTTTGGATTCTGATCCTGGATCTCCCATTTACTAACCATGGTAAATTTCAAAAAGTGACTCAATCTTTTTGTGCCCATTTTCTCATTGCTAAAGTCATAATAAAAATGGTGCCTACCTCATTTGTTTTATTAATATTTATAGAGTTAATAGGTGTAATATATGGAACAATACCTGGTATGCAGTAAACATCCAAAAATGCTAGCTGATATCACCCCTCTTCTTCCTCCACACCTCCTACCCTGGAAGGTGTTTTTTTTTTTTTTTTTTTTTTTTTTGATACAGTATGAGAACTATGAGAGCATAAAATGCCACACATTACATTGAAACCATAATCATTGTGCTCTTGTCTTATTTCAGTGAATGTGAGTAGTGGGCAATTTAGGTTCAATACAAAAAATTCCTGATTTTGAGAATTACCATCATGCTAATTCATATTCCAGTTGTCTTGAGGGTGTTACATCATACGAAGGGCTGTTATTCGCACACAGAGCTGTCAGCAGCACTAAGCTTTACAACAGCAGCAGGACACAGGAGCTTGGAGAGTCCGTCTGGAGGCGGTGATTAAAAGCTTGTAAAATAAGACCTATGGAGGAAGGCTAACGAAATTTGGATTGTTTACCCTGGAGAAGAGAAGACTTAAGGGTGATTTAATGCTGTTATTGAAGCATAAGAGGGTTCTTTTCTAGAGCCTCGTGGTAAGCTCTTCTGTAGTCTCCTGAGACCCAAAGGGGAGGGGGTGGGTTGGCAGTGCAGCCCGGAGGATTTAGAGTGGGTAAGAAAAGCTTTTCAACAGCAGGTTTTTTTTTAAACAATTTGAAAGAGAGACTAAGTAAGTTAGCTTTTTGGGAGATTTTAATAATAATCATAAATAGCCATCTGAAGTGGTTTAGTCTGGTCCTGCCTTGAGGCATAGTGGTGGGGTATATTGCCTAAGAAGACACCTTCTGCAGATCGGTACAGGGCTGGCCCACCTGGCTCTCAGAAATCGACTCCTTACTAAGGTAGCAACTCTTCCTTCAGTAAGAATGTAAGTATGGTTGGCCCTTTGTATCTATAGGTTCTGAATCTGTGGATTCAACCAGCCAAGGATCAAAGATATTCAAAAAGAAAACCAAAAAATAATACAAATCTAAACCAGTATAGTATAACAACTACTTACTTAACATTTATGTTGTATTAGGTATTATAAGTAATCTAGAGATGATTTAAGGTATATGGGAGAATATGTGTAGGTTATATGCAAATACTATGTCATTTTATATAAGGGACTTGAGCATCTGTAGATTTGGGTATCTGCAGGAGCCCTGGAACCAATTTTCCATGGGTAGCGAGAGACAGGTGTACCTCAACATGGTAAATCCCACAAGGAAAGGCTTCAATCCAGGTTTATTAAGTAGACACACAAACCTCTGAGTCCTGGGGACTAAGGTTCTCAGCTTAAGCCATGACTGTGTGTCCCCCAGATCCTTTTATAGATTTTCCATGTTGTGAATCTAGAAATTTTAATATACTTAAGTTTTCACTGAAAACTCTCTACATGGCAATAACTGTGCTAAGTTCTAAGGATATGAAAGCAAGTAAGATACATTCTTTGCCTTTAAGAAGCTCACATTCTAACTAGTTAAGGCAGCATGTCGAAGACCAATTACAATGCAGTATAGTGTTTGCTTTAGGAGCATTTTGCTCTGGGGCCCTAAAGGAGGTTACCTAACTTGGTTTTGTAGAATCAGGGAAGTTTCCAATAGAGGTAGCCATTGAGATAAATCTAAACAGATGAGTAGAAGTTTCCCAGATGGATTTAAAAACAAAAGAACAAAAGGGAAGAGGATTCAGGCATAGGGAACAGCATGTGCAAAGACAGGAAGGTAGGAGGAGGAATGGATTGTTTAGACAGTTAACTCTGTGTCTAGAACTGCTCTATCAATAGTCACTAATAACGTGGTTATTGGGCATTTGAAATGTGGTATCTGAATAAAAGTGTGCTTTAAGTGTGACATATACACGAGACTTCAAAAACAGTATGAAAAATATATCTCACTTTTTATTTATTACATGTTAAAATAATATTTTGAATAGATTGAGTTAAACTATGCTGATTTTACTACTTGTTTCTAATGTGGTTACTGGAAAAATTTAAATTACATATGTGGCTCACACTTATAGTAAAAACGATATATTACACTGTAACCTATTGCATACATGCATACATATACACACGTATAAAATTTGTGAAAACTGAAACAAAAGGTTCATAAGTTTACCATTTTGCTTTGCAATACACTCTGTTACTGGTTACTGTCTATCCTATTTGATTTCATGTCCTTTTAATGCTGGCTGCAACTCACTTTAACTTGATTTCAAAACCCCCTTTTGGGTCCTAATTCAGTTTTAAAAACATTTAAATACTATCTTATACCTAATCTGAACTTTATTCTTTAGTTGCTGAGGTGTTTTATCAATACAGTGATATGATTGGATTTATCTTTAGAATCTGTCAGTACGTGGAAGGTGGGTTGAGTGAAGTGAGGTGATGACCACAGTGAAGATGTAGAGTTGAAACCACTTTGATAGTCTGTGAAAAAGATCAGGAAGGCTATAAACTATGGACATGGCATGAGTGGGAAAGAGAAGAGAATCAGTACAAAGTTGAGGAAGAGAAAGGAAAATGCTGTTTAGAAGGTATGTTATGAGATCTGGTGTGAGATTGCATGTGGGAGGTGGGAGGGTCAAAGTCTACAGGTGAATCTTTGGTTTCAGAGATAGTTTGGGGGAGACTAGGAATTCTTGAGCTCTGGAGTGAACCATTGAGTAAAGTCATCAGTGTTTAGCTTGGATGTGAGGCTACACGTATATTTGGGATAACCAATGACAGAATGCAGAATGAAGAGAGACTAGAGAAGAGGACTGAGTTCTGAGAAATATGAACATGCATAGAGTCATAAGAGCCTTAGAAAAGACTGTATAGGAGAGCATGGTCTGGTGAAGCCACGGGAGGAAAAAGCATGAAGCAGGAGTGGACACTAATCATTCCACAGGGAGTCCAGTGCTAGGAGGGGTTCCCCAGACTAGGTCTATGTAGCCATGAGAAGGCTGCGGAGAGGCGTGGCAGGCAACTGCAGTTGGTTGGAAATTGACAGAAAGGGAAGAAACAGAGATGATAGATTCTTGCATAGATTTTATAGAATTTTGAATGGGGAAGGAATGTGAAATTGAGGAAATGAGAGAGAGGTAGAGAACAGGATTGCATGCATAAGTGAATGCATAGTAGAAAGTGGAGGGTGCAAATTTGAGGGAGCATTTTGGCTGATAATTTTTGGTTTTTATTTTAAAAAGGAAAAGATTTGGGCAACCATATAAGCTTGAGCTAAATGACCCAGCTGTGAGGGGGGAATTTAAAGATACCATCATGGGAGAAGATAAGGAAGCAAAGCCCCTCAGGAGACGGAGGGGTCTTACAACTAAAGCAGAAGCCACAGAATGGCTGAATGAAGAGCAGAGATAGAGGAGAGGGAGGTGGGATGGTTGTGGGGGTAATGTGTGATGGGTTCCTGAGTAGCATGGCAAGATCTTCCCCCAACCCTGGGAATCAAATGCTGGGGATGTACAGCTGGTGGCACCAGATATATGGGATGTGTCACTCTCTAGCAGCACTCAGCAGCTCAGGTCTAGGGGCAGAGAAGAAAGGTGGTGGGTTGGTTTAGGGTCAGGTTCATGCCAGAGCTGTGTAACCAGAGCTAGACAGGGCAAGGAGGAAAGCAAAGTAGGAAGAAATAGGAAGAGTCAGAAGATTAAGGATCTTAATGAGGTCAAAGATCAAGTATATTTAGAGGAAGAAAATGGAAGAGAGAGGAGACTATAGTTAGGGTTTAAGTGTTGAGAACAGGTTTTCCGAGACAGAGCCGTTGTGGGGAATGGCAGGTACCCAAGCTGATGACAGTTTCACGAAAACTAGTGAGCAGGATTGAGAACCATAGCTTTTTGTTTGTTGTTGGGTGTTTTCAGGTTCACAATAATTAAAGATTTGGTCACTTCAGAGAATAACTATATAAGCACTTTAGAATTTGTTTGGATAACAAAGATAAGTGTGTGTGTGTGTGTGTGTGTGTGTATTCCTCATTTTGTCAAGATACTTGGAACAACAGGGATTCCTGTCTTGTACAAAGGGATCTCCATGGTGAAGAAATAGTTGAGTGAATGTAGTTCAGGATTCAGTTAAAAGATCAGTAATGGCTAATTGTCCAAATTCTCACATGTAAAAAATACTTTGTAAATTATTTGAATATGATAGAAATGCAAAGAATGCTAATTACTCAGAGGGCAGGAATGATAAACCTAGTGGCAGGTACAGGTGAGGTGACATTTGTTAATGGCCCTTTGTTTTTATCCATATACCTATCAGAGCACAAGTGAAGCGCACAAAGGGAGTATATCCTATCCAGAGGTTTTCCTGTGTCAGGTGTTTCCTCCAGAGGCAGTAGGTAACTGCTGTAAGCATGCGCCCTTGTGCTCAAAGGACAGCCAGTGAATTATTGATGAACTGTGTGTTCTAGGATGACTCAGTTTGGGGAGCTTGGAACTCAGTGCTGGGGAGATCTTGTGCAGGGTCCTGAATAATTAGATTCATCAGCATCAGCTATACTTCCTGTGTGCTGGATAGAACATAATCTTCAACCTCCTTTCGAGAAAAAAAGTCTTGAGTTCTTTTTTAATATTCAATAAGCATAACAGTTCCAAGCCCTTGACAGTGCCAGAAACATCCTAAGGCTCTTAGCCATTCTGGCAACTGTTAGAACAAGAACATTGCCCTTCCTATGGCCAAGCTTGCATTTTCTGGGTGGTCCAAGAGCCATGGTCCATGGGGATCTCATATTTGGACCGGATTTGTCATTTTTCTTATTTTTTAGGGAAATGATAGTTGCAAAACCAAAAAATGGGCTGACTGAAGACCTCTCTTAATATTTTTCATTATTTTCAGTGGCAACTGACAGTTTTTATGTTTCTTACTACTGTTGTGCAAAACATGATTTCATGTGATGGTCACATTGCTGGATGTGCAACAAGCAGGAATAAAACAAAGGTGGCTCTTAAATGGGGACTGCAGTAGAACACGCCCAGGCCTGGAGAGTGCTGCTTGCTTTGCAATCTTAGATCATTTGCCCACATCTTATAGAGGTTCCTGGATTTATATTTGAGGAACTAAGTCCAATTTTTGACCCATTCTTCGAAACCAACACAATTTGCGAATACACTGTGTGAGCTGTGTGTAGGAACTCACTGTAGTGTGTTTTGTGCTTTTGATTTTGTTTCTGAAGTAGGTAATTTTTCACCTTATGCATAATGTCCCTTAAACATTGGTATTGCTAGGGATTGAACATCTGCAGATCTCTCAGAGACAACATTGTTTAGACAGAAAAAAAAATCTTAGACCACCTGCATTTTTTTGTCCAGACATTTGTGTAGGGCCCATTTCTCTTTGAAGTATTGACAGCTATTAGGCTGACAATTTTCAGTGCCTATAGCTGGTGATGAAGAATAGCACAGTTGCCCAGTTCATGCTACCAGGAACTGGCCTGCAAAACTATTCTCTGGCTTAGATAACATCCTTTGTCTTTTCCAAAGATGAGATATTTTTCTTTTCTAGTAAAGATTGTATCTGCTGTCCATTTGCAGCTTAGGGGCAACATGAAGGATATTTTATGGACTCTCTAGTTCAATGTTTGTTCCCTATTTAGGAAGTGAAACAATGAAGGTGAATTTAGATAGTTTCTCTTTGGGCAGATTAATAGAGTTGTCATCACACTGTTATCTTCATCAGTGAAGCATACTTCAGTTCATGATGTTATAAGCAGCACAGGCTTACCAGGCCTGCTGCCTGTTTTCCTTTCTTCCAAATTCCTAGATTATTTGGAATTCATGGATCAATTGTGCTCACTGTCAACTCTTCAAAGCAACCCCCAAAGTCCATGACATACTTCAGTTCATACCTTGAATTGTGTGCCCGATGAGAGAAGGCTATGTGGAACTGGATAATTCAGCCCATATGGACACCCAGCAGATGAACATCCACACCTCAACTGGTTTTGTTGTTTTTTACTTGGTTTCATGAACTCTTGTGAAGAGGTGCTTTTTAAGTCAATCTAGATGATACTTACAGAACCAAGAAAGATCTAGAGGGGTCACATGTATTTGCCATCTGTACTTTACACATATGCACAAAAAATTACATGCCAGAGTTGTATGTACAATTGGGAAGATGGGTGAAGGCCTTTGGATAAGGCTCATTTCATGCATGCATAGAAACAACACAGGGCACACCCTTTCCTGGGTGAAAATTTATGAATACTTTCATGTAAAAACTACATCATGTTATTGACATTTTAAAAATGTGCATGCCAAGAACCATCAAGCAGAAACCCAAATCAAAAACGCAATACCCTTTACT
>VBSM01003204.1:41093604-41113316 GCA_008086735.1 Cheirogaleus medius | reverse complement strand
TTTAATTATCCATTCCTGAATTGACGGGCACTTGGGTTGTTTCCATGACTGTGCCAAGGCAATCATTGCAGTATCAAAAATAAACAAATAGGATCTGATCAAATTAAAAAGTTTCTGCACAGCCAAGGAAACTATCAGTAGAGCAAACAGACATCCCACAGAGTGGGAGAAAATATTTGCTCTCTACACCTCTGATAAAGGTCTAATAACAAGAATCTATCTAGAACTTAAAAGAATTAACAAGAAAAAATCATACAATCCCATCAAGAAATGGGCAATGGAAATGAACAGAAACTTCTTCAAAGAAGACAGAATAACGGCCTTCAAACATATAAAAAAATGCTCAACATCTCTAATCATCAGAGAAATGCAAATCAAAACCACAATGAGATACCACCTAACCCCAGTGAGAATGGCCTATATCAAGAAATCCCAAAATAACAAATGCTGGTTAGGATGTGGAGAGATAGGAACACTCTTACACTGCTGAAATTTTTTATGAAATTTAGGCTATGACCATCTTGCTATGTTACCAGATTAATACATTCTTTTGCATATGTTATTGAGTGCCTCTGTAGACTGGATATTGTCCTTATGGTGGGATGCAGGTGAACAATACTAACATTGTTCTTACATTTAAGGAGCTTAAAACTGTAGAGAAGGAAGTGAGCAAACAGATGCATGAGCATAAGTGGTTACAAGTACAATAACACAAATGATGAGGGCATAGTGGCAAAAATAGTTCCCCGAGGGATGAATGGGGAATGGCTTCTCCAAGGACCTGAGCATTAGGAAGCTGAGTCTTGGAAAAGACAAAATGCACCTGTGCCTGGATCTGAGTGCTTTGAGCATGTTCCGGTCAGAACAGAATGTTGAAGGACCTCTTAGAGGTGTGTACAGGTGACTAAGCTTGACTAGCGTGGCAACACCACGTGAGCAAGGAGCTGCAGTTAATGGCTGGGGGATGGAATTTTGTGCAGTGTGTTGAGGGACTTTCTGTGTATGGAGACGGTTTGAGGATGATACGTCCATTGATACATCGCTGGAATATCACTTTTGATAAAGTGTAGAGGAGGAAAAGTGGGGGTATTAAGGAGGCATTTGTGCTAGGCCAGGTGAGCCACATAAGGTAGCAGAGACAGAGAGAAATGGACTGATCAGGATATACTTGGAGTGATAAGCTGATATGTTAGCTATGGGAAATGAGGGGAAAGGAGGGACCCAGCCTGACTCCCAGGTTCCCAGTTTCTTTAAATGGTGGTGACATTTACTGAGATGGAAAGAGTGAAAGAGAAATAGTCTGGGAGGAGGAGGAGGGAGGAGATTGAGTGGTCTATTTCAGAGAAGTGGAATTTGACATGCCTGAGAAATATCCAAATGGAGGTATATAAAATGAGTGGTTGGATATAAAAGTCTGAATTTCCCAGGAGAAATCTGGGCTGGAAACATAAATGTGGTAGTTGTCAGTATACAAATGGCATTTAAAGCCATGGAAAGGCATATTTCACACAGAGAGGAAGAGGGGGCAGAGAACAAAGATACAAAGGCCTAGAGGCGAGCCCCCAACTCTCCCACAGCTGGAGTCAAGTCAGAAGAGGAAGAAGTTGCAAAGGGGTCTGAGATGCAGTTACCAGAAATTAAGGGTGAAAACTAGGTCAGAGTGATATTGTGGAAATCTAGAGTCGAAAGTGTTTTGAGATTGGAGAGGGAACCATGCGTAATGTTGAGAAAACGTATCTCGTGATTGAAAAAGGGTCCTTTAGATTCAACAGAACACAGAAAAGTCATTGGTGACCTTGTTGAGCAATTTCAAAGAAAGGAGTGGTGGTCAGAGCCACATGGGAGCCACTGAGGAGTAAATGGAAGGTGAAGTGTGGACATCAAGTAAATGCTACTTACATGAAAAGCTGAATTATGAACAAAAGCCAAGAAATGGAAAAATAGTTGCAAAGTAATGGGCCCAAGGTAGATTTATTTATTTATATTTTTGAGACAGAGTCACACTCTTGTCACCCCTGCTAGAGTGCAGTGCCATCATCCTAGCTCACCGCAACCTCGAACTCCTGGGCTCAAGCAATCCTCCTGCCTCAGCCTCCCAAATACCTGGGACTACAGGCATGCGCCACCACGTCTGGCTAATTTTTCCATTTTTTGTAGAGACGGGGTCTCACTTTTGCTGAGGCTGGTCTTAAAGTACTGTCCTCAAGCAATCCTCCTGCCTCTGCTTCCCAAAGTGCTAGGATTGCCACCGTTGCCTCCAAGGCATGTTTGTGTGCTGACAGAACGTAGGAGGGAGAGACTGCTGAGGCTGGAGAAAGGGATGGAGAGGGACCAGCCTTACGGAAGAGTCATCTTGGGATGTAACGGGAGAAAACTCAGTTGATGCAGGCAGTTTCGTGGGTGAGAGGTTAGGGCATCCCATCTTGGAGTTTCTGGGGTCTCAATGAAGTATGAGATATGTTCATCATCTAAAAGTGAGGTGATGAGAAGGGATGGAGGGAGGAGATTTGAACTGAGAGAGAAGATATAAAAGGCAGCATGTAGAAGAATAGTTAGGAAACAAGTCTGCCAGAGAGAGAAAAATAGTAGCTCTGCTGGGCTATGTTGAGAGACCATTTGGGGCTTGTGAACATGGAGTTCAAGTGAAACCAGTGTAATCAGTACTTCCATAAGCATGACTCAGAGATAGAATAAAAACAAAACAACGTTTTTCACATTGTCTCTTTTATAGTTGTGCAGTAGGGTAAGTTTTCTGTCGCAGGTAGAAAACTCTGGGGAAGTCCGTATGCCTCCATGGAAATAGACGTTCCTACAGTTATAGTACGTTAAAAAACAGTCTAGACTCAGAAACACGAGTGTCAAATTGTACATTTCATTTGTATTTCAGTCGTCATTCAAAGGTGAGACTTCTTTCCCCCACCTGGAGCGCCTTTGTTCCCATTCCCAGCCAGGCTTTTGCTGACTGTGACTTCAGGTTCCCCCAGGGCTGGTGCCCAGGGAGACAGTCGAGGAAAGAGTCCAGACTGTTTCTGCCTAACACATGCACCTGTAAGACAGATGGGTGTTGTTTTCGTCCTGGTGTATATTTAAAGCTGTATCATTTTTTCTTGTGTATTTTTGTGGGTTTTCCTGGATTTCCCTTCTGAGCCCCTCAAATTGCAATTCCTGTGATGTAGATGTATTCTTCTCTGGCTACCACACCCCTCTGGGCTCCTAGTGCAGTCCACTTGTATTCTCTCTGTGGGAATCCATTACCCTCCCATGGGTTTTACAGCTATAAGCGGAAAAAAAAAAAAAAAAAAAAAAAAAAAAAAGCACCAGGCAAGAAACATTCCTGCTTCCTTTGCTCTTACAAATTGCAGGGTGGTAGATTCCATGCAGCCACCTCTCTTTGTCTCCTTGGCTCCCATATCAAGGCAGTTTATCAGTTTGCCTCTCTTGTCCTCAAGACTTCCTGGGCAGGGTCAGAATCTCTGCGTGCCATCCACAAGTGTGCTGTATTAACTGAGTGCTCCCAGAGACTCAGCCCTCTCTAGGCTTGACCTGAGGGGGCAGGCATCCCCAGATACCCGTTCCTCTGGTGGTAGGGATGAGGCTTAGCATTCCAGTAGTTCTCACTAAACAAATCCTTCTCTTCTCAAAATATATCCTCAGTCTTTTACTACCATCCTCATAGATGAAGGGTTTTAAATGCCATAAAATCACTTGCACTCTTTTCTTTGAAGATTTGCATTCTGGTTAATATTTCACATTGGAATTTCATTTTTATTATGCCTTGGTACCTCAAGTCAAAAAGTTTTAATTTAATATTCTTTTAACAGCTTTAAATATTTTTTTGAGCAAATGTTGGCACATATCTGAGGAGGAACATGGTGGGAGAGCATCCAGATTTATTTTGGGGGGAAGTACTATAGGCATGTAAGAGTTGGATGTGTTCAAAAAGGGATGATTTTATCGAAGGACCTTAGAATCCCAGTTGGACAGAAAGAATAACTGAAGATAGGAGAGGACTGGTGTATAGGGAGGAGGTGGATAGATTGAAGGTCACATGTTACTGAAGAGTCGTGGTGGTGGAAAAACTGGACCAAGTGAGCTGGACAGAGAGGACATGATGGTTAGAGTGGACTGTTTGCTGCTGACGACAAGGGTCCAGTACAAGCACAGGAGGGTGTGGCAGAGATGGAAAAGGTAAGTGAGTCAAGGAGTGATGGATGGTTCCTCTTCTGTGTGAATGCTGATGGGGTTGAAAATAGATGGGAAGGCTGAACCAGAAGCAGAAGTCCTCAGTGAACGAGGAGCAGTGATCGCAGAGTTGGTAGGAACACCAAAGAGCTACAAAGTAGAGGGTAGAGTATTTAGGTGGTGTGAGGCTCAAAGGCGTAGCAGTTTTGTAAGACTGAGGGGGAAGAATGGTTCAGAAGTGAAAAGGGTGAGCTAGGAGGTTACCAATAAGTTGCCTCCAAAACAAAATGTTAAGGTGCCATTATACGTTATGAATTGTGATCCTATCCTCTTTTCTGAGAATAGGTAGGTATACAGTCCCAGAGAGAAAAGTACACTGTGGCAGCAAGAGCATGAGCAACTGCCAGGAAACAGATTATGACACGTTATGCTGTGTCTACAAACAACTGAATCTGTGATGTTTGCTAAGTCACTTGACCCTGAATGCCAAAACCCTCCATTGAAAGAGCAGCTTACAAAAGTATGTTCATAATCAAGTCATCATTTTATAGAGACAAACACCCTGTAGGTTAAACATTGTTTTCTCCTTTTCATGATTAGGAAACTGAGGCCCAGATGCATTAAGTGATTTTTCCAAAGAGTAGAATTAGACTTGAACATAGATTTTCTGGTTCTGAGTCATGTATCATTTCCACTTCATAGTCATCCTGTCATCCTTCACTCAAGACATCTAGACTTGTAAAACTTGTAATTTTAGTTTTAAAAAATCCACTATCTTACTATTATAATGTTAGTCCTAAAATATTTTTAACTAGAGTTCTGAAATATTTATTAATATTTTATGCATTTGAGTCAGTTTTTAAATATTAATGATTTATCTGGTAATATAATGCCAACATTTAAACTAAAAAACATTTCTAGTTGTACCTTCCACATTGAGATGATTTGCTATCTTCAACTGATCACTATTATGGGAAAAAAAGAAAAAACATTGCACAGCTTGTGACTGTGAGTGGTGGAGGACTTTGGGAAGAAGTCTAATCTATAAGAATTAGTAAGTAGACAATTAATGTGGTCTCAGAGTGGTAAACTGCTCTTTTAGTTCTGAAGACTATTGAGGAGATGCTATCTAGTCTAGTGATCATGGATGCATGTCCCAAAGTATATTAAATGTTTATTACTATTTTTTCACATTTAGTAATGCTTTATTGTGAATATCTTTTTTTCAAGCTTGTTACACAAATGATTCTTTTCCATTGTTTTTCCTGCTTTATATTACTCTCACTTTATAAAGCATTGTCAATCTATAAGAACAGTTAACCATCCTACAGCTGATCTTGTACACAAGAGTACTCAGCAGTCTTATTAAATGTTTAACAAGTCTTCATGAAAATTGTATGCAGGTGGATCAGGGTAAAATTCTTTAAAATCAGTATAGCTGGATGACACATTTTTGCAGGTTTCCACTGATTCAATGCATGTCATTTGGTCAAGTTCATCTTGAAGAAACTAAAATCAGGAACATTTAAAAATAAGAAAATGACTTGCTTTCTCATTTTGTTCGTACCTCCCCAAAACCAAAGAACAAAAATAGAATCCTTGATTTTTGTATATTTATATTTTGATGTAATTTTAATAGTTTAGTTTTTTGAAGATTATGATATAAGAAAATTTAAGTGGTATCTGCATTGTTTTAAACAATTGTTTTAACACAATAAAGAAAAACTGTATATCTATGAAAATATAAGAGTATGCTTATGGATAAAATCTGGATGAACTCTTTACATGTACTTATGGTGTGAGTACAAGGTTAATATTGATGAAGAGTCTTTATTATACAATAAAGGTTCCTGAATTGGTAGCTTATGTATTAAACTACTTTCATTTTCTTGTGATATAAATCACTCTTTTGAAATATTTTCTGTTGAAATAATATTTTTAACAAAACCAAAGTGTGAATAAATTCATTTTCAACTATAGTTATTTTTAATGTTGAACATTTAATTCACATTTTTTTAGGATAGCAGGTTTATATAAAGGCATAACAACACATTTATTTTGTTAAATAACATAAAGGATAAGAAGCGTGAAACTAAATATGTGCCCATATTAAGTTTTGAAGGAGTAGAAAATGTAAACTAAAGTGAACCTTTGCATTTTGATTATTTCCATTTACCTAGATTAAACCATTTTTAGCTTATTAAGGGCACGTTAAGATACATACTACATGAGGCATTCTTCACTTGCCCATTCTTATACCTCCCCAGACCAGATGACCCCAACCCTGTCCACAAATCCCTACACCACTGCCCCTCCCCGGATGGTCTTCCCCTGTAGGCTCAAGCAGACATTGGGCTGGTTGGGCTGGTTCCTCTGACACCCCTCTGCTAGCTGATATGAAGGGGCCTACAGAAGAAGGAAAAGCTGAGAAAGGGAAGAGACAGAGGTAAGAAAGAACAAGTTAGGTTAAGGGACCAAGGAAAAATGTCTTGCCTCCAATACCTAAAAATCCTTAAATAACTAACCACCTGAGAAACTTATGATAAGGAGAGTAGAAAAACCCATAATTAGAAGTGAAAACCAGTGTGACCAATTGCAAATGAAAGTAATATGTCATAACTGGTATGGATAGGAACTTGGATTTCTGATATAGTCAATTAGTATGCAAAATGTTAACAGATAAGGATTGAATAAATGGAGAAATTTAAAGTATATCTTTAGTGCAGTAGTGTTATAGAGCAACATGTGGAACAGAAGACTTGAGACAGACAAAAATGCTTTTTATTTTGAGGACTTGGAGCCAGATATGAGCTTCTGTGTTTTGAAGTTTGACTACCACTCAAGGTAATATTTGAGGTCTTTAGGGCATTGAAACAGTGATAGGCTGAGAAACCTATTTGTATTAGGAAGACAATGGTAAGTACAGGGTTCAGGCACTTTAAATGCAGGTTCGTCTTGTATGATGACTTCAGGTTTCAAGGTTAGAGCTCTGTAACACTGAAATGCTATCTGGAGATATTCATCTAAAATTGGCTAAAGTCATTGAAGAAGAAGTTATCATGCTAGGAAATCTTTCATTGCCAATGAGACTAGGCTTTTCTGGATAAAAATGCCCCTGTGATTGACTATGCCATACATCACCCAAGAAAAATTTATGTCTGGTTTTAATGTTGATATTTAGCCTCTGGCTTGGTTCAAATGCTGTAGGTAATTTCAGGCTTAAACCTTTGCTTGTGTGAAGCTCTGAAAATCTCAGGGTACTTAAGAGTTATATGAAAGACAGACTTGCAGTCATCTGGAATTCCAATTCTGAACCTGGTGCAAGTGGGGCTCTTTATGAGGAAGAATTTGCTGTTTTGTGGCTGCTATTCAGAATTGTGTGAATAATCTTGTCCATAAGACATTCAGTTTAAACAATGTTTCTGGATATTCTGCATAATTTACAAATCTTATTTTTGTCATTAAAGTTAGTTTATACTGTCCATGCTAAATATAAATTCTTGCTCTAGCCCTAAAAATTACGTTATTTATTCCTCTTTTTTAGGGCTTACTACCTTAGAAAACCCTTTGTCCAAGTTCTCATTTCCATAGACTTGGACCAAGACAGTTGCCTTGCATTCTCTGTACTCGGAGCATTCTGGATGGGAGTTAGTAAATATGAAATAAAGCAGACTGAAGATTAAAGGAGGCTGATTAAAATAGTCACCAAGGAAAAATACTTGCTTCTGATTTCTAAAAAGGAGAAGACTGTCCTTCTCCTGTTTCCCATTGTAAACAAGCTTCCCTACTTCCCAAACCACTTCACAAAGCGAGCTCCAAGTCTAAAACCCAAGACTCTTATCTTGGACCACGGCTTCCCATACAGATTAGGTGAGTGTGGCCTGAAGTCAGATCAAGAGGTGGTGATGGAATTCTCCTAGCTCCTCCTTAGTGTTCAATGCACAGTCACTCTGACCCAGTGAAGAAAACTGATCAATTACAACACATAGCTCAAGCTCCCTCCCTTCCCCTGCCTTCCTTTCATCCATCTAAGTGCTAAACATATTCTAGCTGCTGGAGACACAAGAGTGAGAAAAACAGACAAAAGTCCTTACCATCATGCAATTTACATCGTAGTGGGGTAAGGCAGAAATATGCACAAGTAAAACATATATCCTGTCAGGCAGTGCTAAGTGTCAGGGATAGAAATAAAGCTTGCAGTGGGGATAGGGAGGGAGGGAAGTGAGAAGAGGGCTGCGATTTTAAACAGGGCAGTTGGGTAAGACTCTACTAATAATCTGGCATTTGAGCAAACCCTGTGGGTGTCCGGAGGAAGAGCGTTATGCTGAGCTGGGAGCATGGAAGTGTGTTTGACAACGAGCAAGGAGGAGGTGAGACTGGAGTGGAGTGAGTGAGGACATTAGAAGGTGACATGTTGAGAGAGGGATAGATTATGTAGGACCTTGTGGACTTTGTTTTTACTCTGTGTCCGGTGACAGCCCTCTGGAAATAATAGATGGACTAATGCCTAGACCGCCTGGGCTCGAGTCCCAGCTTTGCTGCCTTTGAAGAACATAAGAGCACCTTCTTCATAGAGATATGCAGAGGAAAGGACTTAATGTGAGTAAAGCACCTTGTGCAGTGCCTGATGCACGATGAGCATTACATACGTGCTCCTGGCTGGTTGGCCTTTGGAGGCCCACTCTGGCTGCTCAATGGACAAATGACTATGACAGGAACAAGCATAGGACCAGGGACACTTAGCACTTAGCAGGCTGTTTGTCTAATGCAGGCAAGAGGTGACAGTGGCTCAGACCAGGGCAGTAGCAGTGCAGATGGCAAGGAATGGTCAGATTATAAAACACATTTTGAAAGTAGGATGAATGGGAGCAGTTAGATTGGGTGTGAGAGTCAAGGAGGATTCTGGGGCTTTTGCCCTCAGTAGCTGGCATTGCCATTTACCAAAATGGAGGAAGAATATCAGAAAAGCAAAATTTTAATGAAAATCAGAAATTCTGTTTTTAGGCATGTTAAGTTAAAATCACCTATTGATCACGACATGGAGTTGACTCTGCAGAGGTCATCTTTGTTACAGGGTGAGGCAGGCACAAGATAAAGTCCAGACTGAAGGAAGAGCAGACCTCCCCGGAGATAGGGACCACCAAATAGAGGAGTGAAGCCTTCAAGCATTTGCCAACTGCAGTTTGGAGGAATAAGAGACTAACCTTAAATAAAGCAGAGTGACCAATGCCTTGAATTCCATTGCCCGTGCCTGGTACATAGGAATTTTTAATGAGTAAAAATGCAAAATAAACAGCCCAAATCAATTTCTTTACGAGCCATCATATAATCCTAAATCTTCTCAAAAGTTAGATCAAAATCTACCTAATGTTACTTCTCTGAATTCCATGACTATGATAACTAAATTCTTTTACCTTCTGATTTATTGCCATAAAAATAAAAGAGATATTTTAACCAGCAAGATAAGAACTTGTACACTTTGATTAAAACAGCATATTAAATAGAACCTTAAGTGACTGGTAACTAGGTTGCTTTGGCTAATTGATTTATTGTTCTTCAGAAAGCTTTTAAATGATTTTATACAGGGATAGTTATTGTTGATTTCTGTAAAAAGTTGGACATTGGCCTTTAATGAGGGATGAATAGGTCGTGTTTTAATTTTTTGTAAGTATTAACTTTATATTTTCTATTTGTTTTCAAGTGCTTTTTTATTTCAAAAAATTAAGGGCATACAAGTGTTTTTGTTACATGGATGAATTGTGTAATGCTGAAGTCAGGGCTGTTAGTGTACCAGTTACCAGAATAGTGTACATTATACCAGATAAATAAATATTTATCCCTCACCCCTTCTCACCCTCCCTGCTTCTTAGTTTCTAATGTCCATTACACCACTCTGTGACCATGTGTACCCATCGTTTCGCTCCAACGTACTAGTGCTTTGAAAACAGTGAATGTTTCTCATTTGTTAGAAATTTTCCATATTCAGGACTTAAGATTTTGATGACTTACGATTACTGATTGCTTGTAAGTTTAAGAGAACTCAAACACTGGCCTGTTATATACCTCTGTAATCAACTCTGTTTTTGTAATGTCATCTCCCAATCAAATTTCTCATGTGGCTGAATTAACTTTGTTATTAAATATTTAATTCTTGCTTTGCCTGACTTCAGTTAGATAGCCACTTTATTGTGTTAACTTTATTTATTTCCTTTTGTTTTTCTCATTGATCACACAGTGTAGTTAATGTTAATCATAACCTTATCTTTACCCTGTCCCTGAAAACTTAAAAAAAATACTTTCATCCAGTATTTTTCATGCTTAATTTCATATCAAAGCACTGTCTTCTAGAAAATTTTGGCAAAATATATTTAGCGATGGGTATATTTTATGAAGGCAAATAAACTTTCCATATCTAAAGCAATTAAGTTTTATAAATGGATAATTCTTGAATTAATTAACTATAGATTAGAAATATCCATGTGTTTAGCTAGTTTCTAATAAGGAATTCTCCTGGATCATTTAAAGTGGAATAATATGAAAATGGTTGAGTTCTATATATCAGCCCAAATTCTCATATATTTTTAATTTTTAAAATATGTATCTTTTCATAAAACATGCTTTCTTATTAATAGATGTTGAACCATGTGGCTATGTAGTTTTGGACTTGCATTTTGTGATAGAAACTTTAAAGTTTTATACTAGTAGATATGTTTGAGTTTAGGATATAGAAAGTTATATAGCAGTTTAACAGTGGTTGTTTTGGGATGGGTGTGGTAATGGATAGTTAAGTATATTTTCTTGAAAATATTTTCTGATTTTTCTGTAAAAAAAGGAAGAAAATCAATTTTACTTTTTAGTAAACAAAACAAAGCACCTCATGTCAGTGTTGTACCTCAGCTAGTAAATGTTCTTGGTCTTTTGCAGTGAGAAGTTGTAGAGTATACAATTAGTTTTGGCCACTTGTCTGTCCTTCAGGATGGAATAGAAGGTGGCTGGCCATCTCTGGTGGCTTCAGTGAAGTAAAACTCCATTCACATCTGATATCATTAGGCTCTTTTACTTATACAAAACAGTTATCCCTGGAGGCATTGCATTTTCTGATTTCAAAATATGTTATAAAGCTACAGTAATTAAAAAAGCAAGTACTGGCATAAAGACAGACATATAGAACAATGGAACAGAATAGAGAGCCCAGAAATAAGTCCACACATATACGGTCAACTAATCTTTAACAAGAGTACCAGGAATGTGCAACAGGGTATTATTAACAAATGATGTTGGGAAAACTGGATATCCATAAGCAAAAAAAAGAAATTGGTCCTTATCTTACAGTGTACACAAAAACAACTTTAAATACATTAAAGACTTAAGACCTGAAACTGTAAAAGTCCTAAAAGAAAACATAAGCAAACAGCTTCATGACATTAGTCTTCGTAGTGACTTCATGGATATGACCAAATGCATAGGTAACAAAAGCCAAATTAGATGAGTTAGGCTATATCAAACTAAAGAGCTTCTGCACAGCAAAGGAAACGACAGAGTGAAAATGCAAATTAAAGAATGGGAGACAATATTTGCAAATAATATGTATGATGAGGGGTTAAACTCCTACAACTCACTAGCACAAAAACTAATAACCCAATTAAAAAATGGGCTAAGGGCTTGAATAGACACTTCTGAAGTGTCTATTTAAATGGCCAATAGGTACATGAAAAGATGCTCAATCAGGGAAATGTAAATCAAAACCACAGTGCAATACCACCTCATGCCTCTTAGGATGGCTATTATCAAAAACACAAAAGATTGCAAAATTGTGGAGAAATTGGAACTTTGTAGAGTGTTGGTGGGAATGCAAAATGCTATAGCCGCTACAGAAAACAGAGGAATGGTTCCTTAAAAAGTTAACTATAGCACTATCGTATGATCCAGCAATCCCACTTCTGGATATTTATCTGAAAGAATTAAAGTCAAGATCTCAAAGAGATAGTAGCACTCCCATGTTTACTGCAACATTATTCACAATAGCCAGGATGTGGAAACAACCTAATGTCCATTGACAGATGAATGGATAAACAAAATGTGGTATATACATACAATGGAATATTTTTCAGCCTTAAAAAAGGAAGAAGTTTTGTAATTTGTGGCAACATGGATGAACTTTGAGGAGATTATGCTGTGAAATAAGCCAGTCACAGAAAGACAAATACTACATGATACCACTTATATGAAGTGTCTAAAATAGTTAAATTCATAGAAGCAGAGTAGAATGGTGGTTGCCAGGGCCTGGGGGAAGGGGGATTGGAGAGTTGCTTATCAATAGGTATAAAATTTCAGTTATGCAAGATGATAAGTTTTAGAGATCTGCGGTACATCAACGTTGTACATATAGTTAATACTGTATTGTACACTTAAAAATTTGTTAAAAGGGTAGATTGCATGGGGAGTGGTCTTAGCACTATAATACAATTAATAAAAATAAACAAAATTTAAAAATTAGCCTATAGAAATAAAGGTTAGTAAAATACGGTTAAGAAGTTGTTACAGTGTTTTAACATTTGTTAACACTTTCATCTTCAGTTTAAATGCTTGGTCATTAAAAACTACATGGTCCCATACCCATTAGGAAGGCTATTATAATAAAGAAAAAGAAAATATCAAGTGTTAGTGAAGATGTGGAAAAATCAGAATCCTTGTGCATTGTTCCACTGCCTTGGAAAACAGTATAGTGGTTCCTCAAAAAATCAAATACAGAATTACCATATGATCCAGAGTTTCCACTCCTAAGCATATACCTAAAAGAATTGAAAGGGATTTTAACAGATATTTGTACACCCATGTTCATGCAGCATTATTTACAATACCCAAAAAATGAGAGCAATTCAAGTGTCCATCAACAGATCAACGAATAAACAAAATGCGGTATATGCATACAGTGGAAAATTATTCAACCTTGAAAAGAAATTGCTAACTCATGCTACCACATGGATGAACCTTAAAGTGATGCTAAATGAAATAAGCCAGTCACCAAAGGACAAGTGTTATATATTTCTGCTTACAGGAGGTACCTAGAGTAGTCAAATTCATAGGGACAATAGAGTGGTAGTTGCTAGAAACTGAGGGAATAGGGGAAATAGGGAGTTACTAGTTAATAAGTACAGAGTTTCAGTTGGGGAAGATGAAACATTTCTAGAGATGGATGGTGGTAATGGTTGTACAACAATATGAATGTACTTAGTGCCAGAAAACTGTAATCTTAAACATGGTTTAAAATGGTAAATTTTATGTATCTTTAAACACAATAAAAAAATTGTAAAATAAATCCCACTCCCACTTTACTCCGGCTTTACATTTAAGACTTTTTCCAACTTTACTTCTACCTTTTCTCCTTCCTTTTCCTGGGATGAAAAGATGTTCTTGCTGTTCCTCATAACCACATGCCTCTTCTTTTCCTACGCTTGCGCACACCTGGTATCATCTCTCCCTCTTACCTGTCCTTCCATGTTATACTCGATGCCACCTTCTCCATTAAGCTTTTCTCTCCAACTGAGAAAATCTCCTGTTAAGTAGGTGGCACTGTGTATGTGTACACCTACCATCAAATCATCCCATTATTGAATATAAACTTGTCGACTGTTATCCCCATTGCACTGTTTTTTTTGGGGGGGATGTTGTTTTTGGTATTGCTGACAGAATTTTTCATTTTAAAAATGGTTGCTTCTATAAAGTTTATATTGTGTCTTACCTATCTTACTTATCTTATTTTTGTTAGTGTTATCGATCTTTTGGAAAAGAACATGCTGAAGTGTCATGATAGTAAATTACGATTCATAGTTTATAAAAAAAGACCATGAAGGAGGCAAGTCTTTGAATTAATAAGCTTATATAGAGCCCTGAATTCTAACGTGGCCCATGGCTGTGCCTCTCTCAGATCTTTGAAAGTGCCATTTAACTTCCCTCATCCTAGGTTTTCTCTGTGAAATCAAAACTTCTGTTTTTTTTATTTCAGCATATTATGGGGGTACAAATTTTAAGGTTTCGAATAGCCCTTGCCCCCCCACCCCCCACAAGTCTGAGCTTCAAGCGTGACCATCCCCCAGACGGTGCACATCTCACTCATTATGTATGTATATACCCGCCCCCTCCTCCCCCCTCCCACCCGCCCACTACCCAATAAATGTAATTCCTATGGAGAATGAGCTACCACGTTGTCAGACGGTGTTTAGGACACTAAGACATAAGAGAATCAAAGATGTCTGGGTCATGATCCCAGTATTGTCATTTTTTAGCTGTGTAACTGTGTCTAAGTTTCTTGATTCTCAGTTTTCTCATTTGCAAATGGGTATAGCTGTCATGATAAACTTACAGGGCAATATGGCTAAGAGTAATTGGTAAACACAGTGTGCTATGAAAAAGTAAAAGAGCCATATAATTATTAAGGCATGGTTCCATCCATCTAGTAGAGAGGCAGTCCTTGTTTCTAAAATGATAAGTGACAAAACAGAGCAGTGTGGGTACTGTGAGTGGCGTGAACAGAAAGAGCCAAAGAGCTTGGAAGGGAATCACAGAGGTCCAAGACAAGCTCTTTATTTTAAGGAATCTCTGGAACTCTTATCCTGATTGAATTCTTTGGTAAATGGTCTATGTCAGTGTCTAATCCCAATTTGATATTTCCTCTGATAGTTTTGTTCATTCGTAGATATTTCTGGGATACTTATTACCCAATCAGGATGGGATTACCTGAAAAAATAATCATTCAAAAAATGCTTACTGGACATTGTGTATGCTTGAGGCTTGGCTCTGGGGACCATGAGATGAAGAAGACATTGGCTTCACCCCAGGGATCTCCAAAGACAGTTGAGGAAGACAGACTCCTAAAAAGACAATTACAGTTCAACCTGACAAACGCTATAAGACGTGTAGGCACCTAAGTCTGTGAAAGCACAGAAGAGAGAGAGAGAGATTATCTCCCTAGGAAGGTGAGGAAGGCTTCACAGAGGAAGTGGCATTTGTACTGGATCCTAAAGGATGAGTAGACCTTGTCAAGCAGAAGATGGTGGCAAGTCTTTCCAGGCAGAGAAAATGACTTCAGCAACAGAGTGAAGTAAGAGAAATGTGTGTGCACGCACACATGCATTTGTTCCAAAGTCAAAGAAGAATTATTTGAGGCGTTATCTGATGTCTTTGGTCCATACCACTACTTCTTTTTTCTTAATGTGGGTAATTGAGAAATGACTCTAATGACACAGGAGCTTTTGGAATAAGTTCTTATTGCCTGGCATTTGCACATTTGATTTTCCCAGTCTTTCCCCAATGCTCACACTCTAAAAAACCCCTAGTAAGGAATTTTTCATTTGCTCCAGAATCCCCCAGTTTCACCTCCCACAAAGATAATCTGGTCAGGATACTTGGGGGCCACCAACAGAATAGAAAGTTGCCAAAATAAATGTTTTCTATCAAGATTTCACACTTGTGCTTAATGAAATAGACATTTTCCAAACTGTTTCTTTAGAGCTAAGTTTTTCTTTAAGATTTATAATGAAAATATTTCATGACCTGTTGACATATTCATATGGTGATTTTCAAAAGACAGATTTCATTTACAAAATGGACTTGGCAACAAGTAGGAATATCTGGGAAGTTGAACAAGGCTGTTGACAGGGAAAATTAGAGCTGAATCCTAACTGACATTGTTTTGCAGCTGTGCCATTTTTTAAGACTGACCAATGGGACAGAGTTTATGGAAGCTTCATGGTAATAATGCTGAGATTGGCAACTAATGGCCATTCATAATGGAACTGCACAGGTAGCAGCTAATATGTACAGAAAATAAGTAACTGATTATATATAGATATATGTATGTATGTATATGTGTATATATATTTATTTATTTACTTTTGGTAAATGGCAAGGAAGAAATGGTGCCATTTAGAAGAAAGATAGCAAAGAAAAAATCCTGCAGTATTTTTCAAAGGTGAAGATAAAAAAACAGAAAATTTTCTTTGTATTCTTACCCCTATATTATCTTCTCATCTCATTCTGTTAGCTCTTTGGCCAGTTGAACTAGTTAACTAACAAATATCTAATTTAAACTTTTAGATGCAGTACAGTTTTGAATAGAACATATGCCTTAGCAAGAGCAAGACCCCATCTCTACTAAAAATAGAAAAATTAGCCAGGCATGGTGGCACATGCCTGTAGTCTCAGCTACTTGGGAGGCTGAGGCAGGAGGATTGCTTGAGCTCATGAGTTTATGTAGAGATGGGGTCTATCATTATGTTGCCCAAGCTGGTCTCAAACTCCTGGCCTCAAGTGATCCTCCTGCCTTGGCCTCCCAAAATGCTGGGATTACGGGCATGAGCCACTATGCCAGGACAATTTTTTTAATATATATTTTAGAAGCAAGCTCTTCAGACACACACACACACACACACACACACATATATATCAGAAATATATATATATTATCTTTATCATTTTTTTTCTTTTGTGGTTAGTGGTTTTTTTGTATATGTGTGTACTGAGAAATCTTTGCATACTCCCAAATTGGTGAGATTTTTCTCCTACACCTTTTTCAGAAGTTTTATCATTTCAGCTTTTAGACCTAGGTCTGTGATCCATTTTTTTGAATTATTTTTTGTATATGATATAAATTAGAGGTCAAGGTTTATTTTTCCTCCAGATTAATTCCAGTTTTTATAGGAACATTTATTGAAAAGATGATCTAACCTTCCCCTATTGAATTATATTTGTGCCTTTGTCAAAAATTATGTAGGTGTTTTCTGGAATCTATTTTGTTCTATTTATCTATATGCTTATCTTTATTCTAATTCTATACTAACTTGATATAATTTTATAGTAAATATTGAAAACATGTAGTTTAAGTCTTTCAACTTTGTTCTTCCGTTGTCAAGATTATTTTGACTAATCTGGGTCCTTTGCATTTCCATATGAGGTTTAGAATTAGTTTGTCAATTTCTGCACATGTCCTGCTGCAATGATAATTGGAATTTTGTGAATCTAATGATCAATTTGGAGAGAAAGGAAATCTTAACAATTTTGGCTTTTTGAATTCATAAACATGATATATCTTTCTAAACATTTATGTCTTTAATTTCTACTAGCATTGTGTTATAGTTTTTAGCGTAGAAAACTTGGATATCTTTTGTTAAGCTTATTCTAGAGTATTTATATTTTTGTAATGCTATTGTAAGTGGTATCATCTTTTCAATTGCATTTTCCAAATATTGTTGCTAACTTAGAGACATTCAATTGGTTGTGTATATTGACCTTGTATCATGCAACATTGCTAAATTAACTTATTAAATCTATTATAATTGTTTTGTAGATTCTTTGTGTTTTTTATGTAGACAATGATGTCATCTGCAAACAGTGACAGTTTAACCATTTCTTTTCATATCTATAAGCCTTTTATTTCTGTCATGTGTTATTGCACTGGTTAGAATTCTGGGCACCTTCTTTATACCTCTCTCTTCTTTTGCTGTTCCCCCCTGAGGATTCCAGCCAATTCACCTACTTTGTACTCTCATCCATGCATTCTAATCTTATGAGCACCACAGTGCTCACTGGGACTCCAGCTCACAGAACTACAATAGGGAATTGAGAAATGTCCCTCTATAAAGATCCAGGTCAGTTCTCGGACTCAGTTTGTTAGCTCCCCTACTCTAAAAGATCACAATTTTGTGCTGTTGATTAATGTCTGAAAGTAGTTGACTTATATATTTGGTTCAGTTCTATCATTTATGGTGGGAGGACTAATCTGTTTATTCCATCATACCTGGAAGGAGAAGTCCATTCGATGAAGTTTTACATGTTGGCAACAGTTTTTTCTGTGCACTTTATATTTGAAAGTTGGTTTTGCTGGATATAAAATCTTTGGGTTACATTTTCTGTCCTTAAGTATTTAAAATGTTACTCTCTTTTCTTCTAGCATAATTTGTTGCTTGTGAAAAAATCTAATGATAATCTAATTTTCTTCCCCATATAAATCACTATTTTTGTTTCATTGTCAAATTGATTTCTTTTAATTTCAAATCCAGTAATTTTACTAGACTATGCCTTGGTTTTATTCACTTTGGAGGCTGACATTCTCAGATACAGGATATGTTCATTTAATATATAGCTTTCTTTTTTTCCTTTAAATTTCAGAAAAGTTTTGTTTTTTAGTACAGTTTTAGTATTTTTTCTATTCCTTTGTTTTCATTTTCTTCAGGGATTCATATTATCTGAGTATTGGAATTTCTTTGCCTGTCTCCAATGTTTGTTCCTTTCTCTTGAATTATTTTTCTTTCTTCCTTTTTCATTTTTAAAAGTTTCTTTTTATCTTCTATTTATATGAAGGCATTGTCTCTTGTGATCTTATGTGTGTGTTCCTTCCAAATTAGTTTCATTTCTGATATAATTTTTCTTATATTTCTAATTCTTTTCTGAGTACAATAGCTTCATTCCTGAGTTTTCCTAATTCTGATTTGTTATCCTTTATGTGTTGTATCATTTTCTTAATACCTTTTAGCCTGTTTTCATATAGATTGTTATAGTTTTAAACTGTTCTATGGCATGTTTTCTGGGCATATATATTAAATATGTTAATATATGTATGTGCATATATATATATGTATATATAGAGAGAGAGAGAGAGAGAGAGAGAGTGTGTAAGTATGTCATTCAATAACTTTGCTTGGAAATTAACCACATTATTTTTATGTTACTCATTTTTATGTGAAATTTGTTTCCTTGAACTTTTAGAAGGAACCTTGCATCAGGGTAGTTTTTCTAAGTTCACAGAGCTCTACCTTCTGCTGTTTTTTATGGCAGCTTGCTTTCTGAAATTTCCTGATCGCATTCCCCTCCTCTGTTATTTTCTGGACCTTCTCTTTCCTTCATCTTTGTTTTCCTTTTTCTGCTCAATTTTGATTCTACTCCTAATAGTTTCTTTTCCATGCAGGGCCCTGACCAGGAAAAGAGGCCTGGCTGTTTAGTTTTGAATATTCTCAGGGGCCAGCCTGTCCTACCCCTTCAGACCTTACTGTGGGCTCCTTGAACTCACCTATTACTGGATTACTCTGAACTCGGATGGGAAGAAGATAGTGTGGGCAGAAGATGGAGTTCTAAGACATGGCATAGAGAAGGCAAGGTTAGGTAGATAATTATCATAGGTAGGATTGAACGAATGTGCTAAGTTCAAGTAAGATGTCTTGGTTGAGAATGCAGCTGGTCAGATAAAGAAGGGAAGAGTTTGCTGGCCCTTGGCTCTTGTGGGCATATGCAGGGATGTGTGTCTTGACTTTAGATCAGAGAACAGGGTTCCCTGTCTGACACTGGTGTTTCTTCCTGGTGAGAAGGTTGATTCTATAGATAGGTGTAGAGAGTGGTGATAGGTAGATAAATGAAACTTACTGTGTTTAGGGCAGGGACAGAAATTTTCATTTAGCCTTAATGTATGCTCAGTATATATGTGTGGGTATATTTTTTTTATTTCCTCTTATTATGGGGGTACAAGTATTGTTAGGGAT
>VBSM01003204.1:41033026-41091414 GCA_008086735.1 Cheirogaleus medius | reverse complement strand
TTTGATGCTGCAGTGATTGCCTTGGGGGTCTTCCTCAAAAATTCTTTGCCTATTGCATAGATTCATATTTAAGAATTTAAGATTTCGAAGGGGCAATAGATATCTTCTAGGCTGTTGTTTCTGAACATATGTTCTGTGGAACACTAGCCCCGTAGGTGGCCTGAGGGCATTGCTGCATACAGCACCCTTCATCCTGGAGACGTGCAGGTTCACACCTCTAATACACCAGCATATTTAAGGCTCTGGGATTTTCCTAGTGCCAAAACCACTTTGACATTTTATAACCCAGAGATTCTAAAATTTATTTGATCTTGTGTGTGCATGTATATGATAAATATTAACATCCTTACAGAACTGATGTTGTTTAGAATATGCTTTGGGGAACTAGTTGTTCAGTCTCTTCATTTCATGGGAAGCTGGGGGGGCCTAGGAAGATTTATTAACTCTACAGGTCACACGGCTCTTGAAAGAGTTGTGGACCGTGTCTCCCACTTCCCAGGCCTCTTCTCCTTTCAGAGATCTTTGTGGAATATAGACCATTAGCAGTGTTGTAACTATCCTTTCCCTCACTAGTTATTGTATACATCCCTTCCACTGGTGAACTTTTCACCTGAGTGAAAAAGGACAAGGTCAGAGATGAGCAGCTCCATCCAAATCACAAAGCCTTTGACTTGAGTACAGAGTACTTAGTGCTAAGGAGACTGGAGTCTCCATCATTTCCCTTTTGGCTCTTTTCTTTCTTCTCCTGATCTGCTGGCTTCCAGTCACTGCGTGTACTCCCTGTAACATATGTGTGCTTCCTGTAACCTGCAGGTGGCCATCCTTGGTATGGGCTGCCTCTTTAAGAGCTGAAATGTAGTCATTCATACCACAAGTAGTCATTTGCAGATGACCCTGTGCTTTCTTTATCCTGCTGGTGCCTTTTGGTCACTTTATCACTTACAGGATGCTTCAAACTCAGGACGAACAGAAGCAAAGTATGACAAATTCGGCTTGAAAGGGTAAATTAGGGTTTTCTCAGCAACCATGCCACTAAAAACATTTATTTTTGGGAAAGAGGTCAAGGTTGTATGTTTAAATAAATAAATAAATAGCCTCTAAAAATAATCCATGGGAGAGAGTGAAAAGAAAGAAGTACTTTGAGTCAGAAAGAAGTACTTTGAGTCAGAAACTCAGTTCTGTTCTAGACTGTACCCTTTACTAGGTGTGTAAATTTGTACAAAACACTCTCTTGGTGATCTCACCTGTAAAAGAAGTGAATTGGGCTACATGCTCTCTGTGTTCCCTTCTAGTTCGAGCTTTCTGTGAGTCTGTGATCTGCGGATGTTAATTACCCGTGACCTGATCACTACAGATAATCAGGACTTGGCCCTTCTTGTTCAGACTGACAGCATCCTAAAGGAATGGCCTATAAAGGGAAGGAGAAGCCAAATCTCTGGGACTTCTCTGACCCTTGTCTAACCATTGAACAGCTCATATTTTCACAGCCTTTCGAGCTACGAATTTAATGCTTTATTTAATATTGTGAAATCGAAGCCACCTTGTTGTTTGCGACATGAGTATTTTTAAGCCCTCTATTTTATAAGACACTATCTTCTTAATTTCTGGAGTGTGTTGGCCTAGAGAGAAAAATATGGGGCTTGAATGAATATTATTGTGGTGGATAAATCACATAGCAACAAGAAAGCAGAAAGTAAACGGGCCTCACAAAGAGCGCTCTGCAGACCTTACCCGTAATGCCAAATGCAATAAAGGACATGGGCTGTTTCCATGGGGAAGATGTTGTAGAAAGATACAACTGCGTTAGAATGTATACATAGGCATAATTCTATTTAAGTTAGTGACATCTTCTCCTGCACGGCCGTTTTTCCCTTTGGGAAAACCATACTGACAAATTAGTCAAGTAATCTTCCCTGGTGGGTAGAACAAAAAACACAGGCCCTCTGTACCATGTCAGGGTTCTAAAAATGAACCCTGATGAGATTTAGGAAAACGAATGAAACAAACCAGCTGCAGAACAGGTTTAGTTATAGTAGTCAGATGCTCAGTTCTGCAAGAGACTATTCTACAACATCAGTCAGGAGATTCTGTGTTTATTTTCTGTGCAGATATTTCTTGTCTTTGAACTCCTAGGGTGACTATCATCACTTCCTTTCTTCCCTTAGAGCTTCTTGCACTGCTTGTTCAAAGCTATCCAGTCTATCACTAGGCAGGCCAGTGATGAGAGGGATGTGCTTGAGGGAAAGTGGAATCACACTGCTTAAAGCAAGAGTCTTGCTTTGGCCCCCTTGCTCCACATCTTGTTCTCCTTGCTTCTGAATGAAAGCAGTTAACTAGGGGAGAGTGTGAGCCTCACATGAATAGACATTTGTTTCCAGATACAATGCTAAACTGGGATTACTGGCCCATGCTGTTTTGCATCAGCAGATGCTTTAAAAATGCAGTGAAAACATCTTATAAAGTGAAAACCTATCATTTGTAAAGCTGCAAAGAGAGAGCTTTGTTTGCCCACACAGTATTTCTCAATGGAACCCCTGAGGCCATGGGTTTTTCAGGACAAGTTTCAACTCTGTTTAGCACACATTTATTGTGCTAAGGTAAAAAAGGCCCAAATAAGCAGGGCATGCTATTGTAAACCTTGTAAAGACTGCATGAGTTTAAGATCTCTGTTTGGCTGGCTTTAAACTAGAGCCAATCCACAATTACCTATGATCAAAATGACAGAGTGTAGACAAACTAAATGGAATCTACATAATCTCTTCTTGATGTTGAAAATACCATCTTCACCTCCACTTATTTGGTTATTTTTAACAGAGCATTATCAGAGCAACTAGCAAGTAGCAGTGCTTGCACATAGAGTTTCATCTTTTGGATGAGGTTCTAGCCAAAAAGACAGGCGGTTTAAGGTCAGATGATAAGCATGGGCCGGCTTGAGTGTCCAGCCCCCACATATATAATCAAATAGACTGCATATTGCCAGGGCCATGTATTCAGAGGGGGAAATTGCACAAAGATCTGGTAATCCCCATGTTAAAACTTTCCTTACTGCCTAACACAAATAAGCTAAAGTCTACATAGATTTGGGCTTTTTTATGCAGCTTCTTCCAGCCACCTTGGGAATAGTATTTCATTTTTGTTCATTGTTCTTCCCTATTCCCTATTTGTTTATCTTTTATTGGACGCATACCTGATCTTTCTCACTCACCTGCAGCACTCCATGCCTGTCATAAGGATATAGGAAGGCTGGATTAGATATTTATAAGTGAATCTTATGATTTGGAGATATCAGGAATCCACATATAAGGCTGTGATAGCTCTCATCTCTCTTCATGTCCTGTGAGCTGGATGGCCCTAATCCAGTGGCTTTACAATGGTTGGCTCTGTGTACGTGAACTTTGAAATTTCCAGGATCCTAATGCAGATTTTAATTATATGACCACTAGAATTCACATCTTTCTCCTGCAGCAGAAGCATTTCCTTGCATGCATGATACTAAAACAAAACTGCCGGGGTAGAAATCCACAGCGAGAGACACTATTAACCGAGAGCACTACTATGTTGTGATGCTGAACATGGCAGTACTTTGGGCAATGGGAGCTGAAGTTCTAGATGAATATGGAAATTGCATAATCTTTTTACAACTAAAAAGTGACTTGAGAAGAAAAGAATATAGACTTGAAAAAGAAAAAAAGAAGTAACAGTTTGGAGACTCGAAAATAAATAATCAACAAAATAAAAACAAAACAAAAACAGTTACCAATCTCCTTCTGCTTCAGACCAGGAAGATTCATGAAGTCCAGATTGTGCTTCATGTGCTGCCTTTTCCCCACAAACATTAACCATCATTGTGAATATGATGTCAACTGCATACCTCAAGGCATTAACTGGAAGCCAGGTACATAACCTGGCACAGATTAGAAAGTTATGCCACCAAGTGTTAAACGCTACACAAGAAGTCTGGACTAGCCCAGTTATTCACACCCACGGTGCCCAGCCTCCAGTGCGCATTTAGTAAATAAGAGGTGGAAGAACCCCTAGAATTCTATTTGAACTTCTTGCATTATTTACAAAACACTGCATCCTCAATAAGAAGGGTGATATTTAGAGCTATTTTTATTTTACCCTTACATTCTACTTGAACTTAAGTAAAAATTAGTCAATGGATGAGTCATTTACTATCTCCTGTCGTGGACTTTGGATGAGAGGGTTAGCTAGTATTTTTCCTTTTTCATTGTATAATTATTTATCTCTTTGAAGTGAAACTCTTTCCAATATTAAAATAAAAATTATCAGAATACTTGTTGTAGTTTAAATTCACCAGTAGTTACTCAAGACAGAGTTGCTATGTGCAAGACAGGGATGGAGATGCATTTTATTGTTGATCCTGCTGTTGGCACAGAATTATTAAAAGTTTTGGGCCATGATGAATCCGTAGGTATTACTCAACCCTGCAGTCTTTTCACAACTCACCAGCAATTTTACAAAATGACTTAAGAGACAGTAAGTATCATGAAAGACTCTTCTCAACTATATATGTAGACACCAGAAGTTTAGGATGTGTTGAATACAATATTTTTTTTTTGACAAATTTCTATCCTTCACCTAATTTGTAGTTTGTTGGAGGAATAAATTCTAACTCCCTTACATTCATATCTGGTCATTCTTATGTGTTACACCCTCTTTCGTGTTCTCATTGTCCAGAGCCTAGGGATTAAGTAGATCTGCCAGGGATCCCTCGGAAACATTCGGGTGTGTAGCCTGGGCACACTAGCTTGGGGCACAGTTGACTGCAGTGCTTCCTTGCAGCATATGCCTGGCCAGTCTGGGGACATTCTGAAGAATATCAAGTGCTCTAGGCAATGAATCACCCTCCCTCCTGTCATCCAACTTCAGTTTAGGACTTATGTGTTTCCTCTTTCCTGAAGGCAAATTTAAGGCATGGCCAGGTGGTCTTTTGACCATGTCTATAAAATCCAAAAGGTGTAACTACAAAGAAGTCCTTGCTCAGAACTTGGAGTCACTGGGGCAGTTGTTATTCATGTTATGATAATAACAATAAAACATGCATCTGAAGTTTATACTGGGTTGTCTTTACCAAAACCATGTAGCTTAATTCATAGGTACTGGAACCCTGTGTCCCTTAGAACTCTTAGCTCTTGGCAGTGTGGCACCACTCTTGCAGTTGTGCAGTGCCCAGAGTCCTCTGACATTATGTGGGGGTGACCTATAGTCACAGCTCTGCTGCCACCAACCCTGCCCGTCAAACTGAAGAGAGCAGAGAATGACAGACAATACCACATTTTCTTTCATGAGCAGTATCACCCTTCACTCTTCTGTGCAAATTAATCTGGGACAGGAAAGGAGCAGAGGGTGATTGAGACAAGAGAAAAGGGAACACAGGCAAGGGAGGCCAGGTCAACTCCACCCAGCGCCTGGCCACTCCAGCCACACAACAAGCACTGACTTTTAGATGCCTTTTCTTTATTCGTTAATTTTTTCCTTTCTGTTTCCTTAAAGACTACTTTTAGTTACTCAGTTTTCCTTGAATTGCATTCTCCTCATGGGTGTCTGAGGGCTCAATTTCTCTGAATACTTTGCGCAGGCATTTGTTTGCTTCTCACCTGGATCTGAGTGTCTAGTTCTCAGCTCTTGGGCATCTCAAGGCTTATCCCTGGTCATTCTATTCTATTCAATTCACGCTGATTCCTGGACAGTCAAAGGATCCTCAAGAAGAAAATGGTTTTGTGAACTATGGCCCAGAGAATGCTGCAGGTAGGGAGGTTTTTGGACCAGGCAGGTCTCTGAGAATTCAGACCAGCAGAATCTAGGGCTGAAATTAAGATTCTTAGTTCAAGGGATAAAGCCTAAAGATAATTTCCTGTGACCTACCTCCTTTGTACTACCCTTTGAAAAAGGCACAACCCACAGATGTGACATCCTGGGCCAGATGCTTTCAGGAATCCAGGTTTGAGTCAATCATTCACTGCAGCTTTTGTGGGAGAAATCCCCATGGGATGGCATTGCCGCAGCTGCCATTCTTTCCATGGTGACTACAGAGCTTTCACTCAGGCATGGAAGATCCTCTAAGCTAAGCAGAAATAGGCGCTTTATGCTTACTAGGAAAAGTGACCAGATTTCACATAAGGTTCTTAGTGAGGCCCCAGGGCTAGTTTCTTTTCTGATCTCACTTTGCTATGCCCACTTCAAGGTGATATTTAATGAGCAAAAATTAATCTGGCCCCACATGAACAGTATGAATTAACCCAACTACCCTTCCCATGATATGTATCAGTAGACTCAGGGTTGGAGGTGGGGATTAAACTTAGTTTCTGATTAACTTTGTTTAACAAACTTAAGTGAAACAAATATCCTTGGCATCTACCTCCAAGCTATGATCTGGTTTTGGTTGATGTGAAAAAGGTAGCAACAATTTTATTCTCTAAAATGATGCTCTTTCCATGTGTTCATTCTTTAGAGTGAAGTGGAGAAATGTGTTTCTTTGAGCTTCCCTTACTAAAAATAACAGCAAGGAAATTGACCTTTTGCTTTTAAATGAGATTGAAGAATTTTCTCCATCTTGGGTCAGGGCTAAGTTCCCCTATCTGTCTATACTATCTTCCCAATCATTATATGACAAGCATTATTTTATAAATCAAGAGTTTATACTGAAGCTGGACAGATTGAATTGTAATTTGTTTTAATATCCAAAACTAAAAATAACTTTTCCAGTGGGCAAAACCCCAGATGTGTTTTGTCAGTCTCTTTTTCACTTAATGTCTAAAGCTTTATGTATTTAAGGAAAATTTTATCCATGTGTTTCTCATTTATTTATACTTAACTCATCAGTATGTTTAGTATGAATTATTTGATGTCCAAGAAGCCTTTTTAACCATTTTGTATGCTTGTTTTATGTACCTATGAAATGGGAAGTCATTTTCTGCCAAAAAAGCAAACTATGCAAAGTTTATTACCATTGTTGTCAACAAATATTTACCCAAAAATCTGAACAAGAAATTTTGGAGTCTATTCTAGGCTGACTGACATAAAACCTACATCCGTTCTCTATATGCTGTCTTGTATGTTTGGGGGCTCTTATAGTTAGATACAGCCTGTATACAGAAAGAAGTTGTGGGTCGGGGTCTTCATAAGGCTATGTGTCAATTGTTGAACGCAAGGAAAGTCAGCAGCTATTCCCATGCAACTCTTTTCTGATATCATTGGCGAACCTACCCAATCAGCACTGTCCTTACCATGCATCTTTTCAAATGTGATCAATAGTTAAAAAGCAATAAATCATTTTTTTATTTCTTTTATTTATAAAACTCATCTAATAAGTGAGTTTTGTATCTGGTATTTCATCAGTGAAACTGTTTCCCCAACTGCAGCTCCCGCACTTGTGCCCTTTTAGCCTTCAGAGTTACAGAATGGCAAGAACCTATTACAAGTATTTGTTTTACCATGTTGATGTAGTGGTATGTCCATTCAGCACACTTACTGAGTGGTCGCTTGGCCCCAGGAGCCCTGGTAAGTCCTGTGAATGGGAAGATGGCTAATGTATGCTTCCTGCGGTGCTCAGGCTAGTAGGGGAACTGACCGTGTAGTAGATGTCACTGGGGCCCTGCCCATTTTTGCCTGGGTCCACCTGAGTTCACCTATAGCTTGGATACATGCAAGTGCAACCTGGAAATGCAGTGGAATTAATATCCCCAAGGGGACACACTCCATTAATAGGGGTGGTGTACTTTAGGTCCCACACTGTATGGTGTGCTAATATTGAGGTATGTTCCACACAGTTTCTCAGAAAGATTTCAGGGAGACTGAGACCTAGTTGCCTATAACAGCCATCTGCTCACAAACACCTCCTTTATTGGGTTTGTTCTCTTTTCTTGTCTCATTTTTCTTCACCTGTGCTTCCTGATATCATCCCCCAAAAAACACCTGTACCCAAGTTCTTGTCTAGTTGTTTCCTTTTGGGAGAAACCTAATATAAAGCACACAGAAAACCAATAGTTGAGATACAGTGATATGAGCTGTAATAGAAGCGTGCGTAGTAGGAGGGGACAGCTGCAGAACACAGAGCAGTTACTCCATTTGGTAGGGATTTGTAGGGAATTACTAGCTCAGCATTAGTATCCCCTCTACAGTGTAAACCTTATGAAGGTAGAGGTGCCATCTGAATACACAGCTGTATTTTTAGAATCTAGCACAGGGTCTGACATATAAGAGCTTAATACATATTTGTTGAATGAATGATTTTTTTGTCAGAGGGAAAACTGAGTATTAGAAGGGTACAGTCATTAGTATGTGGCTTATACTAGTACAGTCCATCAATAATGGTGGAGCTGATATTAAATCCCAGGTGTTCTAATGTCTAGTCCAGGGCTTTTCTCCCTGGAAAAGGGGGACTAGAAAAGGATAAAGAGTTAGCTACAAGGTTGTGGGGATTAGGAATAGCGTGGTATGTGCTAAGGTTGAGTTCTGAGCAAATATGGTGTACTCAAGGAAATAAGTCATTTAGATATGATTGGATTGCAAAAAGCATGTAAAATGTGGTTGTGAAAACAGAGACAAAGGGAAGTCAATAGGTTAAGCAGAGAGGTGTGCTAGGCCATGTTAAGGCGTTTGGGCCCTCACTGACTAATGGCAGTAGTGGTGGTTGTGGTTTGGCCATAATGGAAAGATTTTCCTTGGGGGCAATATCTGATTACATCTTAGAAAGAAAACACTGCAGTGAAGAGGATATATGGGGTTGGACAAGATTGAAGAAAGCAGCTTAAATTACAAATATGTCTAGGAAAGAGAATTAATGGGATCGATAATGAGATGTATAGGTTGAAGCAGAAGAAAAAGTCTAGGTCCAGGGTCCTGCCTTAGGCAACTGGGTGGTCCAATTCTTGAGTTAGAGCAGGTAGGAAGAAAGTACTATGAGAGCTGCTAAATTTCAAGGATCCCAGGGAGCAGCTAGGTTGAGGATATGTAGGATCTAGAAAGATGGGTCTTTGGTTGGAATGTAGATCTGGCAAGTCATCAGCATGTGAGTTTTTTTTTTTAATCCATAGGAATTAATAAAAAAAAAAAGAAAGAAAGATTTAAATAGTGCTTACTCTATGCCAATTACTGTTCTGAGTCCTTATAAATATGAACTCTATTTAACTATTGAGTATATTAATATTAAAGTATTAAGTAACTCTATTAAGAAATGAAACATTAACTCAGTATCTAACTCGGTATCTCATGAAGTGGAGACTGTGATTCCACTTAGTAGATGAGGAAACTGAGGCACAAGGAAAGTTAGATAACTTTCTCAAAGTCATAGAGCTAGTGGGTGGCGAAACTGGGGTTGCTCTATTGTTTGAGCAGAGAAATAAAAGACAAGTATCATAACTCCAGATAATGGAAAAGGAGCTTGAGATAGATTAAGACCCACAAGAAGCATCAAGAGAGGTAAGAGAAGTATCAAGGAAAAATGTTAGCGGTGGAAGAGTAGAGGGCTTTCCTTGGGTCATATACCATTGAGAGATCAAGTAACAAGATGGCTAAGGGTATTCATTGGATGTCATGTTGAAAAAATCATTAGTGACAGCGGTTTTAATGAAATGATGGAGATTGGCCATTCAACTCAGATACTCTTTCAGGATCAAGAGAAGCAGCTCTAGACAAAGCTATAGAACCTAAACTTCTTAATCAAACTAGAGGAATTCATACTGGAGAATGAGTTTGACCTGACAAGTCTGTGCTGCGGGTATCATGTGAAGAAATTTAAAATGAACCAGACTTTCTGGAGGCTGCAAGGTATGTACCGTGATATCAGAATGGACAAACCTTGGGCATCACAAGTGCTAAAACAGAAGAAAGGAGGGAGGAAGGGAAAACCTGAGTGATAAACACAGTAAAATACTAAAATTAAAGATTCCCCTATAAAGAATTTTCTTGAAATTATTATTTTGTTGAGACCCAAATACTTTGCTTTTGATCTTGCTCATATATGAAGAAATAAAAGTGTTACATCAGACTCTGGAGCTGAAAATATCAAGAAGAAGAAGAAAAAAAAGAAGATTCATATTAAATCCCTAGCTGATGAATATTGGCAGCCTGCAAGAAACATGTGGGAGAAAGTTCTCAAGCTTAGCGTACAAGTGGAATGGCTTTTGCACATGCAGGAAAAAGCATGTCCAAAGACAGTGGTGGAGGCTGCAGGGACCGTGGGAGTTAGAAATCAGTGTGGGCAGGCCTAATGAGGTGGAGACAATTCTTTCCTCGGTCATGTTTTAAGGTAAGTCAAGAGTGTTTGGACCTAAGCCACTGTGGTCGACTTTCTCCATGAGGGACCTTTGCTGATACCTGCAGTGGATTCGTTCGTTGTCGATGATAATTGAATCAATTCAGGGTGTTGGCCTGGAAGGGATTCTACTTTCATTCTAACTTGCCAGGTTTTAAGAAACGAAACTTTAAATCGGTCAGCTGAAATTGGTTTATGAATTGCTGGAAATCCCTAGACAGATTTCCATCAATTCAAAACATCACAGACAATCCTGTATTTGCAGTGGGCTTTGAGTTATTCATGAAATCCTATTGAACATCTTTTTTGCATTAATTTAGTGATATTTCTCACTGACGTCAAGGTGATGAAAAATAACACTAAACCTTACTTGGCTGACTGTGAAGAACTTGGAACTCGACCAGGCATGCTGCAGGCAATTTCTGGAAGGCAGGCAGGAAGGCAGGCAGGGGGACCTGGCATGCCTCAGAAACTACCTCAGAGATGAGCTTTAGAGAGAAACAAGTCTACAATTATGGGAATAAAACTCACAAATATTTAACTGCTGCCAGCAATTTCTGAAAAGCTATAAAAATTTGAAAAACATGCACCGATGGCAGGGGTAAGCAAAAGGAGGTATACTTTACAAGAGAAAAATCAGTATTTTATTTATTTACCAGATACTTCTATAGGATTTACTGTGTTCTAGGCATTTTTCTAATGACTTTGTGAATATGAATTCACTTAATATTCTTGACAACCCTTAGGAGGTAGATATTGCGATTGTCTACATTTTACAGACAGTGATGGTATGGCACAGAGAGGTTAGATAGCTTGCTCATAGTCACACAGCTGGAGCTGAGCTGGGATTTAAACCTAGGTGAGTCTGGCCCCAGAGTTCATGCTTTAGCCACCCAGAGGCTGCCTCTGATAAAGGAAATAGTCTTTCCTCTCAAGAGTCTAATCTTTCCCACATGGAAGCTTCTGCTTGATTCTATTAATGGTTCTACTAAGTTGTGCCTTATAAAACTGTTTTCTGCTGTTGTGAAGATAACCACATTCCAGGTCATGCCAGTTCTGATTGAGGAAGCAGAGACAAAGCCTTGGCCATGTCACGTTGTGGTTGTGGCATTGCTTCGCCTCTTGGTGCAGTCGAAGTCTTGATTCCAGCATACGCTGATAGATTAAATGGTAGATAGTTTCTACTGCCTAAACTGTGAACATTGACATTTGTGGACGGTTAATGGACTACATAGTTGTGGCAGATTGTCTTTAGAGAATCAGTAGCTTCAAGAAATGGTTAGAAGCAGAAAGTAAGGGGGAAAATGTATAAGTTGCCTTCATGTAGGACTTTCCTCTTGACACGCATGTCTTTGAGAACAAAATCATTACATTTGTGTCAGTTATATTGATTATACTGAGCAAGATTTGTGTTTCTGACATAAAGGCTCTTAGTTACTGGGTTTTTGTTCTGCACACATATCTGTATGTCAAATTGACACGTTGCTTGGGAATGACATTCTGCTCATTGTGTTATGAAGTCCACCTCCCCGTCAATTCTTTTTCCATGCACAGTAGTTCCCCATGAGTCCTAGGGCTAATTAAGGAGGGGCTTGTACTTTATGTAGCAGATGTCTTATCTGGTGGCCACAAGAATAGGCCATTTTTATTAAAACGCTCTATCTCCAGTCCAGCCTCCTGTCCTCGGACTCCAGTATCCAATTGCTTTATTGCCATCTCCACTTAGATTTCTAATGGACATCTCATATTTATATGTCTAAAATGACCATCTTCCTACCTGCAGCCTTCCCCACCTTAACTGAGGAAACCCCATCCTTCAAACTGCCAAAGCCTAAACCTTTGAGGCACTTGGTCTCTCTTATTTTCTCATACACCTCATCCAATTCAGCAGTGAATCCTGTTTCTATCTTCAGAATGTGTCCAGAATCTAGTCACCTTTATTCTACTCCATGCTGCCACCTGCTTTAAACCTCCATCTCCCCCTTCTTAAATGGCTGTAACAGTCTCTATGCTTGTTCTTTTGCCCCTCTACAGCACTCAAAGCAATTCAGGAAAAGTATAATCAGCCAATGTCCTTACTCTGCTAAAATCTCTGTAGTTGGTCCCCCTTTCAGAGTTAAAGTCAGAGTCCTTTGAATGACCGCCAAGGCCGGGCATCATCTGGCCTCTGTTACTTCCTTCACTCTTGCCCCTCTGGTCCTGCCACTCTGGCCCATTGCTCTTTCTCATCCACAAGGCACACTTCTACCTTGGAACCTTTGCATTAGCTCTTTCCACTGATGGGGAAGCAATTCTTCCAGATATCCCCAAGACAAATTCCCTCAACCTTTAAATCTTTGTTGAACTTGAGGCTCCTCAGGTCATCTTGTTCAAAAAGGGACGTCCAGTACTCCCAATAATCCTCCCCATTTTCTTTTATCGTGGCACTTGTCACTTAACAAATGATATAATTTACTTATTACTTATATTATTTAATATCTGTCTTTCCTGACTAGAAAGTATTACTCAGAGTGAGGGATCCTTGTCTGTTTTATTCACTAAAACATCCTAAGTATCTAAAATGGTATCTGACACATAATAGAAACTCAATAAATGTTTTTTGAGCAAATAGATAAAAAAATGTGTGTTAAGTTGGATGTCTCTAGTAAAATCACCTTTGGTTACCTTGCTTCTCTATTCACTCATAGTTAGCCACATGAGGGTTACAAATTTGTACCAACTATACATTTTGCTTTAATGCGTGGTCATTTGAAACTTCACATTCTTTAAACTTCCTTTCAGTATATCTGTTTACAACATAGCCCTAAAAATAACATCTGCCATTGCAATTAGATCCATCATGAATATATAGTTATCTAAAGCTCAAAAATAAACTCCTATGTAAATATCTGGCAGGTAGGGCTAAATTTGCTATTACTTCCTGAATTTTGTAAATTCTTTCTGTTCTGAAAGTGAAAAAGTATCACTTGTGTTTTGATTAAAGTTAAAAAGAGCTGTTGCTGCCATTCAGAAGTGGAGAAGATGGGCAATAATTCTGGTTCACACAGTGATTCTTAAAGATCAGATTGGCTACAAAAGGATGACAACCTTGCCTAAGGAGATGTGTACTGGAAACGGAGGACCCAGTGTGAAATCCTGGGTCTATTTTGATTTAGGATGATAAGCCATAAACAGTCCTTGAAGCGTCCAGTATCCAAGGACACAGGTCTAGTGTTTTCCACCGTGTTTGAATGCTCAGTTTAGGCAACACATGGCAGCTGGACTCAATCCTGTTGTTAGGAACATCCCTACATGAAAGTGCCCAGTCATTACTCATGATCTGATTGGTATGCTTAGAGAAGTGGGCCAACCAGCTTTCAGTCTGAGATCGCCTTTAAAGGGGGAGAGGGAGAAAACTTTGGAACCAAGAGGCAGAAAACAAAGATAAACATAGAAACAGCATAGCCAAGTGTTAAAATCACAAAATGCAGATGGGACAATTTTATCCTTCTATGCTCAGCCGTCAGGATTAGTGGGACTTAAAAAGCTGCAATGTCATCTGCACTGTCAATTTGACACAGAGTAGAGCCGATTGCTTATATACCCTTGTAAACTTGTATGCTTTATTTGAAATTGTAGTTGATTTGAAGGTAGCATTCCTGATTTGTCTAGACTCCCTGTATTTCTTAACTAAGAACAAATAACGCAAAGCATGTTATTTCCACTTAATTAGTCCCTGGACTTTTAAAGTAATAGTATTTAAATATAGCAAATATTTGTTGTTTATGAGGAGAATAGAGAGGTTGAGAGCATGGACTCTGGAGCCAGACTGGCCCCATCACATACTGACTATGATTCTGAGCAAGTGACTTAATCTACAGTTTCTTCATCTATAAAATGAGAATAATCACTGTACCTACTTCATTAATTTTTGAGAATATGAACTAATATATAAAAAGGGATCAAAACAGTAATAGAAGACATGATATAAGAAGTTGCTTTTATTATAATTAACAGTTATTGTCATCATCGTGCTCTTATTTTAGATGTAAGCTAGTCATTGTGATTTTTACCTATGAACGAGGTCTTGCCTTTCTGAATATCTCTAACATGAGATTGTCTTCCTTCTTTAGCATGGCATGTTACAGAGAAGGTGGAGCGCTGCTTCCTACTACTTTCAGTCAAGGTTCAGTTTCTGGAGGAGTCTAGTGTGGGCTGCTAAATTGGGAGAGTGTACAGCAATAATGTTGCCAGGTGTGTGTAGACTCAGGGTGTGTCTGTGAGGAGGTGCTGGCTTCACGTCTCACTCTTTGCCAACACTGTTCTATGGGTAACAGAGACAGAGGTAGAAAGAGATTGATTAAATATCCAAATCCATTACACAGTGTGTTCTTTTAACTGTGAGAGATAAAAAAAATTCTACTAGAAAAATCTCATGAGCTCTAGGAATAGACCAATTTGCCATGGCTTCATTTCTCTCTTTCTTTTATTTATATATATACATATAAATATATATTTTATATGTTTGTATTTATATGTATATATTTATATTTATATAAAGTATATATATAAGTATATATATATCTGTGTGTATGTGCATACCTATATATATTTGGGGGGCCATGTATTTGTTATCTACTGCTATGTAATCAACTACCCCAGCACTTACCAGCTTCAAACAACAAAATTTTATGAAGCCACAGTTTGTGAGGGTCAAGAATCTGGGAGCGGCTTAGCTGGGTGGCTCTCAGTCAGGTTCTCTAGGGTTACACCTGTGGGCTGAGGCTGCAGTCATCTGGCAACTTGACTGGGCTGAGGGATCCCCTCACCACGTGGGCCTGCTCACAGCACGACAGCTGGCTTCACCCAGAGTGAGGGAGCCAGGACAGCGTGCAAGAGAGCCCAAGATGGGAGCCATAGGACCTTTTATGACCTAGTCTCACAAGTGGTCTTACCATCTGCTTGCTCAGTTCTGTTGATCACATGCCATCCCTGGTACAATGTGAGAGGGGACTAGAGGAGGTGTGAGTACATCTTGGAGGCTTGCTACCATAGCCATATCTAGCCTTTTAAGCAGGAATCTATATCTCCTTTTTATGAATGAGGCTATAGCCATAGAATAGTTTAAATTAAAACTAAAATGACAAAAGTTATGTCTAATACCACGTATTCCTCGTTAAATGTTGTACTTTTATCTATATATGCATAACATTGTATGTGCATACACATAAAAGCACACACATTGTCAATAGAAATACAGAATATTAGTCCTGCCTAAACTTACTGAATCAGAATCCACATTTTAACCAGATCCCCAGATAATTCATATACACATTAGGCTTGAAAAGCACCATTACAGAATATATTTCAAACTTCTTTAGCCCCAAAATCTAATACATTCTAAAAACTAGTAAAAGAACAGAGCTAAAATTACCTATTAAATGAATGTTTGCTGCTAAATCTCTTTATCCACCCCCTTCCTCAACCCCCACCCCAGCTCCTTTCCTACAGACACTACACAGAAATATGGTCTGGCCCTCCAGAATGTGGAAGTCAAACCAAAGCTTTTTTTTATCTCCCTCACAAGAAAATAGGTGGAGTACTGCAATGACATTTCAAAAACCATGTTTTAAGATAAGGTTTGTTTTTATTGATGGCAGATGGTAAGAGACTTCCAAAGGATACAGTTGGCTGTAGGAAAAAGAAATAGTTTTGAAAATCATCAACTGGTATTTGCGAAATGTCATCAGGGACTTTCTTTTTTCCTCGCCTAAAACAAATACAGACGATTCTACATAAAGAGAAAGCTGTGTATAAAATTCAGCCATGTGTTTGAAATGATTCCATTTTTATAAGACAATTTGAAGTACCCTGACAGTTGTGCAGACAAAAAAAAAGACCTCAAACTAATTTGTTTTTGTGGTATTAATGAATTTTTGTTGGTCTTGTTGGCATTGGGATTGAAATAGCCACCCACAGTTTCATTATTGGGTCAGTCCCTAAAGGGGAAACCTTGAAGTAAAGGCAATGATGCAGCCTGTAGTTTATTAAACAAACCAGTAAAATATATTTTTCTCCAATTACAAAAGTAATACAAACTCCTTGTAGAACATGTAGGAAATATCAAGAACTACAGTGAAAATAAGTTATTTGAAATCCCATTGAAAGATAACTACTAAAGATAACTTCTATTAACATTTTGACTTATTCTCTATCAGTCTTTTAGTGCCATCCCTGATATACATGATACAGCATATGGATGACATATACCCACACATATCATGCAAGAAGGAAATGTCTAAGACTCTTGCTATGAGGAAAAAGAAATTAAAATGATGGTGTATTTTTACCATGCAAACAGAAATTCTGAAACTGTGGCAAGTTTCTTGGTGACCGTTTCCTGCTGTCGGTTATACAACTAAACTGACTTGGCACATAGTGTTTGCTGTCATTATCATCCTTAAAACTCCTTAGAAAATTTCCATCACCTCAAAAAGAACTGTACCAATTAGCCGTCATTTCCTATACCCTCTTTTCCCTATCCCCTAGCAAACCACTGACATATTTTCTGAATCTGTGGGTTTGCCCATTCTGGACATTCCATATAATATTAATGTATCTCCTGTACCATGAATCATTACTTCATTCTTTTCTTATGGCTGTATAATATAACATTGTATAGATATACCACATGGTATATATATTCATGAGTTCATGGACATATGGGTTGCTTCTACTTTGTGACTATTATAAATAACAATGCTATGAACATTCATGTATAAATTTTGCTGTGGACATAGTTTTTCAATTCTTTTGTGTACTATTCATAATATAATTATTGAAACCAGAAAATTAGCATTGATTTAATACTTTTTACTATTAACTAATCTACAGATCTTATTCAAAATTTGCCAATTGTTCCACTAATGCCCTTTTTAAATTCCCAAACCCAAAGATTCCCCATTTCATTTAATTGTCATATCTCCTTTGTTTTCTCTATTCTGGGAAAGTTTGTTATGTTTAACATTTTTTTTATTAATAAAAAATTAAATAAAATAAAAAATAAAAGGTTACAGTCTGGAAAAGAGCATAATCTGATAAATCTCAATGACTTAGAACAGTAATTTCAGTTTCTAGGCAGCTTAAAATAAGTATTGTTTCTCTAAAAAAAGAATTCTTTTGTGTACATACCTAGAAATAGAATTGCTGTGTCATATTAAACTCTATGCTTAAATGAACTAACTCCACATTAAACTCCATGTTTAACTTCTTAAGACACTGACAAATTGTTTTCCAAAGTAACTACACAATTTTACATTCCCATTAGCAATGTATGAAGGTTCTAATTACTCCACACTCTTGACAAGACTTGTTTTGTCTTTTGTTTCTTTTGTCAATTTGTTTCTTTTTTATTTTAGCAGTTCTACTGGGGGTGAAGCAGGATCTCACTGTGGTTTTGATTTGCAGTTTTCTAATGACTGATGATGTCGAACATCTTTTCATGTGCTTATTAGCCATTTGTATACCTTCTTTGGAAAAATGGCTATTCAAATGTTTTGTCCAACATTGTTGTTTTATTGTTGTGATAGTTCTTTATATATTCTGGATGCTAGGCCTTCATCAGATATTTTAATTTGTAAATAATTTTCTTCCATAGGCTTTTTACTTTGTTGGGAATGACCTGTGTGTAAAAGTTTTTAATTTTGATGAAGGCCAATTGAATATACCTGTTATATGTGATACAGTACATACATGGATATACAAATGGATAGATAACATATGTATATAAAATTAAAGACATAAATGGATAGATAACATATGTATATAAAATTAAAGACATACTTGAACAAGTCTTTTTAAAAAGTAATTATTTAAATCTAAATTTCCAAATACTCAAGATGATTTAAGAGGAAAAAAAACAAAGCCATTAAAGCATACTCGACTTCTTTGTAATTCAAAAGGAAATTTTGTAAATTCAAACATTTTCTGTTCTTTCACAGTTTTGTAGTTAGTTCTTTCTCCTAATATTCTCTCCTTTGAATATATTAAGAAAATTCCTAGTGTCCAATGTCAGAAAATACTGTTGAGCTTAAAAGAAAAAAATGTAACTTTCTTCTTTCTTATGAATTTGTTGGAGGGACTCATTCGCCCAGTTTGGTATTGCTAGAGGAGAAGAATATTTCACATTCTTAGAGCAGATTCCATCTCTTGCTGTTAAAAAACAAAGCAAATTTAATGGAATTTCAAATTGTTTACTTTTTTCTTGGTTGCATGTGCATTTGGTGTCATAGCTGACAAAACATTGCCTAATCCCAGGTTGTAAAAATTTACACATACATTTTTTCCTAAGAATTTTACAGTTTTAGCTCTTACATGTAGGTCTCTGATCCATTTTGAGTTAAATTTTCTGTATGGTGAGATAGGGGTCCAACTTCATTCTTTTGCCTGTGGATATCCAGTTGTTCCAACACCGTTTATTGAAAAAAACTGTTTTCCCCCATATATACTTATCTTGGCATTTTTACTTAAAATCAATTGACCATAGCATAAGAGTCTTTTCTCTGTTGAATTTTTTCCCCCTGCATTGCTGTCAGTGATTATTCTAACCTGTAGCTTTGATCATATTTTGGTTACTGAAATTTCTTCAATGGCTTCCATGGATTATAACAAAAGGACTAAATCTGGCAGTTGTGCTGGGAAGTACAGAGGCTCTGTAATCGACCATAGTTAGTTTCTAATGTGGGTCTGCCTCTTATTAAAAGTGTGACCTGGGACAAATTACTAAGTTGCAACCAGAGTGTGAACATCACACGGCCAGGGACCTTGCCTGCCTTGCTCACCATCAAAATGCCAACACCGTCACCGACCTGACGACACAGCACTCACATTCAGAATAAGTCTCAGTTTCCTCATCTACAGAATGGAGATCATTTCAACTATTTAATAGAGTGCTGATCAGTATTAAACTAAATAATATACTCCAGTGCTTTTCTTTAAAACATAGTTTTTACTGAATTATAAGTACAAGTGTGATGAATTATAACACAGTGAACATGGTTGTGTAATCGCCACCCAGATCAAGCATCCCAAAATCTCCTTCATAAACCCCCTCTTGTCCCTGTTCCTATTACTCTTCCCTCTAAGTAGCCAGTTCCTTTTGAGACTTAGCATTACCTTCCTTCCTCCTAGAAGTCCTCCTTGGGCCTTCTGTTGAGGGCTCAATACCTTTCTATTAATATATGCTTCCAAGGCCCCTTTGTCATTGTCTTGATCACATATGTTGGAGTCATCCACTTACTTGTCTGTCTCCCTGCTTATTGTTGCCTCTGCCACACACTGCAGAGTGCCCACCACTTGTTGCAGCCATGCAGTTGACGCTTGAGGAATAAAATCAGGTGATGGCACTTGGAGCCTACAAAGACAACAACTATTTAATTTCAAGCCATCATTATAATACTTTGGAAATCTTAAAGCAATGGTTGTTTGGCATAAAAACATAGCAATGGAAGAAGATTGGGTAAACTCAAGATTTGGGTAAATCAAACATGGAGCAGTTCTTCCAACAACTCTGTGGGTTTTAATTAGTTATCTCTGATTCTTTGAAAAATATGTCTACGCTTATGCCTTTGGATGCAAAAACAGTGTAGTGAAAACCCAGATTGCAACAAATAGTTGCAGTGTGAGAAGATAGAGGGAGTTTCCTGCACACAATATTTCAGTTTATCATCAGCAGCATGCATCATCGTAACCAGTGTGCCTTCTGCCAACGTGGGTGGGGAAGGAGAAGCGACATTTCGGTGCGTAACCAGGGACTCATTGTTAATCATGTGTGACATATGGCACAGCTGTGAGGGTTTCGTGCCAGGCAGGGTGAGCTATTGCAAAAGTGTGTGGAGGCAACCAGGCCATTTAGACCTGAAGAGAAAAGCCTATGCTATAAGTAGAAGAACACAGGTGATAGAGCTATTTTCCTTTACACTGTGGAGAAATAACTTTGTGATTCACTATCTAGACCACCAGATGGATTGCACTGTGCTCCATCTCTAAGACAGCATTTTCTGATGTAATAGCTGTATAAATGGGTGTGGGCGTGGGTGTATGTGAATGGAGTGGGAGTGGAGAAAAAGTAAAGGGAATTTCTAACAAATGGAGTGTGTGGATGTGTGTAGGGGAGTAGGCACGGACACACACACACACTCTTTAATAGAAGGAGAATACAAACATTTTCAGCAGTGCCAAAATGTTCCTCTAGCTTGGTGGGCTTGAAAAGTGATACGTCCCGTTTAGACATTTGGCAAGCTGCATGTGGAAAGTTTTCACATCTTGTCATCCTTGTTTTAAAGAGTCTTCGCTGTCAGCACTGAGAAGGTTAGTGACCTCGGGACTGGGTGGGGAGAAAGGAGAGGTGCGTGTTGGTTTGGCAGTTTACAGATAGTAGAAAATGGTCAGCAGGAAACTTGCCACGTCTTGGAAGTTCTGTTTAAAGCAAAAACTACCAGCACATCATCATTTTCATTTTGTTTTTCCCTCGAGGCAGAAGTCTTGCACACGTTTCCCTCGAGTTTCCATGCCAGTGGTGTGGCCATGCAGCATTTTAAGCTTGGGCCTTTACCTTTGTTTAGAGGAGGCAGTTGCAGATAGATTAGAGCTTAAATCCTTGATCATGCTGGATGCTTTTCATTAAGTGGTGACAGATTGTCTGATGGTTGCTGACTTTTATGTAAATTTTTTGTCTATCCGAAAACTAGTTGCAGAAAGTTGTCAAGTGGTTGGTGTTATACTGTCATTAGGGAATTTTAGGTGGAAAGCTATCTACTGGGTATACAAAGTCTAGAATTTTAGTGGGATGTGGTAATAGAAAATTAGAAAATTGTGTTTTATTTCCTCTTAAGCTGCTAATGGACTGCCAGGGTAATCAGATTTTGATTTATAAACATAGCACCAATGGTAGTATTTCTGGATGTCTTCTTTGTTGGTAGAAACAGCCTGAAGTTGCACAATTTGAACTAAAGTATTGAATACGTTTTATGAATCTCCATATCTAATGAAATGGGAAATTACTAGGATTCTAGAAATTGAGCAATTCAGCTATGAAACAGAAATTAAGGATTTCTCTCTCTCTCTCCCTCCTCCTTCTCCCTTCTCAAATCCCATTCTCCCTTCCCCACATTGATCCAGCAAATAAATAAGAAAGTACTTACTATAGGACATAACTGTTATAAACAATAGCAGAAGGATGGTGGCCATAGAAGGCTTTTGTAGATCTTATTAAAAGAATACCAAGGTACAAAATAATTTCCTTTGACAAAGAAAGAAGCTATATTTTGTATGCATTTACAATAAAAATGTAGAGACAATCTGTAAAGTCTTCTATAAAACAGACTGCAATACACTAAGTTATAAGTTATGTCTCCCTCCTATTTTTTCCAAATAATTTGCAGAAATTTCTCACTTTAATAACATTTTACCAGTGGCATAATCTGTTTTATATCTATGTCTAGTGAAGAATAAACTCTGGTCAGCCTAACATAATATTATGGTTAAAGGAGAGAAAAGGCCCACCTGCTAAATATATCTTTCCCTCTGAACACAAGCCTGTTTTGAATGCAAATATTCTTCCTGAGAGTCCATATTATCCCCTGAGTACAGTTTAGAATCACAGACTAATAGAGCTGGAAGAGAATTGGCCAACATTTCTCCACTAAACTCCTTTTAAAGATGAGAACATTGTGGTCCCAAGAGGAACAATGACTGTTCCAAGATCACATGGTTGGTGGTGCGGAGCTGGTGCTGGACACAACTTTCCTGAAAGAACTCAAGTCACCTGTGGAGAACTGCTCACCTCACCTCAATTCTTCCTTCATAATCTTTTCAATCTCTTTTCTGTGGGTTTATATCTTTTATCTTTATTCACAGACAAGATGTAGGCCCATAAACAACAAGAAGTAAGAATAGATAAGCTTTTTAAACTTTTATATTTTTATTAAGTTAAGCATATTTAAAATAAGATAAGATATTAAAGCATACCATGAACAGAAAAGCATTTGTCTTTCACATCATGGGAGAGGATGGATGATGATTGAGTTCCTTTTTATCCCGGAGATTCTGAACTTCTGAGAGTCAGACCAGAAAATGGAGAGAATGTGGGATTTTATCTGGTGTGTGCTGCGTGGCCAATAGGGAGTAGCCTGAGGTCAAGAAGGCTTCCCTTGCTCCCCAGGGAAACAGGGAGAGGAAGGGAGAGCTCACGTGGGGAGATATTTCCAGTACCTAGTCCTGTCCACATTTGTTACTCTGAGTTGCCCCCTGCCAGCCCACGTCCCTTGCGTCCCCTGGGAGTCTTGGTAGCATGTCCCTGAGCTCGAGGGCAGGTGCTCCCATTCCCCCAGTGGGCACTGGCTGGGGGAGAGAGGAACGTGGGGCCCCACTTCCTGTGGAAACTTCCACCTCTTGCTCACTTCTTGCCATCACGGTAACCTCAGTGGCTGCTCGTGTCATTGCCCCACAGGCCTCCTTCTGCCTCCACAGGCGCGTCTTCACCTCACATCACCTCTTCTGAGAAGACAGGAGGCACTGGAGCCACCAAGCAGTTCTTGCTTTCTGGCCTGCAGGAAACTATTAAAAATCAAGCCATCTTCTTGAAATGGGGAATAGGAAGTATTTCAGGGAAAACAAACATAAAGTAATATTCAATAAGTGCTGCTTCTGCATTCTCTTATTTTGCAGCTTTTATTTCCTTAATCCTTTTAACCAGTTATCATGCTGACAATTTTTATGGAAACTTGACCAATTATATATGCACATCTGTCCTGCCCTTCTGGGTAGAATGGAGCATTCACTCAGCTGTCAAATGAGGATCACGACTTTCATAATTCTGACTGCACGATTTCCTTGATTTCATGATTTATCTTTACAGAGAGAAGCTAGCGAGTTTTTTAAAGACACTGATTAAGTATTTTGGATAGCCAGGAAAATACATTATTAAAGTCTTGAGAGCAGTTTAGGAATATAAGCTACTAAATAAAATATAAAACCCAGAATCACCACCAGACACATAAGGAACATTTTTTTTTTCTCTAACAGACAGTTGTCTCCTCCAACTCCCTTAGGATACAGTGAACAATCAATTTCTCTACCACAACCTTAGAACATGAGCAGAGGCAGCACAAAAACATGGCAGTCCACCGATGGTTTGGCAGCTTAAATATCCATCATCAACTTTTCTAGACTTTCTTGAAAAGTAGTTGCCATTCCTGGCTAGTGTTTTTACTCATTTCTGTCAGAAACTAAAACTTGGGTGGGCTGGAAGCCTCAAGAGTATGTTAACAAGCCAGAGAAACCAATGTCCCCAAGGTGGAACCAATCACAGAACTAGCAATACCTTAGAAATGGAATATGGCCGACCCCTGCCGTTTTTGAGAAAGGCCCCATTTGGCTCCAAATCATGTGTCCTTTCTACAACATCACTCTACCTAAAGCATGAGTCTTGGTGTCACTGGCTATCTTTGGGTTTTATTTATTTTGTCTAAGTTATTTAAGTAAGTTTTGATAAGTTATTTTAACTTTTTGCCCCACATTTTATGGTATACTAGGTCAGTTGGGGATTCTCTGGGAACAAAACCCAAAATTATACCAATATTTCTGTGGGAAATTTGTCTTTGAATAATATTATTTTAAATAGAGTTGACATCTCCAAGAACATGACCACAACGTTATTGAAGTCGAGGTTGTGTGAGTCCTGAGAGGTCCTGAGGCAGAGGTGTGGTCATTGTTTGGGATGGTTTCTTAGGGAAGCTCAGTGTCATGTGATGAGGGCATCAGGTGACTCAGACAGATAGTAGAAATGAGTCAGGAGCCTCTTTTCCAAGATTTCATGTTGACCTTCCAAGATTACTCTCCTCCTAACATTCTCTCTTCTAGTCTCCCATAGACCCACAAGGGCCTCACATCTTTTCTTATCTGTCACTGGATTTTTTTGATTGAGGCCATTCTGTAGAGTAACTGTGACCTCTCTCATCATTTCCCTCTATAATCTTTCCCAGAAACTTTATGTACTTAGCAGATCTAGGTGATGAGTCCTAAATAAATAAAGTAGGAAGACCAATGGGTGGGTTTCAGGAGGTCTAGTTCATTTTCTGGGTGACCTTGCTGGAGCCACCTTGCTTCCCTAAGGCTTGGTTTCTTTATCCATACCAACAACAGGTGAGGTCCAGATGATCATAGTGTGTTCTTTAGGAAGTTCTTCAGGAAGAATGTGAAAAGCGAAGTACTTCAATTCTAGGTATTCCGTTTTATAACATCAGTGATAATTCCCTGTTTTCCAAAAGTGCTATCCCTGGGCACCCAGGCCTGAGTCCACATAGTTTTTCTTCATAAATCCTTTTCCTTCCTCACCTACATCCTATTAGCCACCTGGTATACCATATTTTAATTTGGAAATGCCTTGTATGTACTTCTTCCTGTCTACTCTATGTGTATTAAAATCTACATAACACAAAATTTACCATTTAACTCTTTTTAAGTGTACAATTCAGAAGCATGAAGTATATTCACTTTGTGTACAACCATTACCACCACCCATTTCCAGAACTTTTCCATCATCCCAAACTGAAACTCTGCCCATTAAGTGATATCTTCCTGTCTATTTTTAGTTAATGTGTTCAATTACCAATGTCAATCATTCTGCTACTTCCAGATTGTTTCTCCATTCTCCTGGCTGGCTTCTTTGCCTCTAGATTCTCAAACGTCTGATCTATTGCGTATATTGCTTTGAATTTTATCTTTTGGTTACATTCTTTTTTCCCTTCCACTCCACACTCAGAAATGGACACTAGAAGCTTTACGGTCACACTTCACCCAGCCAGTCCTCTTTCCCACCATTTTTGTTGCAGATGCACTGCGATGTCAGGGCAGTGCTCCTCCAGGCCCCACTTTTTTCTGATTATAACATATTTATTTTACTCCCCTCTGAGATTCAGACATGTTCAGGAATTTGCCCAGAATTGGAGCTCGAGTTCAGACTCTCCCTGGGTTTATGGAACTAGAAGTCAGACTTTCCCCAGGATTATGGAGCTACGGTTCAGACTCTGTCCCAGGGCCAATGTTAGGCCAGTACCTCATCTGATGCAGTGGGTGGTAAGATCCTCAGAGACTGGCCACCTCAGCCAGTTTATCTCTAGCTCCAGATCACTAGTTCCAGCTCTCAGCAGTGCTTTGTCTCTCTTTTGCCTTAACAACAATAACCACCAGTATTATTGAGCTTGTGGACTAGCACCTGAGCTAACCCTTTTCATGAAGTATTTCATTGAATCTCATATTAATCACCATTTTACAAATCTGACAACTAAGTATTAAACTGGTGATTTTTAACTGTGACTGCACATTAAAATCACCTGAGTGCTATTAAATATTGTTGATAGTTGGGCCTGACCCCTTGAGCTTTTGATTCTGTTGGCCTAGGGTAAGACCCAAAAAGCTCACACAGCCAGTAAATGGAGGAAACTGCATTCAAACCTGGGTCACTATAGCTTCAGAACCCAAACTCTGAACCCAGAATTCTCAGACTTCACTGTGGATCAGAATCACTTATGATTCTATAAAAAATTACGTATACATATATGCATCTATATAAATACATATATGAGGAGGCTATTATGGGGCTAAGGTAAGAGCAACCTATAATATTGAAAAACAGACAAAATGAACTGATTCAATGACTCTGATGGGCAACTAGAGTTGAAAACACAGCCTTAGCCATGATGTAGTATTATACCTCTTTGGACCTTATTCAATTAATACCTGACTCCTTACCCATTAATGAAATGTGAGAATGGCATATATTGGAAAGTGCTGAGAGAGATAGAATAACGGTAACAATATTGTATTGTTGAATTTTAAGGAATGAAAATAGGACATGTAATTCTTTAAGTAACCTACATTTGCAAGCCATTATTTGAAATAAACTCCCATTAAGCCATACCCGTGCAATCCTAATTTGGCACAGTGCAATTCTGGTTATTAAATGGCAACTCCACCACATATGGAACTATGTATTCAAAGTGAAAAGAAATAGGACTGGAAAGGTTTTAGCGTAAGGTTTGTAAATGCTCTGAATGCAAGAGCCGACGGGGATGTCCGGTGTACTGCTACTTATTTGAGTTTCTGCAAAGGCAAGCTCGTCACTGTTGCATGTGGTCAGTACCACTAGATTATTAATATCGTTAAGCTGACATCTTGGGAGCAGAGCCATTATCTAATTTCGGCTTCAGATTCAGTTCTGGTTATTGACAAATGGTGGCGTGGGAGCAGAGATTGACTTTGCTGCAACAAAGAGGCCCTAAGAGTATAATGTCTCTGAGGATCCTGTAAAAAGTGCAGTTATATAATTTGTTGAGATGAGTTAAGTGGTAATCATCCTGATGTTTGACATTTACAAATTCTTCCCATAGTACTAGGCATTTAACTTAAGCACCCATTTGACATTGAAGAAGTACTGTTCTTTGTAATACACTCAAAACTTGCCAGTGGGTGTGGTGGTTCTTTCCTTAAAGTAAACAGCTTTAGATTTACTAAAGTCATTATAGAATACAGGGAAATGAATTCACTAGAGAAGTGAAACCCAAGCATCTGAAATGATACTTTGATCTTTAAAACAGGAAACAGAACGGCAGGGTTTGTTGTGGAGACAGACACTTCTTTTAGCAGTGACAATAAGGACATAAGTGACAATATATGGAGACTTGTTGAGGACAATCACAGTCACAACTTCAATAACTGTAAGGGAGGCAGTGTCCATACAAAATTGCACAAATATTTCATCTTGGTAATGACAGTGGTCTCTTCACTTAGAGAAACTCCAGGACCAGACAGGGGATCAATGCTGTTACTGCCTTTCCTTTTCTCACAGTGGGTAACACCTTGTTTTTACCTGGGGCACATTCTATCTCTGTTTATTGTTGATTAAATGAGATATTTCAATAATTATAAATATCTGACATGAAGCTGGTTTGCACGTGTCACTCCATATATGGAATCTGCTCTAGTTATGTGAGGAACATAAAACAGTGTGCTAGGGAAATAGTCACAGTTGAATTGTTATGACTGAGCACTCTGTGTATAGTATACATTCAGATCAAGTTGTCAAGGATTAACTTAAACACAAAAACAGTGTTTAATAAGATTAATGAACTATCAGGGAATCAACTATTGTAGATGAGTCCAGAGACTCAAAATGTAAAGTGACTTTTAAAAAATATATTTACTGTGAAATGTACTGTTGAAAAGAAGGAGAGTATCTTCACTAGCCACAAGGTAGCGAGTTACCGTATCCAGTTGCTTAATGCATCAAGAATACAGGGCTTTCTTTTATGGATATATAGGGTATGTGTATCATATGTATATATATCACTTGTATATATATATGTACATATATCATGTATGTATATGTTTTATATATATATAATACATATACATATGTATATGCCCCTTCCCCCCACACAGCTAAGATGCCTCTGAGAATTGCGTGTAGATGTGAGGTCCTGTCTTCCTACGGAAAGGCCATTTCACCGTAACAGCTCACACTGAGACAGAGCCCTTTACGCAACATGTACTATACCAAGGGCTTTATACAGCGCGCCCCTCACTCGATCCTCACAAATGGTCCCCTGAGAGATACAGCATTCCTCGCTTAAAATGAGAAATCCAAGGCATGGATTCGTTCGTTTCTTTGCCCAGGATTGTGTAACTTGGATGATCCAGAATTCAAACTCTTGTACGCTATAACCCAGGCCCATGCTGCCTGCCTCTCTCATGCACGTAATACCGGTATGGAAAAGGTAGTGGGAGCATTTACAAGACTCAGTAAGGTAAGTAAATTGTATACTGATTCCCAAACCTGGCTGGGAAGCTTGTTAAAAGTATTTCCAAGGAATACTCTTAGAGAGTCTGAGTAAGGAGGTCAGAGGTATGCCTTGGGAATCATCTTCCTAACCAGGTGATTCTGGTGCAGGCGGTCAATACAGCATTGGAAAGCTCTGGATTAGATAGGAATGGAAGCCAAGTGCATTTAGGCAAAAGGAGGCTGTATTTTCTGAAAACACTATAGTCATGGCATGTAGGTATTATTAATAACATGCCTATAGTGTTTTGCATTCATATAATATGAATATAAAAAACAGCTCCTAACACTATAGGATACTAGGATGTTTACTTGGTAAACAGGTACCAGAATGCACAGGTAAAGTGCTTTAGCAGAGGTAGGCAAGAGAAACACCAATTTGGCACAGGAGAGAGAAGGACCACCTCTGTTTGTGGAAGTCAGCAAAGGCTTTGCAGAGTGGTTAACATTTCTGTGCAATTTTGAATTGTCTCTACAAATAAGAAAGAGAAGGAATGGCATTCTAAGTGGAGGAGGCTGTGAGATCACAGGCTGTGAAGTAGGAAAGTGGACAGGCATTTGGGCAGCAACTAGGTTGCACTGTGTTTGGCCCCATGTGCTGTGGGTCACCAGAAACCACTGGCATATTTAAACAAGGCAGCGCAGGAGAGGGCTGCCTTTGAAAAAGACCAATGAGGCCGAAATATGGGGATCGCTTTAAAGGATGTGAAGGTGGAGGAAGGGACACCAGTTGGGTGGCTGAGCAGTGGTTAAGGGGGAATAGGACAAGGCCTGAGCTCCAAGGCAGGGTGACAGAGCATGAAGGAGAGAGGAGAGGGGGAAGCAAGGCATTTGAGATAACATCTGAAAATGATGACAGATTGGATGGGGACAGAGAGTGGCAAGAAAAGGGGAATAGTCATGGATAAGACTAGAGTTTCTGGACTGGTCCATGCAATGACAGTAGCCCTGGTTTATGGGGAAAATCTGTTGTTGGTGGAGATGCTCAGTCTAATCTTAGATTTTCTTTCTATTTTATTGGCAGATTTTTTTCTCATTGTAAATAAATTAATGGAAGTTTAAAAACAAATGAAAGCATAAATGATTTCATTTTTAAAATAATTATAACATTTGTAGAAAAAAGTATATTTATAATTTTATTCAGGCTAAATTGGGGCTGGTCAAAGCCTTGGGCCTTCCTTTAATATTCTTCTTTGTAAAACACACAAGGATCTTACAAACATTTAAAAAAAATTGTTCTGATAGACTGATATTAGAAGTCCAGGCTCCATTAGTCCCAGGGGTTAAACTTAAATCTCTTAAGTAAGTCTTTTTGTAGTTGCTGTCCTGTAATAAAGTGGGTGATGGAATTTTTAAGAAAACATTTTATGGCTCTGCCATAGATGAATTTTTCTACTGGGATTTATATAATGACTTTGGAGAAAGCTAAAACAATGTATAAAATAAAACCCCGTGGAAGAAAAAATAAAGAATTCCCACCTGAAATGATGGAATGCCTACAGTTGTAGCGTTCTGTATTTTGTTTCACTATCTGTTTAATAATTAAAGGCCCTTTAGTAACCAGAAGTTTCATTTTAAAGCACTTCATTCTAAGGTGCTAAGAATTCCATCGGTGGAGAACAAGAACTATTTCCAAACCCGGCAAGGGAAACATTGAAGTGAGAGGCATCTTTGACCTAAGACTCAGTCGACTGAATCTAGATAGTCGTTCTTGTTGTTAGGCAAAGGATCTGTCAAGGTAGGGATCACCTAGTGGGCAGCTGGACCGACTTTCAGGACCGACTATCAGCAAGCCCTTTGGTGCTGTGTTTTGAAATGCTGTAATGTTTGGTTTATGTCCCCACTATGCCCCTTGCTGGCTGCATGCTCTTCAGCAAACCTTCTGAGCTTCCCTTTCCTCTGTAATATAGGGGTGGTAGAACTCGCCTCATGGGCATATGGTAAAAACTATTAAATTAAATGAGGTAATATGTGTTCACATTGCTCTGTAAGTTGAAAGGAATTATGTAATTGTAATTATTACAGTTTTAGACTTGTCTTAAAGTAAAACCAAATGTGTTCCATATTTTTAAACCAGGTATGTATATCTATCTTGTAAGTGTTTTCTCTAGATAGATATCTCCCTGATTATGTTGTCTTCACGCATGTAGTCAGCAGCTAAGGATTTTAAGGCATTATTCCTATGTTTAGGGAATAATGAACTTGAGGAGGCTGTAGGTTTGTGTTATTTGCATTCACAAAATGAGTTATTTGCAATTTTTAACACAACTGGTAACCTCCAACTCTGGAATACACACAACCACTGGTAAGCTGCCATAAATCTGGTTGCTAATACTAAACATAGCTTCTTTTGTAGGATTCCACCAATGGGAAACTGACTTTGAAAACACGTGTTTTTATACTATGCCTGTTCTAAATATACCTAGATGAAAGAGGAAGCACAGCAGAGACACAGCAAGCCAGTTCTAGGAGTCCCAGAGAACAAAATGGAAAAGGGGAGGGAGGGGTTGAACTTTTTGCAGCATCCTCATTAACTCCTGCTGGAGCGCCAGCACTCTAAAGAGATTATTTAGCTTAAAGCAGATCTTCTCTTGGGTGGTTGAAATGTCAAGAGCAAGATCTAACACTCTGCATCAGTGGACTGTACCATAGCCATGAGCCTCTGATGTGTCCTCTTGAGTACAGTGTGTGTGCAGTTGAGAGTGTGTGAATGTGAATGGGGTACAAGGAAGACCGAGATTCCCGAGACATGGATCCTACTGGGGTGTTAGCCATAAGGAACTATGAAACCTTGTGGGAAATCACCTTACCTGTTTGAATTTCATTTCTCTCACCTAGAAGATAAAGTGTAGGATAAGATGCTCATTAAGATTTCTTCCTGTAACATTTTATGGCGTTATGACTGACTGACCTCAGACCTTATGGCATTGTGATTCTAAATGCAATGTTAAAAGAGCAATCTTTTGTCAACCCAGTTTCTGTTTTCTGTGCTCCTGATTGTTCCCTGAGTCAGTGTTGGAGTCTCTTCTCCCCCTTCCAAGGCAGTAGAGGACATATGGGCATCTACATCTGATAATACAAGGTCTCCCACACCTTAAACTAGAACTGATGACGTCATTTGTCAGAAGATTTAGCAGCATCAAAATTGTCCGCATTTGTGATGGATGAAAGCTTCCCAAATGGATGATAGGATAACAGAGTCAAAGAAAAGGGAAGCCAAATTTATTCTTTTGCATTCTACCTTCTGCTAAACCTCCTATTCTGATAAGCCCCTTGAAAACTCACAGAAGAGTTTTTAATCCCTCTAGATGAGAATCTTCCCAAGAAAACAAGTTCTAACCAACTCTTAGGTAGGCAGGAAGTTATGAACTAATAGATACAAATACATGCAATATTACAAAACCTTTGTGCAAAATGACAAATATAACTATCCTATGTGGTTGCTATGTGGGTTATATTTTAATCCTATAAGCTTCACAAGTCAAGGTATAGACATAAAATCACAATTTTGTTCCTCTCTGATATTGGGCTACTGAAGTTTGAAACTTGAATTCTACATTGGAAAATTTCAAAAATATATCTTACAGTCCTTCACCTAAATTAAAATGTGATTGCTCCTTATTGATTTCTTATGATTATTAGTCAACCAAAGTTTGTATCTTCCTCTGTCTCCAGAGACTCAAGGAGTTTTTAGGTTCTGAAGGCATAGATGATGCTAATGATCTCACATTCAAACAAGTCATATAAAAATGTACAATATGTTGAGCCAGGCATTGTAATTTAGAGAGATATGTAAGTGGCATTCGTCCATTCATGTACCAAATATTTACTAAGTATATTCTATGCGTAAGGCATTGCACTGGGTGATACAAAGCTAATCAAGGATTAAGGATTCAATGACCCAATAGGGAAGTTAGACTTGGACAAAAATGACCAAAATTCAAAGTAAAATGAGCTGAGGATATGAGAAGTACAGATGAAGCAGGAAAAATTTCTAAGATTTTAGCAAAGCCTCTTTTTCTTTACCCTCTGTGATGACAGTCCCCAAGACCACCCACAGGTTCAGATGGTTTGCTGGGACTCACAGGACTTAGCATGTAGTCATACTCCCAGCTATGATACAAAGTAAAATCAGCAAAGGGAAAACATGTAAAGGACAAAGTTCAGAGGAAATCAGGAGCAAGTTTCCAAGAGCCCTCTTATGCAATGGAGTCAACAAAAGATGAGCTGAATTCTTCCAGCAATAAGTTATAAAAACATGTGGGACATGTTGTCTACCAGAGAAGTCTTTCAGAGACTCAAGGTCAAAGGATTTTATTGGGAGCTAGTCATGTAGGCATGCTCTGCCTAGCACATACCAAAATTCCAGAGTCCCAGAAGGAAAGCAGGTGATCCACATAAATCACATTATTTGTACAATCAGTGGAGGCAGTGAGCCACTCTTTATCAGTTCTGGGAATGGTGGGAACACTCCTGAAATCCAAGTTCCCAGATGCCAGCTGAACACCAACCTAATAAGCAAACCATTCAAAGGATGACAATCTCTGGCCTGGTATGTTAACTGTTTTCTGTACACCATCAAAAATTATTACAAAAAAGCATTAATGGAAGAAAAGTTCCTAGAATAGTCAATATAACAGAGCTGCCCAAAATTAGGTTGCTTGGAACACAAAGGGAGACAAGAGTTTTATGTAACTATTTTATTTGTGTCTATCTGGTATATGATGAGCTCTGACAAAAAGGAGTGAACACCAGAATGGTTTCTTATTTATTTAAATCTATCATGGGAGTCAATACCCTGGAATCAGAATGATATTTCACTTAGAAATGCACAAATTTTTATTGGGAATGATTGGTGCCAAACACTGCTAGGTGCTGGCAGCGTGAACCAGTCAGAGCAGATTCCTGCCCACACAGAGCTCACCAGTGGATACGTTTCACTTCCTGACCCCCAGCTCAATAATGCTGAGTTCAGTGAGGAGAGGAGGAGAGAGGAAGAGTAGGTGAAGAAGGTTCGAGTTCCTCATTAGGGCAGCAGGGCCTTTACAGCCCAGGGGACCTTAGGCTGGGAAAGAAGAAAGACCCTAAGAACACAGCTCTGGACTCCAGCAACATGCTCTGCTGCCCCCTAAACGCCAGATCAGCCTTTCTAGGACACAGAATCATGGGCCCTAAGGCTAAGCCAGCTGAAACAAACACCAGGCCCACAGCTAGAGATGTGAGAGCCCTCTCCAGTCTAAGAACTCTCACTAACCAGCTAGAGGCAGCACAGAGGTGCCCAGCAGCTGATGGCACAGGTGTGGCCAGCCTCATGGAGGCCAGCGCCTCCTCGAGGTAGCTTTCTGTCACCAGGCTTGTGGCCTACTCTTTGTGGAGGCCCTTCTCATTGGCCTAGGGAAGTACTTCTTGACTATGCAGTTGTTGGCAAATTCCTCCCAACAGCTGCCATGCTGCATCTCCTACACATCAGACATCCCTGTAGATCTCTTTCCTTGACTCTGTCACCAGGAAGTGTTACTGAGAAAGGAGTCACTATGGTATTTTAAACTCAGGAAATTAGCCAGATTCTAATCCCCACAAACCACTGTGCAGCTGTGGGCAAGTTTTTTGCCTTTCTAAGTAGCCATCTTCTTACTGATACAAGAGGATAATAGTATTTCCCAGGGCTGTGGCCAGGTTTCAATGACATTTTACATCTCTGTAACCTAGCATGGCCACTGACACATGGTAGGCAAACTCAGTGAGAGCTCCTGTCTCCTTTCCTTGCAGGAGCTCTCCCATCTTGGGGTTAGGGGACACTGAGCAATGTTCCCATAGTTTTAGAACCAAGGGCTCCAGGAGTCCCCAGACCTCTTCAGACCTCTTCTTTTTCTCCTGCCTGTAATGTCTCCTACAGTCACATTACAGAATGAATCTGAAGAGGGCTGTTGCTTCTGTTGTTCCATGCTCCACACACAGAACTCACTGGAGACATTAGAACATTTGATGCCAGGGATCGCCCGTGTTCCACTCCCCCATTGCTGTTTCTTCTTACTTTGGTCTTTGCTAACAAAGGACAAAGAAAAAGTCAGTGGATTGAGGGACAATGAAATTAAGCCAGGCTCCCTTTTCCGTAATGGTATGTGTGCTCTCTTTTGTTTAAAACTGTATGAGAAATTTTTTTTAAAAAAATTCTCTTGCATCTAATTCCTGTTCTGCCTCCTTTGATCTCCATGGGTGGCATATATTCTAAGTCTCCACTGTAGAAACTGAGGGATTGGCTTTAGGTGAGGGGGTTAGGCCTCTGGTCTCTCAGCAAAAGTTTGTCTGGACCTCTGAATCTGGCTCTTGGAATAGGCCTCTTTTATTATATCGTCTCTGAACTAGAACTGCAGTGGTATCCATGGCAGAGGTCTAGCAAACCCATGGTGTGGCAGCATTATAGGACATAGCTCTCCTCCCTGTACTAAAAGGCAGAATTATGGCATTCTCTCATGTCATAGTCCCCTCTCTTCCTGACAGGCTGTTAGAGTTGACTTCAGAGATGCTGGCTGCCAACACAACTGACTATTCCGTGATCTGCAGTGCTCACAAATGGTGCAATCCTACTTAACTTTCCTTATTGTGGTTCTTCATATAACCCTGAGAAGCAGGTCAGGTCCTCAAGCATGGTCCTAGGCAGGAATTCTTAATCATAACAGTTATTTGGGGGGGAGGCAGGGAAATCAGTAATTGCCTTAGAAAGCCAAACTGGTCATGTTTGTGAGGCCACATGAGTAGTTCTTCCGACTATGATAAAATTAAATAACAAAATAGTGTGAATTCCTTTTGGTTCATCCTGCCTCTCTGAAGAAACAGGTATATGTTTTTGTGGCTGTTTTATTTTTTTTCCCCATGATTTGAAGAGTGAGTGACTCTTCTCAAATATAGCCAGAAATGTAGTCAAAAGAAGAGTATGACTCCAGGGGAAGAGGAGTGGATTGAGAATTGGGAATTATGGGTTGTGTTTAGTCTAACTATTGATTTAACCTCTGAGCAAGGTACTTAACCTCTTGTTCTCAGGCACTCTTCCCCACCTCTTGTATAATAATTCTTGACTAACAGATGTTTTCACAGCTACATAAAAAATCAGCAAGATGATTGAGCAACTCCAAATTGATTGGCTCTGTCCACAGGCACAGCTCAGAGCCATCAGGCATTAAAAGCAATGACATGACAGGACTAAGAACTTATGCTGGCATGTCCCGCTTTCTCTATAAAATCTGTGCTTGTTTGTAGTACAGTATGCTCTCCCTCAAAACCCCATGAGTTTCAGAAGTGATTGTCTATGCCTTGTTATGACATGTCCCTTCTTCACCAGACTCCTATAAGGTAAACAATAATAGCACACACTCGTTGAGCGCCTTCTATAGGCCAAGTCCTCCTCTCAAAGCTTCTCAGGTAACAATCCATTTGTTATGAGCCTCATAACAACTCAAGAAGTAGGTGCAGCTGAGGAAACTGAGGCACAGAGAAGTAACTTGCCAAAGTTCCACAGCTAGCAAGAGACAGATTTGAAACAAGAAGTCCTAGAATCTATGTACTTACCTATATCACCCTGCCTCTGTCAAAAGGAGAATGGCCTTCAATAAGAAACTACGGCAAGGTCACATCACAAAGTTACCTTTTTTTTATTTTAATTGTAGAGATGGGTCTTAAACCCAGGCCATGTGTGTGTGCTGTGCATTAGAGTGTTAAAAAATCCCAAACTTTGGAATGAGATAGGCATGCGTTCGAATCCTGGCCCAGCCAGTCTTTACCCTAATCTTGCTGGGCATCAGTTTTCTAGTCTATAATATTGGGTGAGTAATGCTTACTTTTGGTATGATTTTGAAGGTTAGGTGAGCTATTGTGCATGAAGCACTAGTCTAGGTTCTACAATCCAGTGGAGACTCAGTAAATATTAGCCATGATAAGGATGATGCGGCTCTGTAGGTGGTAGTTTCACTGCAACCCTAACTGGGCAGCATTGAGCCTGAGCAAAGTAGCATTGATTGGAGTTAAACAAGCTTGCAGTCGGAGGGTTTAACCACCATCGACTCTCTGCTGCCCTGTAGGAAAATGCAGCCTGAGCCACAGGGCACACTCATTATCTTAAGACTCTCCATTGGCATGTTCTTCATAAGGGGTGTGCTCAGAGGAGCCCCATGGGGTCTATGGAGCACGTTCCTTCTCCTTCATGTAGCAATTACTTACGAGCTCTGGTCAACTGGCTCTAATTGAAGCACTTTAACAAGTGGGTTTGCAGCTTCTCTCCATCCCGAATACATCTCCCTTTCCCACAGTCAGTAACTTCCACTTCACTCTATTTTTCATGGCAGTTGGGGGTAGAGGCTGGGAGCAGGACAGTGTTGCTTAGCAGCGAATGTCAGAGCTGCTGTGTGCTTTTGTGTTTTTTTTATGCCAGGGTTTTTGTCACTCTGTCTGATGGAATCATACTGGCGTCCTCCCTTGTCGGAACCCCATGGGTCAAGGGTAGGCGTGTGCATGCTTTATAGACGCGTCCCCGTCCCTGCCTGGTGTCTGCTCAAGATGATGGTTGCTGCTGGTTTTGTTTAACAGACACTTCATGCTGCAAATTCTCAAGTGCAAATCACCTTTTGTTTCTTTTATCCTTGGCAATAATGAAGGGCTGAACTGGAGCTTAAATAATTCTTTCAATGAATACATTAAACAGACTCTTTCATTATAGATGTTCAAAGAATGAAAATAATTTGCACAAAGCCACATTTCCTTCACAAAGTTTTAAAAGAAGTGAGGGAACTGCCATTGAGGGAACAATTAATTTTGTTTCTGTAGGAAAATGGGGAGGGGGCAGATGAAATATGTTTCAAGACTTTGGAAAAGATTTCTGGTGGGAACATTTAACAACTGAGTAAAACATTCCCTCGGGAAAGACAGTGCTGTTTGGATCTGTGTTTCTGTGGCAGTTTCTTATTATCTTCAGAGTGGATGAAGAAGAGAATTCTCTCCTGATTTGGAGAGTTAAAACTTACTACAAAGACAAGGGAGTAATTTTGACAGTGACATTTCTGTAAAGGCTATAGAAGCCACTTAGCATGTGGTAATATTGTATATTTCTTTATGGCTGAACTTACACATATGCAAAATTGGCTATTTAAACCCTCCTTCTCCTATTTTTTAACGCCCCTTTCCATTCTTCCTACTATGTCCCCCTGGTCTTTCCCATTATTGACTTTCTTTTTTGGTTGAACTAAAACCAATATTTGCAAATATAGTAGCTTTTTAGAGGCAGAGAATTTTAAAACTTTATCTTAAAGGAGAGAATCGCGACTTAAAAGAATGAAACACCTGGCACTGAGTCCCCCAGCTCAGCCTGGTACATGTACTTCAGCATCTTTCATTTAGGTCAGCGCTCCTGCCAAGGTACCAGTCCAAGGATGCTACTCTGTGTTTCAAAACAATGAGACCATAGTGGAGTTACAGGAAAACGAACTCTGACTCAGTGCAATGAAGACATTTTCCTCCTGATATTTAGAACTGTCAGGAAGTCAGCAGGATGCCTCGGGAAGAAGCAAACCCGTAGATAACAGACGTGTCCAAACAGAGGCTGTGGGCGCTGCCGCGAGAGTGGGAGAGAGGAAACGGCTTCATTCTGGTGAAGGGTCTGTGATAACTATGCCCACATTATTTAGATATAACCTGATAATTCTGACAACTAAAGAGATAAAGCAACTCTCAGTGGTATTTATATGTTAAAAATGGACTGTCGAAGATAGACGACTCCAAAAGCCAAAAGAAAGAAATTACACAGGTGTAATAGTAGCAAGAGAGTTAAGTTTTCTTGAACAATACTCCATAGGTACTGTGTATTATGCACAATTACCACTACCATTGGTTTTCAGTTCTTTGAGGACCATGCAATGGTTTATTTGGTAAATTATTTGGTAAGTTCTATATCTATTGTGTCTCAATTTCTTTCTTTGTGAATGACTCACATTAATGACTCCTAGTGCTTTGCAAACTCAAAGACATTTTAATCATCATTTTAGCTTTATTAATCTATTGATAACCTACAACAGTCCTTTCATTCTGCTGATATTAAAATTGCATGATTATGGTACTGGAATAATTGAATATCCATGTGCAATAACATGAACCCAAATACAGACCTTAGACCTTTTGCAAGCATTAACTCAAAAGTAAACCACAGATATAAATGTAAAATGCAAACACATAAAACCTCTAAACTAAAATCTACAAAACAATTGATGTGACTTTGAGTTTGGTGTTAAGTTTTTAGATATAACACCAAAAGCATGATCCATTAAAGAAAACTTAATAAGCTGAACTTTATTTAAATTAAAAGCTTTTGCTGTATAAAAGGCACTAATATAAGAATGAAAAGACAAGCCACAGACTGGGAGAAAATATTTGCAAATTAAATATCTGATAAAGGACTCATATCTAAGATATGCAAAGAACTCTTAAAACTCAACAATAAGAAAACAAACAAATGGGCAAAAGCTCTGAATACACACTTCACAAAAGAGTATAAAAGATGACAAATAAGCATATGAAAAGACATTCAGTGTAATTTTTCATTAAGGAAATGCAAATTAAAACCCATGAGATATCACCATACACCTGTTAGAGTGACTATAATCCAAAAACTTGACAATACCAATTGCTGAGGAGGATGCTGCCACGCAGCAGGAACTTTCATTCATTCTAGTGGGAATGCAAAACATTACAGCAACTTTGGAAGTTTGTTGGTTGTTTCTTACATAATCTTAACGTGTGATCCAGCAATCATATTCCTAGGTATTTAGTCAACCAATGTGAAAATTTATGTCCATGCAAAAACCTGCAGACAAATGTTTATACAAGCTTTATTCACACTCATTAAAAACTGAAAGCAACCAAGATGTCCTTCAATAGGGAAATGGAATACTATTCAGCAATAACAAGGAATGAGCTCACAAGCTATGCAGACATTGATCAATCTTGAATGCAGATTGCCAAGTGAAAGAAGCTAAGCAGAAAAGCCTACTTATTGTATAATTCCAATTTTATGTCATTCTGGAAAAGGCAAAATTATGCTATAAAGATAGTAAATAGATCAATGGTTACCAGAGTTTGGGGGCAGGGGCCGGGTTGACTAGGTGAAGCACAGGGGGAATTATTCTGTATAAACCTGTAATGATGGATACATTACACTAAGCAGCACATATTTTTTGAGCACATGCTATCTGCAAGGCATGTGTTCAAACAATATCTGTTGAACATTTGGTCTTCAGTGAATGTGGTAGTGGTCCCTTATAAAGAACTCATAGGACTCAAGGGTTTGGGGGACTTTCATTTTATGCTCTGTCTAAACTTCTATATTATTAAAAAAATTACAAGAATGTATTCAGATATACATTTGAAAACATGAAATTTATTGTGTAGACTTTTATGGTGATTCAGTGCAAATACAAAACAAATTCATTGTGTTCCACATTTCTTAAGTGGTTAACACTTTTCTTTCTCTCTCTCTCTTTCTTACTCTCTCCCTAGCCCCACTTCTCTTTCAGGATTCTGTCTCTTTGAGGGCAGGGATCTTATCTTTGAATTATTCACAGTTTTTAGCACAGTTTTCAAAAATGTATTTAGGTTCTTAGGAATATTTATTTAATACAATATTATGCTTTAATTTGTAAGAAAATGCAGTCCTGTATTCAAATTCCAGCTCTACTACTAGGCAGGGTATATAAGCTCTCTGTAACTTAGTTTGACCAACTATAAAATAAAGATAATATTACTGAATTTATCTTGCTGATTTGTGAGGATTTGATTCTAACAACAGAAAACTTAGACTAATTTTTTATACAAGTTAGGAGTGCAAGAAATGGCTTTGAAGAAAGTGGTGGCTACAGATTGATAGAAAGAAATGACATATTTTAGTTAATCAGGAAAAAAGGCTCAGCAACTAGAATAAGAAAGATGTAGGTAGGTGGTATGGTGAGGAGGTGTGGGGATGGCTTACCATTCAGCACCTGTTGGGCATAGTCTTGGTTTCCATCAGCCCATTCATTGCTTGGAACCAAGTTGCAGCTGGCCCATTTGTATTACTGTAGAATGGGCATAATATTGGGGGATTCCTTCTTCTTAGCTGCTCCTAACACTGGTGAGGGTACCCAAGAGGTGAATGCACTTGACCTTTTATAAGTCTCATTTTCACAGCCATTGAGTAAGCAAATAGGACTTTCCATAGAGCTTTGAACACAGAATGTAGGTTCAATTGCTATTTGTTGATTGACCCATTCTTTTGTTCCACAGGACCAAGGCAGCCAAAGAAGCTGTCATCTAGAGACTGTTCCATTCCATTGATTGGGCTTCAGGGATACACATAAGTAGGAATGAAAATGAGCATGGGTGGTTTGCAGTTCTCAGGGCACATGTCATTATCTTTTGCAAGACAGTATATCCTATCATTCTCTACAGTTGCATAGTATGAAGCTTGTATCTCCATATAGCAGATACCACCTTCTCTTTGGCATTTTAGGAAGCTGCTATCTACCATTCTCTTCTTCCTACTAGACTATAAGATCGTGGAAACCAGAGGCCATATTTATTCATGTGTCCAAGCCTTCCAGCACCTGATACAGTCCTTACAACATAGTAGAAGCTAAATAAATATTTGTTGAAATGAAATAAGGTGACAAAGGACCAAAAGCTGCTTCATCAATGTAAAGAAGGCTTAAAAACCTTAGAAACAGTAATGTTTTCACAACAGAAAACCTGACAAACTTTTAGAGTTTAAAAAATAGAGTTTGGGAAGTGAAGGGAGTGGGCTTTTTGGAACTGAAGGGGAAAAAAAGCTCACATTTTTTCAAGTCTACATAGTATAAACAAATGGAACATCCTATTTTCAATTTGAGTTTGAAAAAGAATGTTTATTTAACATTCAGTCACCTACACTTCACTGACAGCCAAAAAAACAAGGATGATTAACAGAGTAGAGGAATTTATTTGGTTACTATAAAACAGAAATGTCTCTTAAAGTCAAGATCAGATACTAAAGTTGAATCAAATGGGAATCTGCAAAAATATAATTAAAACGTGCAGCATCTACAAGGAGTGAGCAAAATGTTGGAAGCATCCACAAATTTTGTCTAGGAAGGACAAGAATGCGCAAATTACAAAGTTCTAAGGAATCTTACCTTTAATAAATAAGTACATTTTTATTTTATTTTTTTTCACTTCTCCCAGGGTATTGATAACAGTTGAGATTAGGTTCCAGGCAATGAAGCTATAAAAATTAATAAGCAGTACCTTCAAATGACTCATTAGCTAATCCTTCATTATTATCCATTTTGTAATGGGTGACACATTTAACACATTTAGTAATATACTCAGGGGCACATTTAAATGAAAAGAGTTTGGTGAAGCAATTTGAAAAACATGAAAATATTTTTATATTAGTGTTAAATTTGCCTAAATTCCAGTTGATTACATATAAGATATGATCTGCGTCTATATGGAATACATGTTTATAGTCCTTTTCCTCATCTACCCGCACTTTAATGTTTTTGTTTTTAACCTCTAAAAGGAAAAAACATTCTAGACTTATATAATTGAAATGTTTGTTTTATGATTATTCACCAGCATGTTTTCCAACAGAAAGTGTTTATGGAGCACTGGGAATTTTTAAGGAGCTTCTGCTGTAGAGGAACAGATCAAGTACCATTTTACCCGCCTCTGGAGAGTAGCTCCTCGGGGCCAGGATACTCTCATAGGGTTAGGAATCTGGAAATGAAAGAACTGGACCCTTCTTTCAAGGAGCTTATGGTCTAGTGGGGAGACTTGCCAAGATAGAGTTGAGCTGAGTAGGCGTTAACCAGTAGACTTTTATAGGTGAACATGCAAGTCAGATCGAACTAAAAATTCAAAGGCATAGAGGATTAGATGATATAGTGTGTTAGGACAGCCACAATCCATCCCTTGTTGCTGAAGCATTAAGAGCAAAGAGGGAAAAGCGTTAGAGAAGAGTCTTCAGGGATAGAGGCCCAACAACAACAAAAAATCTTTGGAGGGCTTTAAAAGGTTAGGTTAGGTTATAATCTGTAGAACTTTGCTACAAAAGTGTGGTTGCTGGACCACAGTATCAGCATCACCAGGGAGTGTTTTAGAAATGCATAATCCCAGGCTCCAATCCAGATGTCCTAAATTAGAATTGATATTGTAATGAGACTCCCAGTTGACTGACTCATATGTACATTAAAATTTGAGGAACACTGCAAGTAGAAAGTGAAGAGTTCTTGAAGCCTGATATGCCAGAGAGACATGATAGGAATTGTTTTTTAAAAGCTCACTCCAGCAGCAGTGTTTTGGACTGAAGAAGGGATAAGATTAGAAGCAGAGAGATGACCAAGAAAAGTGCTATGGTAGTCCAGGGAAGAGCTGAACAAACCTGGAGGTGGAGAGTCAAGGAGGAATGACATTCGGGAGGTAGCTGGGCTGGGATGTAGCAATTAATTTAATGTGGGGGGAAAAGAATATACAGATTATAGGCAGACTTACAGGTTTCTGGCTTGAGTCACCTGGGAGGATGTGGTGCCAATATGGACAGAGTTTGTAGAAAGATGAGCACATTTGGAAGGTCTGAACAATATGATGAATTCAATTTGAATTATTCAATCATCAGTACCTATGAGGCATTTGTTTGGTGATGCTTAATGGGCAATTGGTTGCATGTATCTGGGGTTTGGAATAAAGATATATATATTTGAAAGTTATTTATCAGTGCTGTCTGAACACATGGTCATGGAAAAGATTTCCAGGAATAAGTTATAGAATAAGATACAAGTGGCATAAGGATGGAGCACCAGAAAACACCGGCATGTAAGGGATGAGCAGAGGAATACCAGCCTATGGGGTGATGGAAGAGAATCTGAAAGGTGCGGTGTCATGGAAAGGAAAGGATAAGGCAGTTTTAAGCAAAAGAGTGTTGCCCACCAGGTCACAATTCATGCATGTAAAATGAAGACTGGAAAATGCCTATTAGATGTGATACCTAGGAAGTCATTGATAATTTCAGCCAGGGAAATTTCAGTTGGATGATGGTATAAAAAAATCAGAGTTGCTATTTGCTGAGTTTTGTGGAGTCATTAAGTATAATGAAAGCTTTTTTCTAGAAAAGCGGCTGTGAAAGGAAGGAAAATTTTTGCCTACTAGACAAAGTAGCACAGATTCAAGAAGAGGCTCTGTTTTTCTTCTCTCTCGCTCTCTCTCTCTCTCTCTCTCTAGTACAAAAAAATGAGCATAGAAAAAAGAGAAAAGGGAGGGAAATGATGGCAACATAGGGAAAAGAAGAGAGTAAATGGAATAAGATCCCTTTGGGGCAGCAGTTGATGGAATTTAGAGTACAGGTGGAAGAGAATTGCCTTGGCCAGGAGGAAAGACATGTTAACCTGTGAGAGACCAATGGAAGCATGGGGCAGGGGCATGGAAATTTGGGGAGGCAGTAATTATAGGGTATTGACATCTAAGGGACTTATTTTTTTTTTCTGTGAAATAGGAAACATTTGCATAGAAGGAAAAGGAGCTAATAGAAATGGGAGCCCCCATGGAGAATGAGGAAAGAAGCTGACCATGAAATGCAATGGATGTGTGCAACATTTTAAACTATTCATCTCAGATTCTTGATTCTGGAAAACGTATTATGGTAGTTTTTGCATTATCTAGTTTATTGATTTAATGAATGAACAGATCCAAATATGTTTGAATTATCCATCATCTGTGATCCTTGTGTATGGTCACAGAGGCTGTTATTTAGATGACTGAGAACTACACAGTGCTCAACAGATGCTAAAGACCAAACAAAAAACTCTTGCACAACTAGGGGAAGTAAATGTCAGTGAATATCAACATCTATTATAGAGGAAGCGGGGAGTGAGAGTGGAAATAGTAGAAATAATTTTAGCTAATTAATCCATAGTTTCTCAGAGTTGAAAAGACTCTGAGTTCATCTACATGGTTTTATCAGCTCCCGTGCAAATGCCTCCAGTGTCAGGGTCTTCATTACCTACTAAGTAGCCTACTCTAAGCTTAAGATACTATATTTAATTGTTTGAAAGGTTTATTTTATCAGGATAAAGGGCTGAATTTTATTTCCCTGAAACTAGATGTGAAAAATTGATTTTCATTCAAGTCAACAAATGTAGTGCATATACTAAGTTTAAGGTATTGTTCTTGGCCTTGCAGGAGGATCAGTCCCTGACCTTATATCTTTACAGCCTAGTAGGGAAGGTAAGACAAGTTCCCAGATGACCAGAGAGATGAAAATACATGCCATTAGAGAAGTAATAATATGCTTTGCTTTTCTTGTTTAAAAATGAGGTGCCAGGAGTCATATCTCAACAAATTATGATATACATCTACTACACCCCCTCCCAATCCTGTTTACATTGGAACGTCCACATGTTTTTTCAGCCAAGTGAGTCAGTCAAGATGGAAATACTAATTAATTTGAGTAGACATGTTCTGCTAGCTCATACTGTCAAAAAAAAAAAATCCCCGGTATTAATAATACTACCAAACTCTGTATAGTATTTTATAGTTTACAAATCACTTTTCACAATCATCATAACTACTCTGTAAGGTAAGTATTATTGTTCTCCCTCATTTACACATGAAGGACCTAAGACTCAGATTTGGGATTTTACCCAAATCACACAGCAGGAAAGAGGGGAACTAAGACTTCCACCCAGATTATATGACTCCAGATCTCACTACAAGAGCAGGACCTCTGTGGATTCAGTAGAGGGGAAGTTATAGCAAAGTTCAAGATATGACTGCAGGAAGTTCAGGACATGCTCCTGTAAGGGCCACGGTTCTATATATAGGTTTGGGAATCATCTGCCCAGCAAAGATGGCTGACTCACTGAAAGCAGGAAAGAATGTCAAGTCAAGAAATAATAGAAAAAAAGATGCCCATGGACAGAGCCCATGGTTAGTGGGTTGGAGACAAAGGAGAAGCCACTAGATGAGAAACCAAAGGAATGGCCAGAGAGTTAGGATCATTCTCAATTATTATAGAAACCAAGGGAATCACATCAAGCTGAAAAGCTGCTGTACAGCTAAGGAAACAACAAAAGGAAGAGACAACCCACAGAAAGGGAGGATATGTTTTCAAACTACCCATCTGACAAGGGATTGATAACTAGAATATATAAGGAGCTCTAACAACTTGATAGGAAAAAAATCAAATAATCCGATTAAAAAATGGGCAAAGGATCTGAATAGACATTTCTCAAAAGAAGACATACAAATGGCCAACAGGTATGTGAAAAAATGCTTAACATCATTAATCATCAGAAACATGCAAATCAAAACTACAATGAGATATCATCTCACCCCAGTTAAAATGGCTTTTATCAAAAATACAGGCAATGATGAATGCTGGTGAGGATATGGGGAAAGGAGAACCCTCATACACTGTTGGTGGGAATGTAAATTAGTGCAACCGCTACAGAGAATAGTATCCTCAAAAAGCTGAAAATAGAACTGCCATATGAGCCACCAATCCCATTGCTGGGTATATAGCCAAATGGAGGGAAATCAGTATATTGAAAAGATATCTGCACTCCCATGTTTATTGCAGCACTATTCACAACAGCCAAGATTTGGCATCGACCTAAGTGTCCATTAGTGGTTGAATAGATAAATTGTGGTACATATACACAATAGAATATTATATAGCCATAGAAAAGAATGAAATCTTGCCATTTATGATAACATGGATGGAAGTGGAGAGCATTATGTTAAGCAAAATAAGCCAAGCACAGAAAGACAAATTCCACATGTTCTTACATATATGTGGGAGCTGAATATGAAAAACAATTGATCCCATGGAGACAGAGAGTAAAATAATGGTTAATCAGAGGCTGGAAATGGTAGCTAGGAGTGGGGGATGAGCTGGGGCTGGTTAATAGGCGCAAGAATATAGATAGATAGAATGAACAAAATTTGATAGCACAAAAAAGTGAGTATAATAAAAAATAAGGGTATACTTTTTAAAATAAAAGAGTGGAATTGGAATGTTTCTAACACAGAGAAATGATAAATGCTTGAGGTGATAAATACCCCAATTATCCTGATTTGATTATCACACATCCTATGCCTGTTTCAAAACATCACATGTACACTATATAGATACACAACTATTATGTACCCATGATAATTTAAAAAAATAAAAGAAATCAAGGGGGAGAGACTTTCAAGAAAGAAGACGTGATCCTCAGGGGATGATGATGAGGACACTTGGGTGGAAGACAAGTCTTGGTGAGTTTGGAGAGCGGAGCAGTGATGACAGAGGTCAGGGTATAACGAGCAAGTAGGCAGAAAGGAAAGCAAGGCTAGAAGGTAGTGACGAGGACAGAGGCAAGTAGGTGGATTCTGTCTCCCAAGAACTTGAAGACAGCTCTCACATATTCTTGCTTCTTCCCCTCTCAGGCAAAAAAGTCCTTGATTAATTCAGCTGATTGTCATGTGCTTTCCAGATAGCCACTACTATCATGTTTTCTTTCTTTAGGAATTGTTGGTTTGTCAGTTGTCCTTATTCAAGTTTGCCATCTAGAAATTAACTCTGTACCCAATCAATGTTTATGGTCTGTTGAACATGGAGTAGAAAAACTATCATGTATTTTGTTTCCTACGCTGTGTTTTTAACAGCAGCCCACATTTATATTAGCCACATTTAACTGTAGACTCACTGAGCTTGCAGTCAGCTGTGACTGCATGTCATCCACATCCTGTACTTGCCAGCTTGTGGGGAGACAACCCAAACAGGGGGTGGGGACACTGGAGCCATGGGGTGGAGAGGGCACAGGACTGGCATTGGGAAACCTACATTTTAGTCTGGACTCTGACACTTACTGGATATATGCTTTTGGGAAAGTCAGTCTACTTCTCTCTGGCTCCAGAGGGAGCTAGATTAGATGATTTCTAAGACTCTGTCAAGCTCTAAAAATTTAGAAATTAGTAACTGATAAAAAATCCTTCATTAATTTACTACTCAGTTATATATAGAATTCATTTCTGTGCCAGGCACTGCTAGGCTTTCAAAACACAGAGATAAGACAGGAGTAGTCCTAATCCACGCATCTTAAAGTCTCAAGGTCATGTTTTGAAGCTGAAAGGTCTTTGGTTAAATGCAAGGAGGAAGACCAAAGGCCCAGTCAGTGCCCTGAAATCACTTCCTGCCAAAGGGGTATGCGAAAAGGCAGAGGCTTTGAGGACTTTCAAAATATAAGATGAAGAATAAAGTCCTTACATTGAGAATTATACCAGGAAGTGATCACTTCATATCATTCCGTAGCTATCAGAATTATGTATGGAATGAGAGAATAGAAGAGTATGATACTAAAATTTTTTCCAGAGGCTTAGTACTTATAAGAACCACAGGCACTTATATTGAAGAAGATGTTAATAATTACACCATTCATAATATGGAAATATCACTATATGGCTTTAATGTTACCTACCCTAAATGTAAAATTTCTTCCCCCAGGAAATACATAGACTGAATTTCAAAAATAACTTGAGAGTTGAGAAACTGGAAAAAAAAAAAAAGTTTTGAGAACCAGCTGCCATTTGTGTGAAGTACATTTAGAATGACAGAAATGGGAGGGGAAGAAAGAGGGACACTAAGAATGCTTGCTATGCTTTGAGTGAGAACCACCCCCTCTTTCCTTGGGCATTTTCTTGAGATGCTGAGTAAATATTTGACATTCTTTAACTTACATATACAATTTAAATACTGATATACATTTCTCCCAATTTTTTGTGTTTACATTTCTTAGAGACTGGGCCATGCGGTATGTGTGTATGTGTGTCGGGGTGACAGTGAGCTCACAGATATCTGCGTTACCCTACTGATAGTAGTATTAAAGCACTATCCACAGAATTGCGCTTTGAACATTTTTTTCAAGGGGGGATAAATCTGCATGGGTCCAAACTATTCTCTCCTATTTTTTCCTCCAAAATACTGGCACATGCTAATGAGACTTCTAGCCATTGATAAGAGAAACATCTAGAATTTGTGAATCAGTAAGAGCTAACTTGTGCACAAAATGATTTAACTTACAACTTTGACTATTTTACATGTAATTAAAATCATTGAGCTAACTGAAAACAGTGAGTATCTGAAGTACTCCTGCATTTCCGTGCTAGGATGAAGAGGAATGCTAGAACAGTAGTGGATTTGGAGCTAGATAAAGGCATTGTGGGTGATAATCATGGAGACAGAATCAGAGCTGTCTCTAGTGCACTAGTTGTGATGATTATTTCAAAACCTATAGAGAATTAACTGAGACTTCAGTGTGGAGAGAGTAGAAAGAAGCCCTTATGGAGTTCCCAACGTTTCCTTGGTTTCGTGGAGACTGTGTGGCCTTTTTTGATAGAGATAGGGATGGTAAATTGAAAACATTAGGCCTAGTGTGATAGTACTTGGATCAAAAGAAGAAGAGATGCTGTTGGTTTAGGTTCTCCTAGATTCCTGTCCTGATCAAGACAGGATTAGGAGTACTAGAGGTTTACTGGGGAAAATGGTAAGGGAGACTGGAAGAGCCATCAGACTGCAATGCATGCCTGTCTTCTGTGAAGGAGAGAGGAAACACAGAAGGTTAGATGGGCAGAGTCTCAGAGTGAAGCCCAGTGCTATGAAAATCTTGGCCAGAGAGTGGGGAGTCCTTGAGTGGAAGTCACCCTCAGAGAAGTTCTGCATCTCTCAAGAATGGACCTGCTCTAGCATCTCCACTGTTCTCAGTCATTGAAACAGCCCTTGTAAAGGGCCTCAATGCAGACAAAGAGGTGGAATCAGAGTACAGCATCTCAGGCTGTCTGTTAAGACAACAGACTCCTTTGTGGCAAGAGATCTGGTTGGTTCACCTTCATAGCCGCCAACAGAGCTGATGTAAACTAAGCAGGAGCAAAGAAAGAAGCTCATTCCCTAATTAATCTTCAGCTTGATTCAAAATATGAGTGGTTCCCTGCCTTTCCACTCCTCTTTGCTAAGAAACTCACTTTAGAAAAGCCAAGATAATGTGGATCAATAGAAACATTTGCCAAGTGTACAGTCTGAAAATGTTGAATCCAAAAATGTTGATTTCTACCACTGCATGTGTATATAGACATTTTTATGTTCTTCTTCCATTTTTTTCCCTTCATCTTAACCTTTTCCTCCAACTGCTCAACTCTTTCCCTTAATTCTTGGCATTGAGCATTTCATCTTACATGTAAAATATAAAGCATACACACACACACAGAATTTGAAGACCATATCTGCTTCTCCTTGTCATCAGAAGATGTGACAAAGATGTGGCCATCTACCTAGGAGTGCATGCACAAAATTCTGACTTTTCTATTTCATATATTCTTTCATTATCCAAGTGTAGATCTTAATCATAGCGCTTTGCAGCAATACTTTCTGAAGTGGAGTGTCTTTAGAATTCTTTGGAAACCCTGTTGCCAAAGAGGTAACAGGGTATAAGATGTTTTTAAATGTTTGAAGATGATAAGGAAGAAAAGGATTGTCTATATGTTTGGGGAAACTTGCTGCCTTTCTTGAATTATTTGGCTGTTTTGCCATCTTATATATGTCAAGGGAGATTTCTCAAAACCCACACGTTTTCTCTGTCCTACACCTAGAAAGGAAGGTGACTTATGTTCCCCCTCACATGAAAAAAAAAAAAAAAAAGAATTTGCTGAAGATGGTCTCTAAAGGTCTTCTGGGCACTTCCATTTCAGTGCCTATGTTTATAACAAGTTGCAGCAATGCGATAGCTTGTCAATAGATCAAGATCAAGCCCACATTATATACAGCACATACCCTCTGATGGAACTCCTTTTGCTGCTTTTTCTTTATATAATCCTCTGTGAGGGTAAAGTTCTTTACAAAATTATGTTTGTGGGATTTTTGATTTTTTAAAATTTTGTTTTGTATTTAGAATCCTTGTCGTGTCAAGGTGTAGATATCTATCTACCTTAAAGATAGATATTTCTTTAAGCATAACTTTTTTCCACCTATAAAGATTATTTTGCTAGGGTAATGGAGTTTCTTTTCATTGACATTCTGGGACAGATCTTTAAATTCAGCTACATCTGGTCACCTTGCCTTAAACCATATTATAGCTGTTTCTCTAAATCAGACCTGAACTAAGCAGGAACATCTGTACCAAGAATTATGAGGCCCAGCTGAACATTTTGGACCAACATGTTCCATCTCACTTCTTTTAGCTCTACCCTTTTAGCAATTATCTTTACAATCCTTAGAAATGGTAATTAAAGTTGGTAGAAGAACAAACAGAATACTGAAATGTTTTTAAGCTCCAAACACCAGGTATATAAATGTCAGTGGGTTAAATATGGTTATAAGAATGCTTTTATTAGCCACCCCCACCGATCTTCTTGGGGATCATATTTAGCCTTTCCTTCAGGGAGTATAACACTGCTAATCAGCTTGCATAGTTGGCAGCCTTTCGCTGGGAACACCTGAAGCTACTTCAAGAATCTTTTTTTTTCCCCAGACCAGCCTGATAGAGCAGTAGGTGTGGATATGTGTATTGTCATCACAGAGTCTCTATCTAAATAATATAGTCGCCCACCAATACAACAACCAGAGATAATTTTAGAGATAAAAAATTGGTTTTCCAACTGGACCCTTTTGACATTAAAAGCAGTTTATTTAGTAACACTGCCTTCCTGCTCTCTGTACAAATGGCTGGTTCTTTGCAGAGCTTTGGGTGAGTTGGTTCTTTGCCAGAGGTTTGGGTGAGTTTGAGTGTGTGCAGATAGCGCTGCTGATTCTCACACATGATAAGGTGATTGAGCCTCTTCTAATTCGTGCATATGAGTTTGGAGACATTTTTAAATGTCATTATTTTGGTATTTACAAACCTCCAAGGTACTACTCCTCCTGCATTATAATGAGGAAATTTCTTAAGATTATATGCCCATGTTTTTTTTCCTGTCCTTTACAATTGAATTACTATTCAATCATTCCTCATCTGTTTCATTAGAATATTCCAACCAGGAATGGGGTTATTTGGATTAATGTAAAGGGGGACCCCTGAGGGTAGACTTGATGTTGTTGCATGACATTAGAGTAGTCCTACCAGGAATAGGCTGTCAAATGATTGATTCCCTTCCAAAAACCAGGGATGCTTGATTATCACCAAGTGGAATTTACTAAAATCTGGCTAACTCAATTTGTTACCACATGGAAGAATCTTTATTAAATTAAATAGATCTATATTTTTATTTAGAGTCTATTTAAAAAATTTGGTACTTTTTGAGTTTTATTTGGGTGTATTCTGATTTTTGGCCTAATATATCAATATTTTAGTCCTTTGGCTGAATTTCCTTCAAACCAGTTATTTATACTTTTACATTGGGAAAAGATTTTCTCTTCCTTCCTTTGGTCTCTGAGTCACTTTGATTTTAGGATGAGATAGTAATGATGACTGGCAGGACTAGATTTGGGCTCTTTGGGTCCACATAAGTGTTCATCATTTCTTCCTAATACTTAGCAGTGATCCTTAAAACCAGAGCTAGAGATTGTTCAGGTTCCAAGACATTTTTCTATTCATTTATTTATCCAATAAACATTTGCTTGTCCTGCTTGTGCCAAGCGCTTATAACCTCGAAACCAATCATTTCACTATCCACTGATATTTAAATATAAGTATACATTCAGGTAACATAGTGACCAGTTACATTGTTTAAATTATTATTCTAATCTACTGAGAATTTATAGCTTCACTATCTTAATTTTTAGTAAACTGTGGACCAAAATATGGACATAAACATATTTCACAAAATCCTTTTGGTAAGAAAATTTAATAGTGTGGTTTTCAGTGCTCTAATTTTAAAGTAATGTTGAAACCTAAACCCTACTCATGGGACATAAGCTTGGCTACGTTTCAGTTTTCACAGAAAAACTAAATGAAGAAAGAAGAACAATAAACTGATAATTTGAGGGCATGTTTGTATGTTTAAACTTCAATTACTTCTACAGCTCTTCTCCCAGCTTAGAAGTAAATGGCAGCCTCTCCCAGAGTTATAAAAACATTATAGCTGCATGAAATTTCCAGCCATAATCAGCTCCCATCATAAACATTACAATTTTTATAGCAATTATGGCTCTTCTCTAATGATGGCTGAGAATCCAAAATGTGAACCAGTTGCTCTGTATTTTAACTTTCCAAATTCCAGTCACAGTTCACAGAGCAAATTTAGTAGTAGGAGAGTCTGAGGGGGGATTTTTATCTTTTCTTGCACCAAACATGTTAATTGTGAGCTTACCAGTCAGAATACTAATCGGTATTCTCTGGAGCCTCTGAAAGTCAGGGCAATCAGGAGAATGGTAGGTGCCAGGTTATGAAGGGAGCAGGTGTGAAATAGAAAATGAAAAATAAGGCTGAATGGGGTGGCTCACGCCTGTAATCTTAGCACTCTGGGAGGCCGAGGTAGGAGGATCGGTTGAGCTCAGGAGTTCAAGACCAGCCTGAGCAAGAGCAAGACTCCACCTCTACAAAATATAGAAAAATTAGCCAGGCATGGTGGTGCATGCCTGTAGTCCCAGCTACTACTCTGGGGGTTGAGGTAGGAGGATCATTTGAGCCTGGAGTTGGAGGCTGCAGTGAGCTATGACACCACTGCATTCCTCTAGCCAGGGTGACAGAGCAAAACTCTGTCTCAAAAAATAAATAAATAAAAAGAAAGAAAGGGAGAGAAAAGAGAGAGAAAAGAGAAAGAAAAGGAAAAGTATATAGTGTACATAGTTTGAGTTTCTGACTGTATCCCAAAGCCAAATGCAAAAGATTCTCATTATTCAGTGACTTTTGTTTTTAGTTTTAAACTACCTTTATCTCCTTTTTCCTTTAATGGAGTAGAGAATAGACAATTATTTGAAGACTTCCTAGTTACCTGTATTTACCTACATCCCTCTCTAACATCTCTACATGGCTGATCACTCAGTCCCATTAAAGAGAACATATACCACAACAATAAATTGCTTCCATGACTTCCTGGATTGAATACAATTCTTTTCTAGAAGCTGGTATTTCTATATTCCTGGATTCTCTAAGGAGTACTTTGGTATGCCAACAATCAGAAAGAGGGGTCACTGTTTGAAGCAGGAAATCAGACTGCAATAGGAGAAGCAATCTTCATCACAGGATACAAATTCTAGTATATTGCAGTCTTCATACTTCCTGGAGAGCTGTCCTTCGGAGTTGAAAAATACTGTAGAAACAGGTGTTTCAGTAATGATCACATGTTCCTTACCATGTGACTGTGGGTAAATAATGGGATTTGAATCCAGCAGAGATTTGAGTTTTTGAGAGACACGTTCTCTGGTGCCTAATCATAACATAGCCATTGGCCATGCACACAATTACTTCTTACATTTCTGTTTTCCCTCTGCGAAATCAACACCTCTGAACCATAAAACCCAGTGGGGTGCCAGTTTTGATGCATTTTTATGATACACTAACTTACTTACAACTGCAACGTGGTTTTTGACATATCAAATGTAAAATAACCATACTTTCTAACCAAAAATCAGGAAGCCTGTTCTGACCATGGGAAGTAGAATTTTTAAAATCTGAGTTATCCTTGAAAATTTCAAGGATCAGTCACATTTAGTTGAATTCAAGGGCTGGGGATTGATAGCCTGATGAGCCATTGTCTCTGTCCTCAAGAAGCTAAGTATCTATAATAAGTTGGATGTTACGTTGCCATAAATGTGTTTTCATAGAAAATAAACAGAAACCTAAAATGATAATCAGTATATGTTTGTACTCTTCTTGTTAGTATTTTTTGTTGACATAAATAAGCCATTAGAGATGGAGCCATGTTACATGTGAAATAACTGTGCCCCAGTTCTTAGCTTCATGTGTTCTCGTCACGCTTTCCATTGGTAAGCTCATTCATGCCAAATGTTATCTACTCCCTATATGATGCAAGAACTTATATATCATTACCAGCCCAGTCTCTTTTCTGTGCACCAAGTTCACCTATCTCTGCCTAAGGCATCTCAGACTCCATTTCTCAGGAAAGAAACTCCTCATCTGATCCATATACTTGCTCCTCCCACATTTCCTATTTTGTTGAATGTGCTACTGTCCACTATGCTCTGCTGCTCAAATCCAGGCAGAAAATATAAACATAACCTGAGATGTATCCCATGCATTCTGTTGGCTGCCAAATCTTAGGATGCTTTTCTTTTCCTCCAGCCCCTTGGGTCTATGTAAGTTCTCATTTTAATAATTATAGTGATCTAAAAACCTCCTCTCTAGTCTTACCTCCTGATAGCCAGTAGGAAACTGTTGTAACATGCAAGTCCAAGGAAGACTCTGGGTCCTTAAATCTTTCAATGACCACAATTTATAATCTGGCACCTGCCCCACTGTACAAATTCAGTTCCCATCACTTGCTCTCATGCATCCCACATCCCTGCCATGCTAGGATACTTTGAATACACCAAACAAAACAAGCTGTCTCAAGCTTCCATGCCTTTGCCCCAACTGTTCCCACTTTCTGGAATAAGATCCTTCCCTTCCCCACTTCCATTTCCCTTGTCTAGCTAGTAAATTCCCACTCTTCCTTTAACCCCACTTTAAAGCCTTTCATTATCCTACTTAGGAGAGATAATCACTCTTTCTCTGTATTCTTATGTCATCCTGTGCTTACCTACAATTTTTCATCCTATTAACTAGAGTAGGTTAACTGCTGTAACAAACAGTCTCTAAAATGGATAATGGTTCAAACACAGCAGACCACACTTCTTGTTCATTTATCAGTGTTAGGTAAGTGAACAGCCAGCCATGGGGTGGCTTTACTGCATGCAGTCATCCAGTGAGCAAGGCTAATGGAAGCTCTGTCACCTTTAACAATTGACTCCAAGATTTCTCTGAGGCTGTCTATATTCCAAACAAACTTGAGGGCAAAAGAGCTGGAAGGAGGGAACATGAGAGATTTTTATGGGCCAAGCCTAGTAGTAGCACACCAGGTAAAATTCTATCTTGGCCACCTAACCTGCAAAGGCAGCTTGGAAATATTATCTCAGTGTATACTGAAGATGATGTGAAGATGGTGGCTTTTGGTGAGCAGCTAGCAGTTTCTGCTCCACCCGTGTACTCATTAGAATTGCTATGCTATGAAATGAAGAGATGTGCCCTGTAGTATATATAGTGTAGCTCTGGCACTTGGTAGGATGCAAGTAAATGTGTGTACCTATGAATGAGTAGAAGAATGAAGGAGTAAAAGTACTACACAGGATTTAAATAAGTTTTAAAAATTAGCTTGAAATAGAAGTATAAGATATGTATATTTATGTACCTTGATATCATTCTTTCATTCTATTACAACAGTGTTTCTAAAATGCAAAAAAGAATTTACAGTATTATTATCCATGCTTGATAGATACTGACATTCAAAACAAGAATGTTGACCAAACTAATGTGGGTTTTTTAAATTGCTTAATAATTGTGTTCATGGCTAGAAATTAACTTAAAAACACATATGCATAAGATATATATATGGGGAAAATAGTAATAATTTTATTTAACTTGTATAGTCTTATCTATTCTCAGAATTAAATCAAATTTGAAGTTTAAGATTTTTACCTTGGTATCACATAAAAGTATTTGATGAATTGAGCATCTTGTTGAGAATTATGAGACTCATAAAATTTCAACATTCTTGGGAAATATAAACAGGCAGACATTCTTTCTTAAACAAATGTACAATTAGGATTGAGAAAATTAAAGTATAAACCAAATGGACAAAATGTTGGCTGACTGTCCTTCATTGTTATAAAAATTAATGAGTGTTCATTCTTTATAATTGACATATCTCTATCTTTTTTGGAGGATATTTGAGTCTTTTTTGGATATATTTGTCTATTTTTAAAATCAGCTTAACAAATGAAACATGTTTTTCATAGGCACAAAAGTTTTTACAAAGAATATGTATCTAAGTTCATTAGTTGACTTTTCAGATTTTAGCAATTCTGGCACTGAGAAATGAAAAAGGAGACATGACCTTTGATACCACAGAAATACAGAAAATCATCTTACTATGAAAACCTCTCTGTGAAAAACTAGATAATCTAGAAGAAATGGATAACTTTTGGGAAAAACACAACCTCCCAAGCTTGAATCAGGAAGAAATATTAATAGAAATTCTGAATAGACCAAAAATGAGTCGTGAGATCAAAACATTAGTAAAAAAATCTCCCAATATAAAAAAGCCCAGGACCAGACAGATTTGCAGCCAAATTCTACCAGATCTACAAAGAAGAACTGGCACCTATCCTACTGAAACTGTTCCATAACATCAAGAAGGAGGGAATCTTCCCTAACTTATTCTATGAAGCCAGTATCACCCTGATACCAAAGCCAGGAAAGGACACACACACACACACATTACAGACCAATATTCCTCATGGACACAGATGTAAAAATCTTCAGCAAAATACTAGCAAACTGAATCCAACAGCACATCAGAAAGGCAATTCACCATGATAAAGTGGGTTTTACCCTAGGGATGCAAGGATGGTTCAACATATGCAAATCAATAAGGGTGATGCACCATGTAAACAGAATTAAAAGCAAAAACCATATTATCTTCTCAGTCTTCTCAAGAGATGCAGAAAAAGCATGATAAAATTCAGTATCCTTTCATGATAAAAACCTTCAAGAAACTAGGCCTAGAAGAAACATACCTTAAAATTATAAAAGCCATATAGACAAACCCACAGCCAACATCATACTGAATGGGAAAAAGTTGAAAGCATTCCCACTAAGAACTGGAACAAGACAAGGATGCCCACTATCACCACTTCTATTCAATATAGTACTGTAAGTCCTAGCCAGAGAAGTCAGGCAAGAGAAAGAAATAAAAGACATCCAAATGTTGGAAAAGAGAAGGTCAAACTATCCCTGTTTGCCGATGTTATGTTCTCATATCTAGAAAACCCTAAGGACTCCTCCAAAAGATTCCTAGAATTGATAAGTAAATTCAGTAAAGTCTCAGGTTACAAAATTGATGTACACAAATCATAGCATTTCTGTGTACTAACAACAGTCAAGCTGAGAGTCAAATCAAGAACTCAGTACCATTTACAATAGCTGCAAAGAAAGTAAAATATCCAGGAATATACTTAACCAAACAGGTGAAAGATCTCTATGAGGAGAATTACAAAATATTGACGAAAGAAACCATAGGTGACTCAGACAAATGGGAAAAACATCTCATGCTCATGTATTGGAAGAATCAAAAATACTGTTAAAATGTTCATGCTACCCAAAGTACACATTCAGTGCAATTCCCATCAGAATACCAACATCATTTTTCACAGAATTAGAAAAAATAATCCTAGATTCCATATGAAATAAAAAAAAGAGCCCAAATAGCCAAAGTAATCCTAAGCAAAAAAAAAAAAAAAAAAAAAAAAAAAAAAAAATCTGGAGGCAACACATTACCCGACTTCAATTATACTACAAGGCTATAGTAACCAAATAACATGGTACTGGTGTAAAAGTAAACACACAGATCAATGGAATAGAATAGAGAACCCAGAAATAAAGCCAAACACCTACAACCAACTGATTTTCGACAAAGCATATAAAATCATACAGTGGGGAAAGGATGCCCTATTCAATAAATGGTGCTGGCAAAGTTGGATACCCATATGCAGAATAATGAAACTGGATCTTTGTCTCTCACCATATATAAAAATTAACACAAGATGGATTAAAAATTTAAATGTAAGACCTGAAACTATAAAAATTCTAGAAGAAAATGTAGGAAAAACTCTTCTGAACATTGGCCTAGGCAAAGAGTTTATGATACGACTCCAAAAGCAAATACAGTCACAACAAATATAAATGAATAGGACTTAATTAAAAAGTTTCTGCATAGCAAAGTAAATAATCAACAGAGTAAATAGACAACCTATAAACTGGGAGAAAATAATTGCAAACTCTACATTTGACAAAGGACTAATACCCAGAATCTATAAGGAATTCAAACAAATCAGCAAGAAAAAAGCAAATAACCCCATTAAAAAGTGGGCAAAAAGGCCAGGAGTGGTGGCTCACACCTGTAATCCTAGCACTCTGGGAGGCCGAGGTGAGCGGATCACTCAAAGTCAGGAGTTTGAAACCAGCCTGAGCAAGAGCAAGACCCCATCTTTACTAAAAA
>VBSM01003204.1:40985627-41032950 GCA_008086735.1 Cheirogaleus medius | reverse complement strand
AAAAAAAAAAAAAAAAAAAAAGTGGGCAAAAGACATGATCAGATTTGTTTTCAAAAGAAGATATACAAATGGCCAAAAACATGAAAAAATTCTCAACATCACTGATCATCAGGAAGATGCAAATTAAAACTGCAATGATACGTCACTTTATCCCTGTCAGAATGGCCATTACTAAAAATTCAAAAAACAATAGTTGTTGGTACAGATGTGGTGAAAAGAAAATGTTTATACACTGTTGGTGGGAATGTAAATTAGTACAACCCCCATGGAAAACAGTATGGAGATTTCTTAACTAAAAGTAGACCTACCATTTCATACAGCAATCCCACTGTTGGGTATCTACCCAAAAGAAGTCATATCAAAAAGATACTTGCATCTGAATGTTTATTGTAGCACAATTCACAATTACAAAGAGATGGAATTAACCTAAGTGTCTACCATCTGATGAGTAGATAAAGAAAATGTGGTATATATGTACATATACTATGGAGTACTACTCAGCTATAAAAAGGAATGAAATAATGTCTTCTGCAGCAGCTTGGATGGAACTGGAGACCATTATCCTAAGTGAAGTATTTCAGGAAAGGAAAAACCAATACCACATGTTCTCACTTATAGGTAGGAGCTAAATGTTGTGTATATGTGGTCATATAAAGTGGTATAATGGACGCTGGAAACTAAGAAGGAGGGAGGCTGGGAAGGGAGGTGAAAGATCAAAACTTACCTATTGGGTACAACATATACTATTTAGGTTATGGGTACACTAAAAGCCTTGATGTCACCACTATACAATTCATCCATATAACAAAAAACACTTGTATCCCCTAAATCTAGCAAAATAAATTAAGGGAAAAAAGAACTCTGGCTCTGAGCGACTAAAGGTGACCACCATTTTGGTTAATAGAGTTAGAATTCAAAACAGCCTTAGATTTTTGGAGCAATGATTCATAAAATGTGAGATTTAGTAGGGACCAGCATACATTAGTCCTTTTGAAAACACCAAAGTTAAAACACATCAATTCTAGGTCACTTTAAACTTAGTTCTTGATCTTTCTCATAAAGTGAGATGCACAAGTGCAGCTATTCCTTTCCTAGAACTTGAAGAGCTTTGAGTGGTCCTGAATACCAAGCCCATGAATTTGGAATGTGCTCAGCAGGAATAGGGAGTGCTTCCAAGCAGGGAAATTACATGGTCAAGAGAGGTTTTGAAGTGTATTTTACTATAGACTCAAGGAGTGATTGACCCTGATGACAAAAGAACTAAGAGAAAATTAATTTTAAATATAGCAGGAATAATTTAGATGAGTTAGAAGAATACATTTCCAAGAATCAGTTTTTGCAAATTCTACCTCTACTTGTTTAGTATTGGTTAGTTCTTATGAAACTTAACATAGGCAAAGAAACAAGTTAACCTCTTGCTGTGCCCTGCCTCTCAGTGATTGCATTAGCTTCCATTCCTGCCCTAACAAATTACCACAGATTTAGAGGCTTGAAACAACACAAAAGTATTATCTCACAATTTTTATAGGTCAGATGTCTGGCAAGGTATGACTCGATTCTCTGCTCAGAGACTCACTGAGCTAAAATCAAGGTATTGGCCAAAGATGCAGTTCTCATCTAGGGCTGGATCCTCTTTCAAGCTCACTGGTTGTTGGTAGAACTTCCTTCCTGTTCATGCTTCCTGCATCTACATGCCACTGGTGGCAGGTTGAGTCCTTGTCACACTTGGAATCTCTTTCACTTCCTCTTCCCCCTCAGCCAAGGAGAAAGCTTTGCTTTTAAGGGCTCATGTGCTAACATTGGGCCCACCCGGCTAGTCCAGGCTAGTAACCCTATCTTGAAGTAAACTAATTAGTAACCTTAATTACATCTGCAAAGTCCTTTTTTTGCCAAATAAAGCAGGATATTCACATGTATGACGCCAGAGAGTGTAGGTCCTGGCGGCCAAGACTGTGTCCACAACCATGATACTGACTATGCTGTGTAATAACAGAAGCCATTACACACAAGTTATGAAAGAGTATACTTGTTTCCAAAAGACTTAAAAGTTTAAAATGACTAAATTATTATTCCTTATTTTGAAGAAGGTATAATTTAAGATGAACATCTACCTATTCATTACTGATAGCAATACCTTAAAAAGTATACAATTCAAAATGTAAGAGTTGCAAAGTTAAGACAATATGATGGATACCTATATGTCCATTACAAATAGTATAAATATGATTAAAGAACTTCATGTATGTTAAAACCTTCGATTTTTACTTGTTCCTTGAGCAGAATATGCTTTTGATAGTAATAATGACCGTTATTTACTGAAAGCTTACTATATGTGAGGCACTGCCCTAAGCGTTTTACATATATCGTCTCCCATCTTCTCAGCAATTCAACAAAGTTGATATTCCAGTTTAACATGAGCATACTGAAGCTCAGAGAGGTAGTGGGAGGCCTGGGTGAACTGCTTAGTCCTTGTACTTACAGACGTTATTAATACTTAACAATTTGTCCCTCACCAGAGGAGGCTTGAGTAGCTCAGTAGCAAATTGATATAATGAAAAGACAAGGATTAGACCTGTATTTGAATGCTGATTTCAACACTTACTAACCTGTCAAATTCCTGAAACCCTTTGTGCTTCTCTTTCCTAATTTGCAAAGTGTGGCTGATAACAGACACCTCTTGAGGCTGACACAGGATAACCTGTGTAAAGAACCTGGAATGTGATAAGCTCTAGATAAAAGTTCTCCAGTACCCCCTTCCGGAGCAGCTAAAGTACATCTGGTTCTAAAGCACTTGAATAGCTCAGGAAGTCAGTTCTGGGCTCAGGCCAGGTCTTCCTTATCTGGTAGATATTTAATAGGACATCAAGACCCATGTAGGTGCTCAGCTCTGCTGGACTGAGGAAAGGTCTCTGTGGGTCCAAGATCCCCGTAGGTGGTACATACACATGGATAGCCCAGTGGAATGAGTCTAGGAGCCTGACCACACTGGACCTGGCCACAAAGATAGCCTATAATCACTGAATTTCGACATTGTATATCCGTCAGTTAAGAGGCACCAACTTAGCAGGGGACTTCCCTGGCATCCAACAGAGGAGCCACATGCCAGAATGTTCTAGTGGTTCTCGCATTAATATGTATTTGCGTGTGTTGTTTTTGATTGTTCTAATCAGACTTGAAATGAATCCAAGAGGTTTCTGTAACTAATCCCTCAGTGTCCCCTCCCACCAGGCTCTGTCTGAAGGCTTAATTCAGCTACCTTATCTCTCTAGGTATGCGGAGACCAAAGCCAAGGGGCTGTTTTCCTGAGAGAATTTACACTGATTCGAAGAGAAAGCCTTCATGAAGATTTCCTGTCTGACCTCTTGAATAGTCACAAAACTGAAGACTCGGTACAGTGTCTCTTCTTCTATTTATTCATAGAAACACAGGGGTTCAATGCCTGCTTCCTACTTGTGGTGATTTTTAGCAAATCTGAAGAGGTTTGGATGGTATTTCGTCATATCTCTGAGAGGAGGGGGAGGAAAAGCGATAGGGCAGTGGACGGACGGTTACGGGGCAACTTTCTGACTCTTCCTGGATCTGGCAAGTTTTAAACATTTTACTCGAGCATTAAAGTTTGTTTGGGGCAGCATGTGGAGGATTCACATCAAAATAACTGATGTTTTGCCAGCGAGTCTGAACATGAAATGGTAATAATTTAAATGAGCAAAGAAAAAAGGAGATTTATATGTAAAGCCCAGATTGTTTTACGGGTCAGTAGAAATTCCACCATCTTCCAATCCTGGCTTCTTTGTGGATATTTTTACTTCAAAGTGTTAGTCATATTTATTTTATGAAAGTTTGTTTCTGTGGTGGTGGTTTTGGAAAAAAAAAAAGTCTAGAAAATGAGCTCTCAAATGAAAACAATAGTATAGTTGACTGGAGATGTCAAGATACAGGCCTCTCTCTACTTGCAAATCAAACGTGATTTGTAATTTGTACTTCATTGTGAGAATTGGATGGACAACTTCTGAAAGTTCTAAATGTGACTGTATGGTGATTACCTTGTGCTCAGAAGTACTCATGTTGGAATTAGAGCATACTGTGTGCACAAGCCAGTGGGTTTCTTGTCCAACTATAAAGTGGTAGGATCACAGAAAAGAATGCCTCGGAACACTTCCTCAGCAAACACACAAGTGGCTTTATTTCTACCTTTTCTATCCTGCCTCCCTGTTGCCCTCTCTTGAGAGGATATTTTTTGCTTATTTATCTCATATACTCTTTCAGACACTGAGTAAATTGGCTCTTTCAGTAGTCATTCATAGGCCATCTCTTCTCCATAATGGGCATTCATATCCTTCTCAAAACTTGTGCTCCAGCATGGGCAGCAGTGGTGGTGGAGGTTCCCAAGGGTACCATAATATTTTTCATATGGTTCATTCACATATACTTTTTTTTTCTTAAGTAAGCTCTGAAAATGCAGAGCCTGTCTTTTTAAACCATTCTTGTTTACTCATAGCTTTCTTTGTGACCTATTATGAGCATACATATTTCCACCTAAGTTTTATTACTCCTTCCTGTGAATAATATCTTACAATTATATTTTAATTTTGTCCCTTTTGGTGTTATGAAAATCTGAAATATGTTAGCTCATATTGGATTTGATTGATTGCAAAGTCCTGGCAAGTGCTGCTATGTAGGTACTACATGACAACTTCGTAAGTTGGCCTAATTATTACATCATTTTCACCATAAAGGAAATTGAAAAATATGAGCTAATTATGAACATAATGGAATTGTCATAGTAATTCCACTAAAAACAATTTTTGTCACTTGACGGGCATTGGAGTTTATCACAAACATTATTATTAACTTGTATTACATTGATTTTCATCATAATGAAAACTGTGCATGCTGCCAGATTTCCCCAAATGTGCTGAGGTCATAGTAATTGAGTAGGGGGAGGCATTTAACCTGAAAGAGGAATTGCCTACCAATACAAGTACTCATAGTTGAGGTTGTCAAGAATATGAGAGGGAAAAGAAAAGATAAAAGTATCGTAAATACCAGAAGTTAATTCAGCCTCCTAATAATTTTGTAAAATTTTAACGATTTCTGTGAATGGTGTGTCTCTATATCTGAGGACCTCATTTGGCCCACAGATATGAAACTTTAAAACTGTAACTTTATTTTCTAAGTAGACATTAAAAGATGAATCACCACAATCTCTGTGTTTGTCTAGGGGAAGAGTTCAAACATGAGTCGCTACTAGTATTAATGGCCAGAAAAGTGGAAATCCTTTTCATGCCCCTTATTTATGAGTTTCTGTCTCATTGGGAGGAGGCTCTTCATTAGCAGAATGGGAGAATCAACAAGAAACCTTCCTGGTAGAGGTCACTAAAACCACTTGAAAAAGGCAAGTGGGTAAGAGAGGAGAAATGGTTGAGCAACATAATCTGTTTGTACAATTCTATCCCCTTTCAAGTAAGTCCTCCCTAGTACCCCAAAGACATGTACATATATTTTACCTTCTCTACAGGATTAGTCGCTCTGCCCCCTTGAGGACGGGATGCATGTTGATTCTCACACCCCTAGCATCTGTCACAGCACTTGCTTGTGATAAACATTCAGTTGTGTTAAGTGTTGATAGAGAAAACTCACCATGACTATTTCTATTGCCCTGTTGTTAGCATTTTATATTGAAAACACTGTGAGAATTCCTTCAGCAAATATACATGATAAGGACCTTATAAATGTGAAAATTCTTCTAAATGCAAAATATTATTGTTAAAATGGTATGAAGAACTTCAGTCTTTTCTTATATGATTCAATTTATAAGGAATATCCAGAATAGATAAATCCATAGAGACAGAAGGTAGATTAGTGTTTTTAATGAGGTGATAAAAAAATATTTGGGATTATCTGTCATGATGTCTCTTCAAGCCAGTATATAGGTCTATCATAAGTAATGTGAATGCAGGGATGTTTGCCAACTGGAAATTGGTAGTTGTGGAAGTAACAAACATATCCCCAATATGGAGAACATTTTGGACAGAAGTAGTATTAATGATGGGAAACACCATGTCACATTCCTGGGTAAAATTATTGCTATTCTGTCTTAAGTACTTCAGTTTTTCTTCTCTCATAACCTTTCTTTACTAAAAATTCTTCAAGAAAAATTTTCTTCCAAAAATTCACATCATGCGTGAAAAACCAGAACAGCCTGTCATATTTGTGGAACTCTTTCACCTAAAAATGTAATTTATTTTGACCAAAATAAATGGCTATTTTTGACCTTCGAGTGATACCTCCTTCACCCTTCCTCAACTAGGGCCTTTTGGCACGAATTGACTTTTACATTGTGTTAGAAAAACTTTCTGGCCAGCTTCCTCTCAGAGAGCTAATTTTATTCACTCTACTTTGAGGAGCAATCTAAGTGAGCCATTTGTCTTGAAGCCACAGCAGGCAGCTAAACTTCTAATCATTGTTTGAAACTTTGCATGTGTGGGATTTGCATTGTTTGCAAAGAAGAAATAAGATGTTTGTCAAAAGCTATTATTTATTATTGGAATAGTGGAGAAACAGGTCACCTTGGTTTTGATTGTCAGCAGATACAAAAACAGCATAACAATTAACATAAAATTCATTACAGAATGAGGTTTTCTTCAGTATGTAATTAGTGCAAACCTCATTTGCCCATAGCTTCGTGGTTCACTAAACAGTTATTTAAGCCACTACTGATAGAAAAGTTATTTATTTAACCAATCGCGGGTAGACTGTTCCTTTGAATGGTAAAATAGAAGGTTCTTTTGTGGTCTTAAGGTGAGCTTTCAGGAGGGGATATTTAGAAATACCTACCTTTAATCACTGTATGTAAAAAGATAGTTTGTTTTTTAGGGCAAGTCACTAATTTGCTGAAGCTCAACTAAAATAAGAAATGCAAGTTATTCAAAAGTGTTCTGTTTTAAAGTAAATCAGTTTTTTTCTCCCTGGGTTGGAGGTAAGGTGGAGAGAACTGAGGGTGGTCAGTATTATTTCTATGAACTGAAAAATTAGTTCAACCAACACATACATACTTAAGTAAAATGGAATATAACTATTTCCATGTGTTCTTATGCTTACCAACCTCCTCCCTGCCCGCCCCTGCAAGGGAAAGGAAGCATTAGAATTTAAGTGCTAACACCTGAAGATAATTTGATTTGCTTAATTACATTTCTAAAGTGGCTACTATTTTAGCGTATTTAGTGGACATAAATACAAGGAAGGTAGCGATGTATCAAGAGCATTTGAGTTACTGAAGAATGACTCACATTGTTGCTCTCACATAAGCATCTTCCCGCCTGAATTCATTCAGCATGCTCCTGACGGAATTACCTTTTTCCTGTCTATGGCCATACCAGCCTGAACTCCTCTGATCTTGGAAGCTAAGCAGGGTTGGGCCTGGTTAGTACTTGGGTGGGAGAATTACCTTTTCCCAAAACAAAAGTTTGATCTGATTGCCCCTTCCATTAAGTGTTTGTGAAAGAGAAAGAACTAACATTTAATTGCAAATGCACCCATGCTCAGAGTTGCCCATAACTTTACAAAGTCATCAGTGACCATCATATTTTTTTCTTAACTGATTTTATGCAAAGGAAAAAAGTGCGGTAATACTGAAGGGGTCAGATGTTTTATAAGTGAAAGTACATTCTAATTTAATCTTCTGTTTTGTGGCATTGTCACAAATGTAACTTGAATTGGCTACCGAAATTCCTCCTTGAGCAAGTATGTTGAGACAAGAAGACTAGATTTGGTTTACAGCATGCTTGTTACTTTGAGTTATATAATATGATACCACAAAGAAAAAGTCAGAACACCCTACATAGTATGTACAATATGTCACTCTGTGAAATTTTTAAATGTTATTTGCCTGTGCTTGAAGGACTTATCTAATGTATATAGCTTTACCAGTCATGAACTTTATACATTAAAAAACCCTTTAAATTCTGCATATAAATATTTTATATAACTGTACATTTTCTGATTTTGTTTTGTATTTTAAACTGTGGGGGAGAAGGAAAACTTCCACTTCACCCCTGGAAGTTTCACTGAAAGATCAACAGGCAGATTAATAAGAGAAAGAGATTACAAATTTATGTACTGTGCACATGGGGAGAATCACAAAGTGATTACTCTGTATCCTAGTGGGGTCCAGAAGTTTATATACCCTCATTTTAGAGAGGAGGGGGAGATAAGGAATACAGGTACTTCTATTGAGTGGCAATAAATGGTTACTAGGGAGGATGAATAGATTCTTGGAAGAATGAATGAATCAGGGGAAACAGATTGACTTGTACATGAGTCTCTGGAAATTAAATTAACCTGAGAGACAGGTATTATCTTTAAAATGGGTTAGGCCAGGTCTGGTTGCATTCTTGATCTTCCTTCCTGCAATATATTGAGATTGGGAAAGGAATGGGAGACAATGGTTCTTTTTGATGGATCCATCTGGTTTTACACAGATAGAAGGAAAACCCCTTCCAAGGCCTGAAAGGATCTCTAAGTATTTTAATTCAAAATACTCTTTATACTAAGGAGTCATGTTTTGGGGTAAAATTTCCTGAGCTCCTTCAAAACTAATATTCTACATCATTTCTACATTTCTGTGGAAAGAAAAAAGAAAGCTGGTAAAGGCCAGATATGCACCAAGCACTTTACTAAGGGATTTATGTGTATTCCTCAGAACAACCTGAGATAGGCAATAAATAGCTCTGTTTTGCATTGGTAATAATCAATTGGAAGTGTAATTTTAGAATGATACCACTCACAATAGTAAAAAAAACTTAAAAGAATTTACGGTCTGAAAGAGTTGTAAAACCTGAATGGAGTGTCAATGAATAACTCAAAGAATATACAGTTAATTAAGACCACGTTATTTACTTGTGAACAGATGAAGCCAATGGAACCAATAATTAATTTCATCTAAGAAAGGCAAAAGAGATTTAAATATTAATAAAAGAAACAGAAAAGAGGAGGGAGAGAGAAAAAACATAGATTGTTTGAAATAACAAACTGTGTTTTGCATTTCTTCATGTTTGAAATAGTAAGTTTCTGATTAACAGGCAGCTATCAGAAAGACCACCTAGTCTTCGCCCTAGAGAGACTGGATGGGTGATCCGTGGGTTCTCGAAGAGAATTGGGTGTTTGACTGTGATGTATACATGACAGGTTTTTTCTGTACTATGGTCAGACAAGTTTCTGTATTCTGTAGACAGATCCTCCATTTCAATATGCCAGGAATACGTCATCATCCTTACCAAACTTTCTCAGGATAAAATTAAAAATCTTTACTGATGACTCCATTAGATAAATGGAAAGAAATATGATGTGCATGAATAGGTAGTCTCAATGTCACAAAGATGTCAGTTTCCCCACAAATTAATCCACATATCCAGTATAATCAGAATACCTTTGAGGAAGAAAAGGACAGGCCTTGCTCTACTTTTTACAAAGCTGTAAAGATTAAAGCAATGTAGTATTAGAACATAGAAAAATAGAACAACATAGATAAGTTAAAAACCTGTAATAGACACACACATAACAGAGAACTTGGTGAATTACAGAAGTGGCATTACAAATAATTGGGAAAGGACATATTGACCAATAAATGGTCACTATACATAAAAATAAATTCCAGATGAATTGAAAACCTAAATATGAAAAGTGTGACCTTAAAACCTATATATTAAAATGTACAAGAATTTATGACCTCAGAGTTATGAAGATTTTCATATTTAAGACATAAAGAGCCCAACCTGTAAAAGACAATATTGGTGCTTTTAATTACATTAACATTTAATATGTCATTAAAAATTTAATATGTCTAAAAACTCCATGAACAAAATAAAAAGACAAGACACAAGCAGGGAGATATTATTTGCAATCTATATAACTGACAAAAAAATAGTATCTATAATATATAAAAGAACTCCTAGAAATCATTTTTAAAAAGGTGAACAGCCCCGTAGAAAAAAATGGATCATTAGTAGGAGACAATAGATGGCTAATATGCATTAAAGAGGTGCTCAGCCTTACTAGTCATCAGGGATTTACAAATTAAAACAACAGATATAGCATTCCACACCCATCAGGTTGGTAAAAAATTGAAATAACTGGCAAAGGCAAGTATCAATGAGGAAGTAAGGTTATGAGAAACACTCTTGTATTGCTGGTGGGTGTATAAATTGGTATAACCCCTTTAAAGAGCAATTTGGCAATGCTATAAAGTTGAATATATTCATGTCCTAAATCCCAGCAATTTCATTTTAGGAATCTACCCTAGAGAAACACACATACATTCAATGAAATATATATTATAGGCTAAACTTGAAAGAAAATCATAAATATCCATCAGAAGGTAAATGGATGAATAACATGTGGTTTATTTATACAATAAAATACTATAGAAACATTAAGAATAAATAGCTAGATCTACATGTTTTAATATAAAGCTCAAAAATATAACATTGTGGGGAAAATGATACCATTTTATGATATGATACCATTTATATAGGTATTAATGTCACATAAATCTTTACTAGATTTTTATTTGGAGAAAATGCTTACGTATAAAAACGGGTGGGAAAAACATGCTCAAACTTTGGAACGTTGGTTACTCTCTGGATGGAGGAATAGAAATTAGGGCACTGTGCATAGTACACTGTAACCATATTTATAATATTTTATTTATTTTTTAGAAAAGAGAATATGATAAAATGCTAATATTTGTTTAAATGGCTGGTGATTTCATAAATGTTTGCTTTATTATTCACTGTACTTTTAATGATTGAAATATTTTATAATACATGCATAATAAAACCTTCAGGATAATATCTAGGAAATAGAACAAAATAAATACTGTTTTTATTAGCAGTGGTTGAACTGGAAAGTCATTGGAGCATAAAGAGACAAGGCTTGGTGCCGAAGATTTGATATATACACTATTCACATTTTTGCTTCACGATATAATTAAGGAATAGTCAAATGTATGATAGCAGAGCACAAGATCATGGGACCTCCTATCAGTTCATGAACTGCGACTGCAGTAAATAATGTCAGGATGATGAATCTCAGTATTTAAGGAGAAGGACTATTTTTTTTTACACTTGACCTTTGGAATTAACTGAAAACCATTATCCTTTAAGGGAAAAAAAAAGATTTTTTTTTTCTTTATCAAGTTCTAATTTCCTTACAGCTTGTATAACCCCTATCTTTTATTTATGACCTGTCTGCCATTTGCTAGGATTCTGTCATTTATTCTAAACAACAAATAGATATCAAAATTAATTATCTAAAAGACACTGGAAGTAATAAAATGTGGAACATTAAAAATCCCAATGCTAATGCAAACAGATTTTTTAAGACCAAACAACCTCTCAAATATAAAGTAAAATTCTTTTTAGAAAATTTTAACATCTGTTAGAAATTCATAAATAACATGTGTGGAATTTTATGACTCCTTTCGAGCATATTTTCATGTTTCACATTGTGAGGCCCTTTCCAAAGAGAACTTTATCAGTAATGGTGAAATTTCATTGTTATAGAGATTCTTGCTAGGCATGAACTCCAACTTTTTCCCTTTAAGTTAGTGTTCAAATTCCTGAGATAGTCACCAATTAGAGTTAACCTTAAGTAAACTAGCACACTCGGAAATGGATGTCAGATATCTTTACTAAAGTTATAAATGTAAGAGACTGATTATTTGCCGTTTAACTTTGGAACTATCCTAAAAAGCATAAGTTAAATCTAGGGGATATGATTTAAATTACACATCAGAAAAGCACACGAGGCACCAAGGAATAATTTATTGCTCCCGTGTACTAAAAGTCCTTAATAATATAAAGCGCAAATTCACCTCATGGAAAGACGAATGTCTTCCCATGGAATTCCTTACTTGTTTATAGGTTAATGCTGAAACCGTCAACCTGTGTGATGAGTTTGAGTGCCCACCTTTAATAGGCCATTCATGACTTAGTGGTGCATGAAGGCACCATCCGTCAGTAGTTGAAGGCAGCTGGGAGAAGTGGTTGGTGGCTTCTCTAGTGGTTGAAAGTAGGATGTTTTGGGATACGTATGACATACCTGATTCTGTACCATCACTTCACTAATTCTTTGAATTTGTTAGAGCAAACATAGGACAAAAATTGTTCACATCTAATAATTGCAAAACCAAAATTCACACACAAGAACATATGATCTCAACAGGAATACAGCAGAAGGATGGTTTTAATGGGAATACAGACTCTTCACCTGGCTTCTTAAATTTTGTTGAATATTCATTATCTCCAAAGAAACAGAATTGTTATTGAACACTTTACAGAGGATGTTTACAAATTCATATTTTAGAATCTATCATTTTGCCTACCTAAATACAGATGTGGTGGCTATAAATGTCACAGTCACACTCTTAGGTGTGTAAAAAAGTGACTTCGTTTCCTTTTTGTAATCGAATTTAATATCTGTTTATAGCCCCTCCTCATCCCCACCCCATTTTTCCTGTTGCAGGAAGTTACTTTAGTTCCTTTTAGTTAAATTTTGTCCAAATTAATGACTTGGATCCAAGGACTGTTAGTCTTTTGTTTGTGTCCCTCATGCTCTGGGGAGCTTGTATAAATGCCACTGCAGAGATGAAAGGAAGGCACTTGGTTCCAACTTGGCTTCCCACTCAAGGTGTTAACTCATCCCAGTGGTCTTTGGCGTAGATGAGGTTTATGGTCACTCAAAAGGCAACTTGAGATGGAGGGAAAGGCATCTTGGACCTTATACCAGAGATGTCAGGGCTCCAGACAAAAATTTCCTATCCCCAAACATCCTAATTTCATAGGCATAAAGCATACTTCTATGAATGTGTAATTTCAATCACATAAAGTTTTAATCTATGTTGCACATGTCACGTACACTGATTACAGGTCAGGGCTCCTTGCTACTACTTGCGTGCCAAGGATCAGCCTCAGCCAGCAGATTCCTGCTAGGGGCTGCCCAGGCCTGGTCAATGTGATGAAGTATTATCAGCAAGAAAGCTTCTGGTGGACAGGCTATCATGTTCTCTTTCTCTCACAATCTCTAAATCCATCCGCAACCCAACAGGATTGGATTGGGGTAGGATATTTTAGATGTTTCTCTAAAGCCAAGGAAACCAGGGTTGAGGCTGTGGATGCCTAAGTTTAGAGCATGTCGTCCTTTTATTCCTAGATATATATGTCATACTACCTTTTCTACTGTGCCACTGCGTGGCTTGGAGGACTTTGCTCTGAAGGCTGATGTCCCCTTCCTCTAAGACAAAGTTAATAATGTCTTTTCTTCTCCATGATCCCTAAACTTAAAACTTGCAGTAGGGGTACACTCTGCCCTTTCCCCCTAAGCAATACTCTTTCTGGTGGATGGGACAAGCATATACTTTCCATGCATATCTATCTTGAATTTTTTCCATCCTCTGCCTCCCCAGCTTCTATAGAAGATTCTCATCATGTCGCGATAGTTGGGAGAAGGGTGCATAAGGGAAATGGCATGCTAGATTACATCTACTGTCAATTATTTTCTCTTTTACTTGAAGCTCAGCATTTGAATTTAGAACTCAGCAATGAAGTATCTTTTTGGTCTGGTCTGATAATCTCTCGCTTGGGGTTAATGGTGACCCTCATATCTTGTGGATTGAATGAAAAAAATAATCACTTAATATCTCAAATAATTGTCACACTTACGTACAACATTCAGCAATTTACGTAAAAAGGAACAAATCAGTCTTTATTTACAGATTGGTTGCCATTGGAGGTAATTTTATTCCAATTGTAATTTGGAGATTCTTGTAGTGATAAATTTTCTATCTATTATTTTAAATTTGCACTATGGAATTAAATTTTACATAGTTGAAATAAGCACAAGGTAATTAAATACTGTGACTGAGGAAAAAAAGTTTCAATTATAATTTAAAATTTGAGACATTGTTTTTCATGGAGAATTTGGTCATAGAATAAACTTGCCCTGTTGCCTTGTTTCCCAGTGCTGTCTACAAGAGGGAGAGATTATTTCAACATCCAACAAATAATTCTGAAATGTAGCAAATGCTGACGGAAGTGACAAGCATTTCATTTTCTTTGAATGGATTCCAAAGTTCATTCCACTTGTTGCATACATTTCTTGTTCTCCAAACAACTGCTCAGAAGGGTGTAAAGCCTGATAGCAATGTTGGTCTGCAATAATTATGCACACTCAATGTTTTGCCTGTGATCACGGCCTCATGGTTCCAAAGGAGACATAGGAAGCTGACGTTGTAATGCCTGGAAGAAGAAACTAATTTAAACAAGTTCCAGACCAGTGGGCACAATGAAGGTGATATCAATTTTGTTCAGGTTTATCTAGGATTGTTTAAGTATTTTCTATACATAACTTTGATAATAATTTTTCTATCACCAGTATTAAAATATTACATAGGCAAATACTCAAAAGGTTACATTCTACTTCCTGGAGTGAGTGAAAAAGGGAGACTTCTACTTTCACTGTGCCTGCTATCAGGGGAATGTCACCATAGGCAAATGCCTTTCCCTGGCCTACTGCTGGGATTAACACTCTTTAGTAACTGAATATTAGCCAGAGACAAACTCAACTTACTTAAATAACAAATTGTTTTAAAGTAAAAATGATGGTGAGTTGAATGATATTTTCATAACCCATGTGGAGAAGAAAGAAAATATGAGGCAGTAATATTATTTCATGAAAGGAGTGACCTCTGGCTTGAGAACTCATCTGTATATCTGAAAATCACATCTTGAGTACCTGGAATATTCAGAACATGGCCCAAACTCAGAAAGTAATTAAAATGGAAGTCATAAAAATAGTTATAGCTGACTCACAAAAGGCCCCCCTTTGTCTCTCATTTTGGATCTATTTAACTTTGCGCTGGATATTGAACAGATTGATTAATTGGTGCAGGCTGAGTATCCCTTATCTGAATGCTTGGTATCAGAAGTGTTTTGAATTTCAGAGCATTTGAGATTTCAGATTTTCCAGTTAGGGATACTCAATCTCTAGGGCTCATGAATTTTAAGGTGACCCCATTACCCCTCCCTCTGGGTGTTTACAGCCTTGTTCTTACATTGTAATTCCTTCTCCTTGAGTTTGGGCAGGACTCATGATTGCTTCTAATCCATGGAATATGGCAAAGGTGAGGGGATGTCCTTCTTGTGGTGATATTACTGTAGACTCCCTTTTGCTGAAGACTTGCTTGAGAGTCTTACTCTCCTTCCTAATGGCTTTGAAGAAGCAAACTAGAATGAGTCCCACAGAACCCAGAAATGATTTATTTCAACAACCTGTAAGCTCAGAAGTGGATTTTTCCCCAGATAAGCCACCAGGTTGAGAACCCAGCCCTGGCTGACACTTTGATTTCAGGCTTGCAGAGTACCTGGCCAAGCTGTGTCCAGACTCAAGACCTAAGGGAACTGTGAGCTATTAAATCTGTATTGTTTTTAGACACTAAGTTTGTGGCCATGTACTATGTAGCATAGAAAATTAGCACAATTGGTGTCTTAAACTATAAAAGAGATATTTCTACTTGAATCAGTTATTGATAACAATGAGAAGAGACAACCGACAAGGAGATAGACTTGGTTTAAAAACAAGAGATAATAGCTCAAAAAAAGAATATAGCCATCTGAATCAATTTAGAACAGAAACTAGTAGCCTTATACACCAGCATAATCTTTGAAAGCATAATTGAACAATAAATGTGTTCATAGTTATGATTCCAAGCCCATAAGCATTGGTTGTATCATGTAAAATATATTCTGTGCAAGATGATGGAGATCTGTTTAATACAATTATGGAAGAAAAAGTTTCAAAATCATCGTTGTGGCATTAGATGTGTTTGACCATAGATTTTGGAATGGTTTAAGAATTTGAAATTCCAAGATTAAATCAAAAAGATCATAAAATAACTAAATATTTATGGTCAAAGAATTACATATGCCTTTCTCACAGTAAAATGCTTACAGAATCTGAAGTGAGAATTTTAAGGCATAAATAAATGATTGAGCTGAGAATTCAAGGACCACTTAACTTCTGTGCAGCCTGTGGATACCTTGGCCTCTGTTTCCAAGTAGAAAAGATTCCTAGAATTGGAAACAATAAGGAATAGCTAATAAGGGTGGTGGGCCATAGGTTGATTTTTTTTTTTTTAATGTAGGGTATGGGAGGGAGAGAGGTTCCTTGGTCTATGAAACAGCTAGTAAGGGAAACAACTACCATCTAATGCTCATAAAAAAGGCCAAAATTCACAGCATATTTATATAACCTTCCCATAAACCTGCTTGAGGTTTGTTTTTCGTGGTCTTTGCTGCATCTCATGACATTTGGAGTAGGAAGATGTCATGTGAGTAATTGTTGGAAATGACCTAGATCAGGAATTTGAAGCCCTGTTATCTAGTTCCAGGTTAAACAAACCCTAGTCATGTCACCTGCTTGACACTCAATTTTGCCAATTATAAAATGGGGAAATAATGCCCTACCATAAAAGTACATTTTGTACCTCAGCCCCTTTGACAGAACTGTTTATAAGACAATTTTGTTACAACATACTTTTTGAATAGTGCTGATTTAAAAAAAAAAAAAGCTTTCTAACATGTTTATGAAATCCATAAGATGAGGAGTTTGAGAGGACTCTCTTTATGTAATTTCTATTTGGGATTGCATTTCACATTTTATAAAGCACTTTTCCTTGTATCCAATCACTTGATCTTCTTGTTCATCCTGGGAGGTAATTATTATCATCATGTTGTAACAGCAGTGTCTGCTTATTGCTACATCACAGTCTGTTTCTCTATTGTTGAAGGACAGGATTGTCCAGTATCCCATAGAGCTAGGTGCAGAGGAACACAAGATGAACAAAATATCATTCCTGCCTTGAAAAAGAACAAAAAACCAATGAATCCCTAGGAGAGAAGAGAGCCTGTTTAATAGGGGTGATAAATAGTTGGCATACCTACCACCACCGTTATCCCTCTCACGTCTACCCACTAACATGCACATTCATGTAAATGTCTCTAGTTGACTGTGTTACTTCTTCCTGTGGTTCTAGAGCATCCTTCAGATTCCCTCTCAGCCTTGGACATCAGCACTCATTAAGAATTGGTTGGCGTTGGAATTCGGTCAGTAGTAGAACTTAGAAATCCTTAGGAATTTGAATTCTACAGGGTCTATCTGGCTTGTCACTTATGCTTTCTCATTGGCAAATGAATACAGGAACTGTACAAGTGACCTTCCATGAGAAGATGCCTGGGAACAGGGTGACTGTCTTCAAATAGTTGTACTGTAGAAGATAAATTTACTGGATGAGAAAGAAGAGAAATAGGTGAAAAATCAATGGGAGAAAACTTTCAGAGGATTTTAAGACTTTTTTTTTTATTTCAAAGTATTACGGTGATACAAATGATTTTGGTTATATGGATCGCTTTTATAATGCTTGAGTCAGGGTTAAAAGTATGCCTGTCACCCAGATGGTTATCATTGTGCCCGTTTGGTAGGTTTTTGCCCATCCCCTCCTTCTCCCTTCCCCCTGCTTGATTTCCATTGAGTTTTACTTCCTTCTGTGCCCATGTGTGCTTATCAATCAGTTCTAATTTAATAGTGAGTAAACATGATGTTTGTTTTTCCATTCTTTAGATACTTTACTTAGAATAAGGTTCTCTAGTTCCATCCAAATTGTTGTAAAAGGCATTAAGTGAAAAACAAATAAAAATAAATAAAAAAGGCATTAAGTCATCCCTCTTCGTGGCTGAGTAGTATTTCATAGTATACGTACATATACCATACCACATTTTGTTAATCCACTCATGAATTGCTGCGCACTTGGGTAGATTCCACATCTTTGCAATTATGAATTGTGCTACAATGAACATTTGAGTGCAGGTGTCTTTTGGATAAAACGACTTCCTTTCCTTTGGGTACATACCCAGTAGTAGGATTGCTGGATCAAATGGTAGGTCGATTTTTAGTTCTTTGAGGAATCTCCATACTGTTTTCCATAGAGGTTGTACTATTAATAATTCGCATTCCTGCCAACAGTGTGTAAGCGTTCCTTTCTGCATCCATGCCAGCGTCTATTGTTTTCATACTTTTTAACAAAAGTTTAAGACTTATTTTTAAGGGAAAATAGTGCAATAATTAGAGCTATGCCATGAGGTGTTGAGTTCTTTATTGCTGTTTAAATGGATTCTGGTGGCAGCAAAGTGCCAGGGATGTTATAATGGAAAGATTCATGGGTTAACCCTCCTTGGTGCTCTCACTGTATTTTGTACATTCCCTTTATGGTTTCTTTATTGTTTTGTAATTATCTGTTTATCTATCCTCTCATGTATTGGATGATGATGATTGATTTGTTAAACACTATTATGGGCCAGGCAGCATTAAGTACTGTTGATACAGTTTTTCATTCAATACAACAAATGTGTAGCAGAATTGATCCGCGTTCATCAAGTGAGGAAACTGAGGCTTGAGAAGGTTAAATAACTTGCTTAGGTCACACTGTTAGCAACTTTGTGCTCTTTGCCGCTGCACAGTACAGTTTCCCAAGACAATTAGGCTGAGTGATGCTTGGATGAGAATGGTAATAGGCTTGAGTAAATGGGAAAAGCTGTCTCTTAAGTAAATCATTTATATTTCCCACCAGCTAATTGGAGACAGGCGTTAAGAGGAAGGAATTAGTTCCACTCCACAGTTGCCAGGCTGAGCTGTGTATTGCTTCCAATGGAGGTGGGGGGTGAGGGGCACGAGAACATTGTTCTAATTGAGATCATAGAGGAAATTGCTCTTGAAATGGCTGTGAATAGCTGCTTTGAAAATGTATTTGATATAATTTTGTTAATTTACAAAACATGATTATTAGATAAATTTGCCATTGTAATCCACAAAGCACCAAACTTTTCAATTGATCTAAACTTGTTCTATAGTAGGCTATGTGGTATCTGTATAGGTTTTCCTCAAAATAACCATCAGGCAAATACAAATTCTTATATCAGCCAGGTCCTGCAACCTGAGAAATCTTTTCATATTATTCCAGAGGGCAAGATTTAATATCCTCCTCCCACACCCCCAATTTTATAAAAATAAATAAATAAGTTAAGGATATGTCATCATTTGAAATATGTATTTCCTTCTCATTGCCCATGCATGCAGCTCCCTGCAACTATATAGAGTAAAAGCGTGATATAAATTAATTTCTGTTAGAAATTAACCCTTTTATCTCCCCAAATTAAACAGGGCTGCTACTAGCTTATAGAACTGAGCTTGACAAAATGTGAATTTTTTAAAACTCCTCAAGTTTCTCTCTTTTATGCAGGCCAGTTTTGTGGACTTTTACACTCTTTGAGAACTGCCCTTTGAAAGGTTTTGTATACTCTCTCTAGCGTGTATTATTCAATAAATCATTCTCAATCTGTAAGTCAAATAAGCATATTAGTCTATGTGCTGCATTTTAACAGGCCTGTTAAACTGGCTGCATTTTGGCAGTTTGCCCAATTAAAGGTTGTCATAATGAATCTATCTAGAACAGGAATGAGCCTGGTCAGGTTTCAGATGAAATGTATGTTTTTTTATAAGTATCCAGTGCTGCAAATTGCATAACGTGATACAATAGTCACAGAAGCTCAGAAGTTCAGGGGAATGAAGTGTAGCATAGTCCTCCAAGTATGTCATATATTAATCAAAATGGTTTAGTGTCAGCTTTTGCTTTCAAATTCCAGTGACTAAGAAGACAGCTTATTTTCATAAGGATATCATGATGTGTATGTGTATTTTAAGTGGAACGTTATATGAATGAGTTACGCTTGTCCAGCCAACTCTTTTTAATCCTTGACCATTTAAATGGAAAATCCATCTAAGCTGACTTTATTCCATGGAAGTCACTTTTCAGTGGGGGAGATTAGGAAATGTCATTGTGACCAGCACACTCTTGCACTTTAAACAGAAGACTCTTATTATGCTTGTCTGAATTATGTCCTTTATTTTGTTAATTAGAGTGACTATTTCAACCTGATTTCAAGCCAGGCTTTTATTGATTGTTCCCAAACTGGGAGAGAATTCAGCTATTTACACGATAAGCATTAATTTCTGGCACTGAGTCTAAGGACAGCTTTCTCCACATTGGAACCCATTAAATAAATCATGGGGTCCTACTGAAGAATTGTTATTTGAAATTTGTCTAAAAGAATTTTATTGCATATTAATTTCAAGTGTTAAGTTTATGTTATTCAGTTTTGACCAGTCCACTTTACAACCAATCTCTTTGGTTTAACAAACCGCTGGTTCTTCTCCGAAGTGTTCATACATTCCAACGCAAGACTGGAAAGACCCTTTCTGACCCCCCGCCAGTAGGTGGCGCTATGTCGTTGCCATTCTAGAGTAGTGGATTTTGATCTAACACACCCCTAAGGCAAATAAACCTCGTTTTCTTGTTAACCTGCTTGCAAGTGTCCACATAATCCAAATTTCCACCAAAATATATAGGATGATGTTACAAATATTAAATAAGTAGATGAAAATTATCCTCTTATAATCATTTATACAGTGGAAAAGGGAGCAGGAGAGGACTCCAAAAGAAATATTTAGGTCATCTATTTCTGCAGGAAGGTGCCAGTGGGAGGACCGGGTTCAGCCTGGAATGCTTATGAACAGGCCTGGCTATTTTGCCTGGGTGGCTGCTTGCCAGGCAGTCTTCTGGCCGGGCAGTTGGGGATGAGAGGAAGAAGGAACTGGCTTGTGCACTTGTCCTTCCCTCCCATGTGCCCTCAGAAAAATTGCGAATAGGAGCTTCTGTTGTGCCTGCGAGCTCTTACCCGGCCGTCCCCCACCCTTGAGGCTGAGGAGAACAGGCACTACTTTGACTAGGAGCCTGGGACAGCATGCTGGAGACTGATGGCTTCTCAGGCAACAGAGAGTCACCACATTAGGTCACTCTACTTTATTCCTCAGTCCCTGGAGACACAGACCTCAGTAAGGAGTCTGGCAAGTCCTTGTTCCCCGCAGCCTAAAAAAAAGTGGCCTGTTACCTTGGACAGGACCAGGGCTTTTAGCCGAGCCTCACAGCCCTGAGCCCAAGAAGGTTCCTTAGAGGTTCCAGCCTTGGCAAGACGGCTTCTTCACGGAATCTAATTACCAGCTTCAAGTTCACAGTTGCCAGCATGGATACCCAGCGTCCACGAATTTCCTGGCCTGCTTATTAAGATGTCACCTAAGACTGCAAATAATTGTGGTAACTGGCATCAATTCTTAGAGGGCTTTGTGAAGCTTATTGTTCTAGTGACTTGTCTTACTTTATTTCTTGAAATATTTTCTTATGCCTATATTCTCTCTCCATTTCTTGAAGTTATAATACAACACTTGAAGGGAGGCTTTGAAAGAAGAGCGTAGCAAAAGGGATTCTTAGGACCTTGCAATGGAAACGTTATTGTTATTTTAGTCATAATTGCCTAACTGGCCACGTGCTAAATGCAGTGAAGATCTGCTTGTGACAAAATAAACCGGGTATTATAGCCACAATGTTTGATATTGATTATATTGTCTTTCCTGAAAGTGGTGTCTTTAATGGTCATTTTATTTTCTCATCTTGCTGTCTTCATGCCTAAAATAAAGTCTACTTAACATTTATAATTTGGATTCCTGTTTGCTTATATTTCTACTCTTACAATAACTTATATTTCATTCTTTTATTCTTAATAAATCAATAATGGTGTTCCTATAAGAGCTGTTTCCCCAGATTTTGTTCCATATTAAAAACATCATCACTTAGAGCATGTGAAGGCTAAATTCTAAATTGAATTGCTCTCTGAACTGGGCAAGAACTGTTTAGATTCCAGTTTCTTCAAATCCACTCAAGAAATAATATCAAGTTGACTTTCAGGATTATGATTATAAACAGATCAAATGTAATGCAAGTTGAACATATTATGTGGATGCCAGAAATTCATCCTGCTTTCTGTGTCTAATGTTGAGTAGGGTATTAAACTTGTTGAACCTTTTCACGATTTAATTTTCAAAATGGTTTTGGAGAAAATAAGAATTTGGAAGCTATAATAGTCTCCAGTGTTTTTCCATGGTAAATGGTAGTGACCTGTTGTTCTTGGAGAAGACATTTCTAAATTTCTTTTACTGTATAATTTATAGATCACTTAGCAAATGTTCAGTATGACATTTTTACTAGAGTAAAAATACTTACAGTACTGTTTTGAAGAATTAATATAGAATAAAATATGAAAACAAAAATACTCATTGCAGAGTTTTAAATAAAGGAGGAAAAGCCTGGCCAATGTAGAACATTTATATATCTCTGCTCCTAGTAGGTTTTATTAATTCATTTATTGTTCTTACTGAGCATCTTTTACCTCAAGCACTATACTGAATCCAAACTTTAAAAATGGATTATTCCTGCTTTCCACAATTGCCATTTTAACTTTGTATGTAATATACCCAGGAATGATCCAACTAGAGAAAGAAAGTATATAAAGAGTATTTAGACAAAATGTGCTGAAGAAATTAAGAGTGTAATGGGTGGTCAGGGTCATCGTACCAGATCTGGATCACCTTTTCCAGATTCTTCTGTTGTTATTGTTGGGCCAAATAAATACACAAAGCTACTGTTCTTTAGGTTTTCTTTTCCTCTCAGATCTCCTCCCCAACAGATTCAAATGATTTTCCAGATCGTATTCAAACCTCAAGAGTCACTATAGGTTTGTCAGTTCCTTCTAAGATGAAATGGTTTTTAATGGTTTAAAATGGTTTTGAGAAGATGACCTGCCAGCTGTGAGCTCTAGGTAAACTGCAGAATGACTAGAGATGGGGAAGAATCACACAGAAGTGGTGTTATGGAAGCCAAAGCAGGACGACATGGAATGTGCAGGATGAAGAGGAGCGACTGGGAACAGTTGTAGTTGGATGCGACAACCGAGGGGTGACAGTGTCTCTGCCAGCAACGGAGCTGCTGGGAAAAGCTCCTTTGCCTTGGATGAAGGCTCCCACTCCCCTGGCTCTCTCCCTCCCTGCCTTTTCCTTTCCTACTTGTTAGACTTCAGACATTGCTATAATGTCCAAATGTAGACATGAGGACCTAAAAGGAAGAGAGGCCAACAAAATGAAAGAGATAATGAAGAAATGGAAGGAAAAACAGAACAATTTGCCACACACATCAAAAGGGAAGGAATGGGTCTGTCCCTTTGGACAGCCCTCTCACATGGCAACTCACATAGCGACACAATTTTCCTGCCCTTGACTGGGCCCCTATATGGGATTTTAGAAAGCAGCTCTCTCTGTGCCCTGGGGTTTGTTTGTTTGTTTATTTGTTTGTTTGTTTTTCTGGAGTGGGCAGCACAGGGAGAGACTGACTATCCCTCTCCTTTTCCTTCCAGCCTTTTACTGTTTTAATCCCTGAATGAAAATTGCATATGTTCGTTTTATCATCTTCTTTTTCTGTAAAAAAAAAAAAAAAAAAAAAAAAAAAAAATTGTAATTCCTTGTTCTGTCCCCTTAGCTCAAGACACTATATTTAGTGGTGTTTCACTATTTCTTGTCGCTGTAGGGAATGACAACAATTATAACTATAGCAGGGAAGAGGTATTGCATTTGACTCGGAAAAATGTGATCAATAAACCTAGTGAAGAAGACAGTCGGAGTGATCGACAGTGAAATTGTAACTAGAAAAAAAACTGAGAAGTGGGCATGTGGAGAGAAAGAAGAGCATCTGTCCGAACTCAGGTACTGAATGATGACCTTAGATTCCTCTTAGGCTGAAGGAAAGAGCAAAGTATTAATAAATCCTGAGAGAAAAGGAGTGACAGAGTCAAATGACTTTTTATTTTTAAATAAAAGATTTGAACATATTAAAAGGCCGAAAAGACAGATGCTGCTCGAGAAGAAATTCGGAATGTTGGCAGGGGACGTGTGGTTATCACAGCTGAAGATGAAGAGATCAGAAACGTAACGAAAGCAGCAGGCACCCTCTGTCTCCTCTGACCCCTAGCATGTCATGGTCCCCCTCGTTGGCTGATGTAATGTTGACCTGTCTTGCTTTCCCACTCCACCCATGAAGGGTAGGAAGCATTCTGTTCAGGGGCATCGAGAACCCTCAGCAAGAATCTCGCTTTCTTTGCTGCAGAGGTCACCATCCCCTGTGTCTCTCCTTGCTTTTTCCTCAGCCCTGGAAGTGCCTCCCCGGCCAGTGGCAAAGACTGCAGTGGTGCTGGTGGGACCGCAGCACCTGAGCCGCAAGGGCGGAGGAGAAGTACCTCCCTGTCCTGCTCCTCCCTCCCCCTCCCCCACCCGCCAGTGCACGCTGCCCACCTAGACCTCCCTTGCATCCAAGTTCTCCAAATTGTCCCTGCCAAATCTGCACTTCCTGCATTGCTTTACCCTGTGATTAAAGTGCTTGACACCAGGGAGTGGGTGACACATGAGCTTAATCTTTGCAGGAGTTATTAGCTTCATCAAGAAAATGGCATTGCTACCTCTTTATAATGTCCAATTTAAGAAAGCACAAAAGACTAGTAATCAGTCCTTGTTCAGTCATAGTACCTCTAAGTTAAGAAGATTCAATTGAACAATACATACAAACACTTAATATAATGCCTGGCATATAGTAAGCACTCAATAAATGCTGACTGTTATTAATACTACTTATATTATTTTGTCTATTTGGGGGGTCGGGGAATTGTGGCCACCAGTGTCCATCGAAGAGTAAAATATGTGGTCAGCATCCTTGAGTTCACCAGTTCTTTACTGCTGAAGGCTTCTACCCACCCATACCCTGTGTCTAGTCCTTCTGTAGGGGGAACAGGCAGTGTCCAGGTATTCTAGTGGTGCATCCTCCGGTGCTGTTCCCCTGAATAGCCTTGCCTTTGGCGGCAAGGATCAAGACTGTCTCTGGGAAGGCCTTCTGTGTGCCAGGCTGCATGTGGGCACTTTTATTCTCACGATTTCATTTCATCCTCCTGACACCCTAAAAGATGGGTCTTCATAGCTCCTCTTACAGATGAGGAGCTAGGGCCAAAGGGCCAAGTTACATGCCTGCAAGTGGCAGGACTGGGAACAGATACAAGTCGTCTGATTCCAATTCTCATGCTATTTCAAGACTAGGGTTGAGAGTTTTAAAAAATGGTTCTGGAGAAGTACTGATGCATTTGCACAAAGGCATTTCTTTTAGTGCTGTTTTCTTTGGCCTTATAATCTCAAAAGAGCCGGTACTTGTTGAACTTTGTGTGATAGTTGAATCCATCACTGTAAAGCAATTTATGTACAAGCAAATGCCATGAGCCATCGGCCTTATTGGTAATGGACAGAAGACATTAGTGTCACACATGAAAACGTGTTTATCTCATTGTCCTTTTAAGTGATGTCTATTTTGTTCCCTAAAACTGAAGTCATATGTTCATTTGGTAAGATGTTTAATGGATTTTTAATTAGACATCCATACAGCATGATTTTCTCCATACATTTCTCTCTCTTTCTTGGAAATTAGTTTAGCTGATTCATATTGTCCTGTGAAAAGTTAAAACCACATTTGTTCAAAAAGAAAAAAATGATTCGTATATCACTTTCCATTTTCTATTTAGGACCAGTCAAATAGTTTGTATATTTTAGGACATTGACTATAACATTCCGTGGGTAGAAGTTTTGTAACATAACTCAAATTCTAGGGACTTAGCCATTCACATACTGCATAGAGCATTAGTTCATGATATCTTGTATGACAGAGAAATCTCAGATATGCATGCCCTTTTCTTCCCATCTCTCCCAAACCAATTGCTCTAAGGTAAATTTAGTTGGCTGAGAATTAAATGAGCTACTGATGTGAATAATTTATGAAATAATGTGTTTATTGCATTTTAGTGCACGCGTGTGTGTGTGTGTGTGTGTGTGTGTGTTGTTCTTTACCTTATCATACAAGAGGAGTTCATAAAGTTGAAGTTCTGGGAAACTTAGCTCAAAGATCTTAACAGACTGGATAGATTCATCCTCAATGGTAATAATGTGGTCATTGCAGCCAACTGAACTGAGTGGATGGGCTGGGTCTGGAATTTCTTGACAGAATTTTAGGGACAGCTGCCTGGTAGGACAGGGACGCAGAGAGCCTGAGATCAGCCTTCTCACAGCTGGCCTTTCCAGCTTTAGTCTCAGTGGGCAAGGATGGCCTATTTGCTAGTGGTCTCCAAACTTGATAATCTACACTCAACTTTTCAAGTTCTTCATTGCTTCCAAATCCTTGTCACAGTCTCTAGCCTCTGTGAATCTGATCCCATGCATCTCTCAATTCTCAGCTCACACCTCTTTCTCCTTGCTTACTAACTCTATTTTTTCAGGTCCTCATATCAAGTCCCTTCTCAACTCAGGGTTCTTTCTGCCTGAAATGCTGTCTATTCTCACCTCCATCCTGACTAGCTTCTTGTGCCCTCAGGCTCCAGCATAGGTGTCCTTTCCTCAAAGAAGCCTTCCAGGACCACATCCCCTAGAGCAGCCCCTGCACCTCCAACCCCTCACACACTCAGTAATTCTCTGTCTTTGCCTCATGTGTGTTTCTTTCAAAGAGCTGCTAACACAGTTGCATCTATTTGATTGTTGACTTGTATTTTCCTCTTTCTTTTCTACCAGTGAAAGAGCTAAGAAAATAGAGATTGTGACCGTCTTATTCAGAATAATGAGTAAGTGAATGAACGAATGAATGAAGAAAATGCACTTGAAAATATGGCTTCTCTGTTATTCTCACTTTCCCTAACTTCTCTAATGTTTTCACTTTCCCTGAAAATTGAAATATGTAAGTCAGTGTAAAGTCTTTTCAAAGTTAAAACAAAAAATGTTATTGAAATAATGAATCCATCAAATATAACACAGTTGATCATTAGATATAGCAATGCATTTTTCCTTCCACATATATTTAGAAGTGTTAGCACTTTCATAAATAGGGCATTGAAAAAAAAACAGTCTTTAGGAAGTAACCTAAGATTATAAAGTTATTCACATTTTGACATTTTGGTCCTTTTCAACTTAAATGCAATTTTCAATAGCACTTGATATTTAAAAGTTGTACATCCTGTGGTTAAAAGTCCAAAGCTGGGTAATGTCTTTTTTACTGGAAAAAAATATAATATTCAATGAACCAATGCTTCATAATACTTCTAAGAGTTGTTGGATATATTTAATTGAGTTTACTTATTTGCTTAGAGTTTTAACACATAAAATTATATGCTGAATCTCCAAGGCTGTTTGGTACATGATGCAAGATTTGTAAAATTCATCATCATTAGTAAATGTCTATGCTAAGGGACAAACTGTAGGTATAGGTTCTTTGAAAATAAATTTGGAAATATAAATGGTTCATAAAATTGCAAAATATTTTTCCTGTTAGATTCATTGTCTGCAGTTTGGTCTTTAGCAGTGTATAAGGTAAGTATATTAATATTACAGTAGCTAGTCTCCAAAGATGGACTGCAAATGAACCATGCCCCCCAATATACACATCCTTATATAGTCCCCTGACCTTGAATCTGAGTTGACTCTGAGTCTTGCTGTTATGGTTAGAATGTGGTAAAAGTAGGACTGCATGACTTATGAGGTGTTGAAGCTTCTACTTGGGTCTTTTGGAATGCTAACTCTTGGGATGGTCTCGCTCAGAACCTAGTTGTCATATTGAGATTCCCCAATGACACAGAGAGGACACACGTAGGCAGTGCAACCAAGTTGGGCTCTGAGCCCACAGCACCAACTACCTGCCTATTGAGTGAACCATCCAGTCAAGCCCCAAAATACTGCAGCCAACACCATGGAAAGTAGAAGAACCACCCTATCAACCCATAGAATTGTGAGAAATTATTGTTTAAGCCTCACTGTTTTGAGGTGGCTTTTTAAACAGCAACAGATAACCAAAAGTAACAAACTTTGGAAATAGAAAAAATATGAATCTTTGGGGTTTTGGAGGGTTTCGTTTATTTTTGTTGATTATTATTTAATTTATTTTTTAAGTCTTACTCATTGAGTAGGAGAGATTTTCAGCTGCTAGCGTATAACCCTATTGAGTGCAGGAGAAATATTTCTTTTTATTTGGAAGCTTTGAATACATATATGTCATCCCATTAATTTTACCATCTTGAAAAAGAGGACTCTGAAATGTAATCTTCCCATGAGTGGCTGTCCTGGCAATCTATAATGATCATTATTCTGAGAGTTTAAGAAAGTGCTAAGGTTTTAGAATACAATAAACTTGAATATCAAAAGAAGACAGACTGAAGGTTAAGAGCCTGACACAGGTAGTGGCTAGATTTTTTATTTGTAACGTAAATACGAGTTCACATTCCCACCTGCACATCTCCCCTCAGCTCCTCTGCACTTCCCATCCATGCTCTCATTAATAGGATCACTTTGCAGGGTTAGGTCCTGGATGCACTGGAATCATGTGTTTCAAACTAGGTGCCCATTCCCAACCAGGGTGAAAATAGCTTTTCTGGTTCAAAGTGATTTTCATTTCATTTATTTTAAGCAGACCACAAATAGAATTATAGTCAAAAACCTGGGAAATATTTGTAGCTGACCTGTAATTATTATTTGTACTTCTTGTTTATATGATGAGAAGCTATGGTTTGTGTACTATTTTTATTTTTATTATAATCCCGATGGCTCTCAGCTAAATTTCCTCTAAGTCATTACTCCTGTAGAGAGAGAGGAGGAACCCAAACTAAAACAACCCAGGTACATTTCAGGACCTTGTAATATACCACATGAACACTTTTTTAAATGAATTTGTAAAAGCATTGAGCAAATCAGAGACTATTATTTTTTATCTTAATGTTTGGGTTTGATTATTATACTCTTCTTCTATGCCGATTTGATTCTCTTTTGGAGCTTTATAAATAAAGAAAAAATGTTCCCCTTTGAAATACCAAAGGGATTATAATGTTGATTTTAAAAGGATTATTATGTATGAAGTTTAAAAACTCTAAGAGTCATTGCATACCCAAATACAGTTGTACCTAGGAAAATAAGCCCATACACCCTTTCATAGTCTGGACTATCATTTACCTTGGAGTTGCAAAGATGCATTACTGTATGTGCCACTTGACTTTGATATGCTGCAGTAATCCTTCACTCAGATAATATATTTTACCTCTCATGCTATTGTCTTTGGGGAAACCTTGCAACATATAAATAAATGTAATAGAGTACTTCTTCAGGGCAGTTTCCAATGAATTATGTTTAAGTTGAAAATTAATAGGTTTAATGTATATCAAAATAATCACATCTCTTTTCTTCTTCATGTAATTCCAAGCAATAGAATAAAATAAAATAGAATTAAAAAGAAAGAGTCACAATGATCTCTTTCAATGTACTTTTCCTATTCTGCAGAAATAAACATGGTGGTCCTCAGAATCATGTACTTTGCATGGATTAGAGACAAAATTATGCCTCATTTAATGTGTGCGTTCTAGTCTTTACCTCTGCTAATCTTTTTCAACATTGAGGAACTGTATCCAGTTATTTATATGAAATATTCAAGCTGGAAAAATTCCTGATTGGGTCCCTTTGAAAATTCATGTATTTTTCTTGGTGTACTATAACTTAAGATGTCAGGTTTTTTACTGAAAGCATAGACAGTTTATCAAACAGTGTTTTGGAGTTTGAGGAAAGTGATTTCCCACAGAGAGTAAAATTTGGTCCAGAAATGAATTCAGCACATTGGCTTTGTTAAGGAAATGCTTGCCTGTTTCCATTTGGGAATCTCCTTGAGCCATAAATTTGATGATTCTAGCCATGTACCTTGCAGCATGTCTACTGTGTTGGATGACGTTGGGTTATCTCTGATTAAGGGGAGTATGCTTCGTTATGCTAACTTGCTTTCATCATTATTCATTTTTTAGTTGCTTTCATGTACTTTTATGATATTTTCTTAATAATAGGAGTTAAATTGGATTTTGCCAAATATCTTTGGACGGTTCCTAAGAACATTCTTCTTTCACTTTTTCTCTGCTCCACCTTTCCCTATTATATAATTTTATGCCCTTAGAAGGAACAGTGGACTCAAAAACTTTTCATCTTGTTTTATTGAGATAAGAACAGGAATTTAAGAGACTGCCCCAGGGATTTGCACATATAAAACTAATAAAGACCATTCTACTCTGCTCTAGTCTTGTTCATATAGTATATTATGTAAGAGTGAGGGGTTTGGGATCCAAAAGAACCTTACTTTGAATCCTGCCTCTGCAACTCATCGACTGTATGACTTTGGACCCATATCATTGTTTTGCTTTGAAAATTCATCATGGAAAATATATACAGAGCACTTAGAAATTCTTGACATGTGATAACTTATCAACAGTGAATTTTGTCTTCTTTTTAAATCCCATATGTTAAATTGATATACTTTCTTTTGTTTTTTTTTTTTGAGACAGAATCTCACTCTGTTGCCTGGGCTAGAGTGCCGTGGCATCAGCCTAGCTCACAGCAACCTCAACTTTCTGGGCTCAAGCCATCCTCCTGCCTCAGCCTCCCAGGTAGCTGGGACTACAGGCATGTGCCACCATGCCCAGGTAATTTTTTCATTTTTGGTAGAGACGGGTCTCACTCTTGCTCAGGCTGGTCTCGAACTCCTGAGCTCAAGCACTCCTCCTGCCTTGGCCTCCCAGAGTGCTAGGATTATAGGCGTGAGGCACCGTGCCTGGCCAATATACTTTCTAAATAGACTTTTATTTAAAAAAATTTTCAGTATGATTTACTGTTAGCATATTACTTGGGATACACATATTATGATTATTGGGTAATGTATAACGATTATGTAATAATTATGACGTATAAACTGGGTTATAAATAATAGACAAAAATCCATGCATTTCCCAGTCAAATACAAAGTTGTAGAGGAAAAATATGAATGTAGTATCAAAAAGAACTGGATTACAATTCTGCTTCTAACATATTAAAGCTGTGTGACCCAAAGAAACTCAAACACGTTTCTTATTTCTTCAATTTGAAAGAACCACAGCAACAAAAATGAGGCTATATAAAGCCAAAAAAATTGTTTTGAAGATAATTTATGTTAACTACCCAAACTAGCCTTTGGGACTTTATACAAACCTCATTAACATTAATGTTAATGTTCTTTTAATGCATCTACTTAATCTTCAGTGGAGCCAGTATGTATAGTCTCACAAATGATGATCCCAGAAATATTTTAATTATCTTTTAAGTTGGTCACATCATTGGAATTTATTTGTTACTTTAAGCCTCTCTGCCCACTGGAATGTGATCCTGCCTTCCAGATCTCTCTTCATGCCCAACCTGTAGATACTCCCTCATCTCTCAAGAGCCAGATGAGGGCTTTCCTGACTCCAAGCAGAAGGGATGACTCCTCTTCTGTGCCTCCCTGAACACACCTCTATCCCTGCACCTGTAACACTTTTGTCCCCTTATTTATTTGCATATATGTTTCTTTCTTCAAAGCTAAATGCACTCCTTGGAGACTAGGGTCATGTCTATTTGTTGTGGTGGTTTTTTTCCTCCAATCTCTGTTCACAGAGGAGAGACAATCTTTTGTTGAGTGGGTTGAGTGCTTGGATGGATGGATGGATAAAAGAAGTAAGCAGATTATCAGATAAATGACTCCAAGAGTTTTTTCCAGAGTGCCCAGAAATTATTTACCTAGAATCAAGGATGCTGCGTCCCATAAGGAGTAGTCATGCACAAATTCAATTCTCACAGGACACAAGACTCTGGAACTAGCAAGGTCTCCAGGTCAGGTAGCTACCGTGCCCAGCTCTTCCCTGATCAGGTTAGATCCAAGCTCACACTTTGATCCTAAAGCAGTCCATGAATCCCATAGGGCCATGCTTATGCTTGCTCTAGGCAAAAAAGACAATGAGCTCTGCCAGAGGCTCCCTGCTGAAGTCTAGCACCATAGTGCATCCAGCTGCACTTCAGCCCTGGTATGCCTCTAATGGGATGCTGAGAGAATGTGGGATACATTCTGCATTCGCCTGCCCAGACCTGAGTTCCAGGTTGTACCAAATGACGGTGTTGGTGCTTTTTCCAAGCCCCTTTAACTAAAGATGGACAAGTTGATTTGATAAAGTCATCCATATTAAATCTATTAAATGATAATTAAAGAATACAGGGAAGAAATTGGCTGATACAAAAAGGCAGAATGATAACTGTACCAGAAGCCTAGGCCCAGGATAGATACTAGATTGGAACAGAAAATTGAGCACTGGGCTTCCTAAAACACAAGGCCCTAAAGTTGAGCTATCAAGAGAATAAAGCATATTTGATTATGTATTTATGTATATACGTATGTATTCACAAAGGATTTGAGGCAGCTTATAACTCGTAAATTCACATATAATAAGGTAGAGAAATATGTAATAACAGAAAATCAAGGATAGGGAAAATACAGACCATTCTGAAAGGTAAGACTGGAGAAAGTGAGAAGTAAAGTTATATAGGTCACAGGATCACAGTGTGGCTCAGATTTGGTCCGAGATTTATACACAGACACCATCAGTGGCAGAATCTGATCAAAACGGAAACTTTGGCTGGGTGTGGTGGCTCATACCTGTAATCCTAGCATTCTGGGAGGCTGAGGCAGGAGGATTGTTTGAGCTCAGGAGTTCTAGACCAGCCTGAGCAAGAATGCGATCCTGTCTCTATTAAAAATAGAAAAATTAGCTGGGCATCGTGGTGAGCACCCGTAGTCCCAGCTACCTGGGGAGGCTGAGGCACGAGGATTGCTTGAGCCCAGGAGTTGGAGGCTGCAGTGAGCTATGATGATACCACTTCACTACAGCCTGGGCGACAAGAGTGAGACACTGTCTCAAATAAAAAAAAAAAAAAGACAACTTTGCCCTACATCCCTATGTTTCTGTGTTACGAATAGAGCTGAAAAGGAAAGAGGGCTTCTATGTCCCCCCATGGTTGCCACATTAGCAAAAGAAACAAAGATAATTGATGGGGGAGAAGGAGAGGAAGAAGTAGTCTAACCTACTGAACTATTCCATAGATGGAAACAGGAGAATCTGAGGTCCTGTCAACTTGGGGTAGGCATTAAGTATCAAGTATCACCTCTGATTCTCTTAATAAGACTATAATAGTACTAATGATACTATTTAATACTTACTTCAAGCTAACTGCTCTTTGGAATTTTCTCATTTATTACTTAATGAATCCCCTGTGATGAATACAATGTGCACTTGAGAAAATTGAGAAGTTGGTGACTTCCATGCCTAACAAGTAGATCCACACAGGTCTGTAAGACCCCTAACCTTCCCTGCTCACCATTATACCATAATACTTTCAGAAAAATCAATTTGAACATCTAAAGACTGAGTTGCCAGAAGCCTTACATTGTTCAGAATGATATGTGTAAATTCACCAAGAAGTTTACAAGGGAGGAGAATCTATTGGCTGTAGTGAAGCAAAGGGTGTCCAGAGCCAGCAATCTGATCATCCAGGACGACAACTCTAACATAAGACTTGAGAAACTCCATCTGTTCAGACTTGTTTGTTTGTTCTAGAATAAGCATGTGAGATCTTTGTTCATTTTTATCCACTGTGTATTGTGACATTTGGAAGGAGTAATATATGCTAGAGTGGAGTTGACTTTAGAATTGAGCATTTAAACAGATGAAATGCCACAAGCACTATAATACCAAAATCATCTTTCTCAACATTCCCACGATCTGAGGGATAGTGGAACCAAATCCACAGTGGAGCTACCAAGGTAAGTTCTGGACAGGCCTTGTGTCTCCTAGCAGGGCTCAGTTCCAAGGAGATTCAAACTCAGTCCTGTTTTGTAACTGAGATCTGACAGAATTATTGCCTAGGGTGGCATATAAACATTGATTTTACTATTTTAAAACAATTAAGAGGCCGTGTAAAGTCTTTTAGCATGAGATACAATTATATACACTATCATGCTCTTAGAAATACTGTTTACAAATTTAATTGAACTCAGAACTAAGAAAAGTGACAACGAAAATATACAATAACTTCTTGGGATGATTTTACAATTCTCAAAATTTGTATTTCCAAAACAAACTTATTCTTTATTGTTATCGTTGTTAAATAAATGCAATAATGAATTTATGTTCTCCCTTTCTGTTTTAGGTAAGCCTCAAAAAACAAATATTCTAGTGTCTCTTACATTTCATCTCTATTAGATGATATGCAGTTATTGGGATTAATTCTAATATTAACCTTGAGAAAACTGACACACAGAGGGTCAGGAGAAATGGTCCAGGTTCCATAGAGAAAAAATCAAGCTAGGTCTCTCTGCTTCCAAAGCCTGTACTCTTCCCGTACTCCACACTCTTTTCTCCTGTGAATTCATTCACATTCTCTGGAGCAAGAAAATACTAGCATTCTCTTCCAAAATTATAGACTCATGAGATTTGAGGTCAAGAGATTTCTTCACAAAAGCCAAATACTTAACTTTTGACATGGAAATTTCCCAGCATGAGTTTTGTGTTATCTTATTGTTCAATGAGGATCATCTTTCCATTGCAGAAGCTCAAAGTTGAAACCTCTGGCCGGGAAGGTGTCCTTAGAAGCTGATATATTATATATTTTTTATCCTCATCCCCTCTCCTCTTTGATTTGAAGAATTTTACACATACACTGTTTGATTTATATTCTTAGAGCTGTATGGGTGATTGACATGTAGCCAAGGGAGCTGGGTGTCCCCAAGTATGTTTGCTGCTCATGGGTCCTATATTGCCTTCTTTCCCTATCTCAGGTTTCCTTCTCTCCTTTCTCTTTAATAAAGCTATTGTAAAAACCCTCTTTTGTTCTCTTTTTACTTCATTGAGTTCTCATAGCACTTACTGTGTATTTATATTATATTTTCTAATTATTATATGTTGCCCCTCTCATCTCCATGCTGTGAAACACTCTGCAGGCATTTAAGCCTGGATTAGCTATATTGTGTCAAAATTATCCATCAGATAATTTTAAGCTCTCTTTAAGCTGCTTTATCCTTTCTTATATTCCCATCTTGTAGACCTTAAACCATATAGTTGTTGATGCTTCATTAAGAATAGGAATCCCTTAAAAACAGAAGCTATATTCACTTATTTTGCATCCTTGACTTTTCCTTACGTAGTAGTTGGCAGTAGAGTCGATCGATCCCTAATGTATCTAGAAATCTCTTGACCTGGACAGAATTGAAATTCATCCTGTAGGTGACTATTCAGAAAAAGAAGTAAAGTAAAAGAAAGGAAAGAAGATGAGAATGGGAGAGAGGAAAAAGGAAGGAGAGAGGAGAAGAGGAGAAAAGGAATAAAAGATCACAAAATTACCATAATAGCAGTAGCTGTCAATTATTGAGCATTTATTATGTTATTTGTCAGAGATTGCATTTTATAATTAGGTATTTCATGTAATGCTCTCAATCAACATGTGAGATAAATACTATTTTACAGGTAACAAAATTTGAGCCTTAAGTTCAGCAGCTTGCCTAAAATCACCCAGCTAGTTGGTGACCAAATTGGGATTAGAACTTAAGTCTATTTGGCTAATTAATGGTGGTTGGTCTAATAGTTCAGTGCAACTCCATTCAATAGCAACTAGTGTGTGCTTGAATGTGCATCACGCTGGAGTCCTGCACAATCTTAACATTGCATGATCCTCCCACAATAGAGGATAAAATGTTAAACTCTTTAATACTCATGAGAAGGAGAATTCATGGTCCAATGCTAGTCATTTTGCATGCATTTATAGCATGTATTTTATATGTTAACGTTTTATCTGGCTTCATTCTATTTTTTCTGTTTGTCATCCTCTTGGAAAATTTTTATTTAGTTTATATATTTGTATAAGAAGTCTCATCCTATTGAAATAATATAGAGTATTAAAAAACAAAGCAAGATAAGGTAAATAAATATTGCACAGTTTGGCCCTAGGAAAATATAGAGTGTTAAAATAAAAAACAAGATAGGATAAATAAATATTGCCCTAAGACGAAGGACTGTCTTTTATGTCATTCGTGTAGGTTTTAGAATTAGACAGTACCTGTGAACGAGTTCAATGTTAGTTTTACAGTTTACTGTGTGTCTTTGGATAAACTGATGCCAAGATGTGTGCATGTGTGTCTCTATGTGTTGCAAATTCAAATCTGCATTGTATAAATTTGCAGGAACATTATACATGTTTTTTTTCTTTCTTTCTAAAATGTTTGTTATATGTTTTGCTCACAGTTGAAAAAAAGTTCTAAGATAAAAATGTACATAAAATTCATGCCAGACAGACTTGGTTGTGATGACTGAAAGAAACCACTTGGGTTTATTATTATGCATTATATCATCATTAGAACCTTCACTATTGTTCTGCTGAATATGGCACATTTATGCATTTTATGTTACTCTGGAATGTGTTGTATAATGCCTTTTTGTTATAGAATCAGTACCTATTACTCAAAGTTATGTGAATGCTCATTGGAGACCTATTATAAATATTTAGACCATGGAACCAAAACCAAACCCTGTTTAAACTCTGTGTCTAGATTTAGTAAATGGAACTTAATTTTATAAAGCTATGAGGAATCCCTGATTAACTTAATTCTTGAGGCTAAGTAAACCATCTGAATTCAATTTAATCATCTTAGCCATTTTAATTAATAGGGTGATGATCTTTAATAAATGCCAGTTTTAGCTTTGCTGATTTAATTTTTCTTATTGAAATAGATTCCTTGTTCATTTAAACACACCTCCTACTACTTTTTGCGGGATAATACTGACTTTTCTCCCTATTACTTCCTCTTTGTTTTATTTGAGTGACATACCTTAACGGATAATCAGTTCATCTTGCTAGCTGGTGACTTGATGGGAACTATATAGGACATATGCCAGCTTGCGTATAGACAGTGAAAAATTATAACTCTTCTCTGAATCATCTCTGCATGTGTCAGGTTCTCTGTGCTGTGGATCTTAAAAATAGATATGCCTTGCCAGGACAGAATACATGGAAGAAACATATATTGTTTCCCACATGTTATATTTATGTTTATGTCTCTGTTTAAAACAAAGTCTGCTTCATATGAGGGCTACATTGCTATCCCATGTTCTGCTTATAAAATAGGCTTTCTTTCTGATGTCTTCCTTCTCTTCCCTTCATTAGCCTATTTTTTTTTTTAACACAATCACAACCAGGTCACATGAGTCCTCAAGAATGGGCACATGTACTCTTTAGCTAATACCCCATTTTTTTTCTTTCTTCTCCCTTTCCTTCTTATTAGGGTACAATTTTTTGAAAAAAGTTTAAATCATGACTCTTATACAGATATAAAATCTAAATATAAAATGCATGTCAAAGTTTTTATTTAAATCATTAATTAATGAGGAGAGCTTGTAAAATGTTACAACTAGTTTTAAAAAGAACTCAACACACACACTGTGTGTGTGTGTATCTCTTCCAGGAATGCTAAGATGAATTTTTTAGTAGATGCAAAACGTGTTAATATCCCTAGGGTACTAATCAATTGCATATTCACCAAGATTCATTTGCATTTCTATGGATAGGAATCGTTGGCATTACTGTCAGTTTTCTACAACTCAGAGTTATAAAATAACTCAAGGGCAGTGAATGGCTCAGATAACTCAGAAGGATACACTAGACAGGGCACCTAGTAATTTTTTTTTTCTTATCTTAAAGACTTTCACAATTTCTCCTGAAGATCTCTTCCTTAAATATTAATTGAGTGCTGGCCAGGCATTATTCAGTAATCAACAACAGCAGTAAAACTTGTCACCATAGAGTTTAAAGCCTAGTTAGAGACAAAGAGAAAGACATTAGAGAAACACAGAAAGAAATGTATAATTACACATTGTGATTAAGTGCTATAAAGGAAAGATGAAAGGGAGGAGGAGAGATTGTAGCAAGAGGAGTGACAAAGCAGGTCTGAGGAAGTGGTATTTAAGCCACATTTAACATGAGCCAGAGCAACCTGGGCAAAGACAGTCTCTAGACCACCTGTCTAAACCCTGGAATACTATTATATTTGATCATCAAAAATCTTTAAACACCCTCAATTTATTTTCTATCTCCTTTTCTCTAAAGCAGTGACATTTTCACAGTCACCAATTCCTCTTTACTCTTAACATGTCTTTTAACTCCATGGCTCTCTTAATACATAGGATGTTCTCAGATATGTTCTTTCAATCCTGTTTTTTCCCTTTTCTATTTCATTCTAAAGATGTGGGTCTTAACACCCACTAAATTGATCTCATAAGCTAAATGTGCATCCACCTAAAATTTGAAAACTATTGTTCTAAAAGAGAAGTTTAAGTTAAAATTAAAAAAAAAGAAATTATAAAAAATTCAGAAAATGTTAATACCAATAATCATCTAACAAACAACTGTGTACAACCACTCAGCATTGATAACTGTTAATAAGTTGTCCTGTTTGTTTCTCGTTAAATAAAATAAGGAGAGCATTACAGATAAAAAAATAAAAGAGAAGTTTTATTTGTTTAGCTTTAGTATCTCTGTTATAGAATATCTTAAAAAAACAGAAACAAAAACTCCTCTATGATCCATTCTAAACTCTGCGTTCTAGTTCGGGGATGAGAATGTCCTGCTGGCAGACCACACCCCCACACTCAGCCACGCTGACGTCTGTGGGAAACTACCCATGTGAACACCTGATGTACCTTTGGTTGCAAAAATGTAGGAATCTTTTAAATATCCTTCTTTAATCTTTTTTTCTTTCTCCCTCTCTCTTTTTTTCCTCCTCCCTGATGGTCTTTAATTATACAACTTGCCATTTGAACTGGATAATTTGATTATGTAGTCGGCTCCCTTGGGCAATTTAGGTTTGTTCCCTACACTTCTTTAATCTGAGAGGAGAGTTCTACCATCCCTTCAGCATCTGAAGCTAAAAGCATCTTCTGTGTATTTTGTATTTATTTCTTTTACAAAGCTTGGTACCTTACAAGTATTGCTTCAGATATTCCTTTGAATATCAGATAATGAAGCTTATAATAACCATCCCCCAAAGTAACAATGTGGGAAATGGTTTTTATAATTCCTAGGCTAGCTCTCAACAACCCAAGTAAGCCATGAAATTGAGAACAAATTGTGTGATTTCAACTGCACCTGTTTTCATGACAGTGTTTCTGTGGGAAGTGCATTTTGATTTTGAATTGGGATGCCAAGAATGAAAGTCTCATTCAAGGACAGAAACCATAACTCTCCTAGGTTTGTATGATGAACAGTTAAGAGAGGAAAAAAAGCCATTGAGAGCAGATTTAGGGCACAGGGGAAATTCTGGAACCAAATCTGGACAAGCAATATGTATCAACATCTGTGTATTTGAGTCTTGGGCCCTTTGATCTGCCAGATTCAGAAAAGAAGAGACTTACACCTGGGCCTCATGAGAAAAGACTTATTATTTTGGGTTGACTGAATGGCACATGCAAAGGCACTGTGGAGGAAGATTGACGTGTTTGAGAAAAGATAGAAGACTGTGTTTGCACAGCATTTTATAGTTCACAAGGCACTGCCCAGTATGCTATCTTACTTCACATTCCTCATCCTGGGGGCGAGCGAATTAGGTACCATTTTCTCCCGAAATGATGAAAAGGAACTAATGGATTCAGAGACAAAACTTGATTCTTGGTCTTAGAACTCCATAACCAGATTTCTTTCTAAGCTAAGTTCCCCTGGGGTGCTATGTGCAGATGAAGAATTAGAAATAAGGAGGGCTGGGAGTCATATACGTATTGGAACAGCAGAGAGGTCCATGATCAGATCCTTTTTCTGTAAATGTCTAGCCTGGATTTTCAAACTGAACACATTCGGGTACACAGAGAAATGCTTATACTCTGAAGCCAAAAATCCATCCTTGATGCTGAAAAGACCCTCCTATGGGATTCTTAGTTCCTAACTATTCCATAATTGTTCAAATGCCTATGCATTTGCACATGCTCTCTCATCTGCCTGGATGTTCTCTGCCTGCCTTCCCACTGGACAACTCCCACTCCATTCTTCACGTTGCGGAAAACTCCCCCGGCAAGACTTGGGACTCCCTCTGATGCGTGTTCTACTCTATTGTAATAAATATGGCCCTCAGAGCTGACTTAATTTTGTACTCTAAATGTGTATGGACAAATTGACCCCTTGTTAACAATTAAACATTTCTGAAGGCAAGAATCAAATTCATACCCTATCATGGGAGGGTGGGGTAAGATGAGGGCCACCTGCTCCAGCCCTTACCTGCTCAAAGGGCCTCAATTGATATAATCAACTGTGAGGTTATACACAGAGCCACAGAGATACACTATAAGAACTGAAAGATGTTCATTACATAACTATATATCTGTTATGTGTCTTTTTACTAGGCCACATGTCCTATACTTGCTATAAATTATTTTTCCATATATTTTGTAATTATCCTACAAATAACACACTCATATTACATTGTGTTTTTACATTAAAAGCATTGGTTTATGCTATATAAGCATTTAAAATGTACCACAATTTTGGCACTATTCTTTTCTCATTCACTTTTGAAAATATATGTAGGATCTCAAAACAGAAGTGAGCTAGGCCGTTGTCCATCTGTGAGAGGGTCTGTTTTTTTCTTCTAGTTTTTGTTTCTCTCACAGCTAACAGAGTAACCGCAGGTTTTGTTGCATGAGTGAATGAATGAATGATCATAGAACACGAGTCTGATATTGATCAGGAAGTAAGGATTGGGGCAAGAATAAAGAAACATATTACTAACAATAATTTTCACACTCTATAACATTTCTGTGCAATTGAGATGATGATTTGATCTCTTGGGCCAGTGTTTCTTGTGTGATCTGATTAAATTCCAAGTGTGCCCATGATTTTAAACTTTGAAAAGCCTTAGAATAGGTCATATGTAGCAAATGTATTTGTGACTAGGGTGAATTGACCAACAAAAAAAAAATTTCATAGGAGAAGTAATATTTTACCTGTCACTTTTTTCAAGAAGCCAGATTCATCCTACAGACTTGGAGAAGACTAGATTGGCTTGGTGGAAGTGTAGTTTTAAAAGTTGTTGTAATCACTAGTACAATCTTGTCTTTGCAATTGCAAATACATATGCAAATTGGCATCAATTCTTTTTAAAACGTCTACATTTCGAAAGTACCAGAGGTGACTAAATTATAGGTTTCCTATAATGCGTAGTTAGAGTTTGAGCTTTCATCCACAGGCAAGACAACTTCTAGTTCTAGAGTGAGTTTCACCTTTTTGGTATTGACAATGACCCTCAGTCAGGCAATGCTGAGACCAGGTGAGGTATGCTTCAACATCCAAAAAAGGAAAAGTTTTCACGTTGGTCATAACACCACAGAGATTTGGGGAAGAATGATATATGAAACTCACATTTTTAATTTTGCCTTATTAATAGAATTTGTAGTTCGTGGTCCTAAATGCAAATTACCAGCAATTTGAAATGTGATTTATAATGGAATCTTTTATATTTATGCTGACACTATATCAAACGTCAACTTAGCCTGACTTAAAATAATGTAATACTTGACAATTTGATGTTTTGGCAGAAATTCTCATGAGCACACCATGCCAAAAATTCACTTAGCTGCATGACTTGAAAGAAACTGTAAGCTACAAGCTCTGTTTTTCCCTCTTTGCTCTCTTTGGAATTTATTTAATATCTTTTTCACCTAGTTAGATGATGGACTATTAGATTGCTACAATCAGTGAGATTCTTGTTCTCTCTCTTTTTGAATTCAGAGCAGACGCATTTGTAGGTTCACGATCTTGCTTCATTTGGGCTGTGATGGTTTGAGGGACATTTCAGGGACTGAATTGGCCTTGGTATCCTTCAGATAAAAACAAACACACACTTGGTGTTCCTGGCTTAGAAGCCTTGAAGTTGCAAACAGCTAGCGCCCTCTAGTGTTAATTTCCCTCAGAACTTTGAAAAAAGCAAAACTTGCTTTGATGACATGATGCTGGAAAGGAGATTGAGCCGGGAATCTTACATCCAGTGAGTTGACACTAAAGCATAAGGGGGTCTTTATTTTCTTCTACCCCATAACTGTAGCTAGAAAATGAGGATGTTCTGTGTCACTTTTTTGGAATTCTTGTGAACAAGAGAGTTTCCACTATATCTCTACAGGGACTTAGAGAGCTAGGAGACAGAATCTAAGTCCAAATAAATTCAGTTGTAATTTTAAAAGTTTATTTAATGTGTTTAAACTATGATATAAGAAACAAAGTCAACTCTAAGTAATCTGTAGGCAATTTTTCTTGGTCAAGTTATCACCCATATTTTCTTCTTCTCTTTCAAACAACTATATTTTTCTACTCTATCCATTAATAAACCCAGAATTACATTTACAATGTATATTTTTAAATTTACTTTCTAAATAAAAGATAATGATAAGCATAGTTATACTAAAAATTATCATAAAATATATCCCAAAGTCAAATACGATTTATTTTCGACTAGCTGATTTGAAATTTCTTGGTGCGTTTGTTATTGGGCAATGTAGCCTCCAATATGCTCATAGCAATGACATTCTTTAGAACAATTCAGAGATTAGGTACCTTGTTTTCTGACTCTGTACAAATATGGAACATTTTGATGAAATACATCAAAATTGACCTTAGAGCTACTTTCAGACCCCTAATGTTGGCAATGCCAACTAAATGTTATTAAAATATTTAGATTAAATTTAGAAAAGATGCACTAGAACAGTTATGTGATACAACAATATCCACAAAAAAAGAGTAAATAATATTATTTGCCGAAACTAATTGTGAATTTGTGCTATTCATGGTCATTTGATGTGAACTGTTTATTAATAATGCTCACAAAAGTTTTCTCTCATAAAAACCCAGAAATATCAGTATAGTTACTTTATTTGATAAAGGACTTAAAAATATTTGAAAACATTTTAGAGAAAGTGGTATTACTAAATAGAAAAACACTAGGAAGCAAAGCAACAAAAGTGGCATTCCAATAAATGTCATGAACACTATAAAAGGGAAGATTTATGTGTATGTAATCCTAAAACTACTTTCTGTATACATTATGTTCTGCCCACCATAGATCAGGCAATCAGTCTTGATTTTAAGATGTCAATAAATTGAGCAGTAGTATCCTGTTGTTTTGGCTTTGAAAAATTTGAAAGAAGAAAACCCAAATGTTTTATGATATTAAGGATATTGCTTAAAAGATAGTAGAAATAGACTAAAATGGTGATTTGAATGGTGAAATTAAAATATTGTTATATTTTCTACAAAATTCATAACTTATCATGTATGATTACATTATGTTTTAGTATAAAACAATATTTAAAATGGGGGTGGGCACAGTGTCTCATGCCTGTAATCCCAGAAATTTGGGAGGCTGAGGTGGGAGCATTGCTTGAGGCCAGGAGTTGACCAGCCTGGGCCATGTAGCCAGACCCCATTTCTACAAAAAAATTTTAAAAGTTAGCTAGGTGTGGTGGCATGCACCTGTAGTCCCAGATACATGGGAGGCTGAGGCAGGAGAACTGCTTGAGCCCAGAAGTTTGAGGCTACAGTGAGCTAGGTTCATGCTACTGTATTCTAGCCTGGATGACAGAGCAAGACCTCATCTCTAAAAATAATAATAATGAAAAATAAATAAAATGAATGGCCATATCTGAATTTTTTATTTTAAAAATTGTATTGATAACTCAAGTAGTTATTGCCTCAACAAAAAGCTTATCAAAATTGAAATTAATGAAAAAATCGAAGAACTATGATGACTGAAGAAAGATGATCTAATTTAGCACATTATGTTAAGTGAAATGAGCCAGGAACAGAAAATTAAATACTCATGTTCACTCTTTCATATGAGGAAACTATAAAAATGTTGATCTCATAGAAGTAAAAAGTAGAACAGAGGATACTAGAGGCTGGGAAGGTGGGGATAGGGAAAGATTTGTTAAAGGATATAAATTATAGCTAGAAAGGAGGAATAAGTTCTAGTGTTCTATAGCAATGTAGGATGAATATAGTTATCCTACAAATAGTTTCAGATAGCTAGGAGGATATTGAATGTTCCCAACAGAAAGAAATAATAAATGTTTGAGATGATGGATATACTAATTACTCTCATATCATCACCATACATTATATGTATCTAAACATCACTGTCTATCCCATAAATACATACAATTATTTGTCAATTAAAAACATTTTAAAATGAAGAAGTGATTAAGACACAGACACCAGAATGAAGACCACATGAAGACACATAGAGAAATCTGTCTCCGAGCCCAGGAGAGAGGCCTCAGAAGAAACCAACCCTTCTGCCATCTTAATCTCAGACTTCCAGCCTCCAGAACTGTGAGAAAATAAATTTCTATTTTTTAAGCCACAGAAAAGAAAATTTATGTGAAAATCTTAACTATAATAACATTATTTTACAAAAACGAAGGCAAGGAAAATTAGATTTTATGGAATCAACATAATATTTATGAGAAATAAACATAATATTTAGGAGTTATGTATGTGTTTATTTTATGACTCACCTAAACATTATTGCCCTATCAAAAGAACACCCAGAGATGCACAATAATAATTAACATTAGTCATCTTTGACATCTTGCTATCAATCATAGAAAAACCCCATAGCTTTATGTCTTTTTCAATTTTGTTGTCATGGAGGTACATTTGTCAAAGTGGGAAGGTAAAATATTTAATGGTTTATTAGCTTGACTAATAACCCTTTGACTATTTAGTCTTGCGGTGTGAGGGCCCCTGTGTATTTCCCTGTGGCTGACCCTGCAGATATTAGGGTCGACCTGCTGGAGGATGGAGTCTCTGGGAGTGATTTTAAGGACGGGGCACCATCTCCCGAAGTCCCCACATCTTCCATGTTGGACACCTGCCACAGTAATGGAAGATAACACATGTCAGTTTTGTCAACTCACTGAATGTTCGGGATTGTGGGTCCCCTTCTTCCAGGCTGAGGGAGAGTCCCTCGGGAGAACTGAGTTAGGGTCTCAGACCTTCATAAATACTAGGAAAGATTCTGTGAAAATGTCCGGTGATAAATCCGCATATAACACCACCACTCCTGGAAAAATGTCGTAATTTATTTTTAAATACATTTTCCCCACACATTCCACTGATCACTTGAACCAAGATACGTCTCTCTTTAATTAAAGATTCCTCAATGCAGCTTTATTCAATAATAATAATAAAATTACAAGGCTTGTGCTAAATGAAAAAGTAGGTCCAACTTTTGTTCCTTTTCGGAGCTGCTCGACACCCCTTCCCCTGGGTGTGTCCTGTTTTGGACACAGAGGTTGCCTTTCATAATCTGAGATGGGAACACAGCATGACATGTCGAGGTATAGTATTTCATTTTAAGCAATTTGCAGGTAGGGCTGGAAGGAGAAACTCTGCCAGCTTATAGCTGTTGATCGGGCAGCTTTCATCACGGTTAATTCTTTTACATTTGCATTAGATGCCTCTAAAAGAAACACAGATGAAAGAGTATTAACAGGAGACTAATTTAGCATAGGTGTGAGAGGAGCAAACACCATGCAGTTTAGGAGGTTGGCAGCTGCCTCAAGCTCCCTCTGACAGGTGAGCCCCTGAAGCCAAGGCAGTGGAGCCAGGACAAGCCAGGAGGGATTTGGGCACCACGGCAGCAACATGCCACTCGCACCCCCATGTGATAATCCTGCATGCCCTCCTTTTTTCCTTTTCTTTCAAGATGACAAGCGTTTCATAATTCTCTTCCACTTTCCTGTAGTCTTTTCTCACTCCCTCCTACCCCACCCTCTGGGCAAATTCTGACTCTAGATATTAATATTTTTGTTCTTGTTTATTTCAATTTTTAATTCAGATTTATATCAGGAGTATAGCATGGCAGTTAAGAGCAAAGACACTGGAGTCACGGTGCCTGGGTTGGAGGCCTGACTCTACTCCTTACTAGATGGGTAGCCTGAACTTTTCTTTGACTCAGTTTTCCCGTCCGTAAAATGGGTGTACTATTTGTACCCTCCTCCACGTTAGATTCTTGGGTGTTGAAATAGGGCTATGAGGAAAAGAATTGACGGGCCAAGTAGAGAATAATTGACAATTTTGGTAAGTGATCAAGAAAGTCTCTCTAAGGAAGTGACATTTAATTTGTGCTCTAAAAGAAGAGAGAAGGAGCCAGTTACTACATTTCTCCTGAGAGGCACTGGTCTTAGCTTGCCTGTTTTTTCAGTTAGAAAGTTAGGCATTGAGCTCCTGAGAAATGATAGCTAATAAAGAACTTTCCCATGTTATATCATTATGCCGTTTCTTCTTTGTCACAACCCTGTGATGTTCAGAAGAAGAGACTGAGGCTCAGAGAGGTTCCATGATTTGCCCATGTGTTGTTTCTATCGTATCACCGTTGTTGCTACCCATCACGTGTGCTCTCAAGCAGATGTTTCTTGAAGCTCCAAGAAGTAGCACTACTCCTTCCCAGATTTATTCCCCCCACCACCCCCGCCACCATCTCTCACCTTAGAAATTTAGAAATCTTGGGGTTTTGTATTTTCTTTCCTTCTTTTTGGAACCAGTGAAGGATCCTATAGCTTTCTCCTTTCTAAAGTCTTAATTGATTTGACTGGTTCAGGTTTTGGTTCATATGCATTCAACTCCTGACCTCTTGCTTAGTCATCTCCTCTGTTAATTCCAAGTCCATTTGCACCTTTGCCTTTGTTCTTTGTGCTCTATGACCTTGGCCAGGATTGATACTGGCTTCATTGGAAAAAGTAAAATTTCCAGAAAATGTGGCTTATGGCTGAGTTCTTCAACCTCTAGAGTTTGACTCATTTATATTCCTTCTAATTCTACTCTGGGTCATTCTGACAAATAGAAATGTGGGTCTCTAAAACTGTCTTTCTATCAATGCTGGGTATAGAAATTGTAAAAATGAATGAAGGAATGAATGAATAAATAAATAAATAAATAAACCTGTCTTTCTGAATATACATGACAGCAGGGTCATTATCAGCCTAATGTTTTCTGGCATCTTTATATAAAGAAATAGCATCCTGCTCACATGTGCAGTGGTAACTGATAGGAGAAGCACTCTGGTTATGGACAACAAACTGCTTTAATATTTCAGCATATTAATATATTTTGTAAATAGAATAGATTTTCATCTTCTCTGAAGATTTTAGTAGCATAGAGGCTAGACTAAAGGAGGATCATAACCACATCTTTGTGGTACTTTGTAGTTCACCAAAGACAAAGGTAGAGAGGCATTATTATTATTATCTCTAAATCTCATCCAGGAAACTCCATGAAGTTTCTGTTTGTCAAGCCCAGATCTTTTTTTTTTTTT
>VBSM01003204.1:40950905-40975727 GCA_008086735.1 Cheirogaleus medius | reverse complement strand
AAAAAAAAAAAAAAAAAAAAAGAAAAGAAAAGCACAGGACCAGATGGTTTCACAGCTGAATTCTGCCAAACATTCAAAGAAGAATTAATACCAATACTTCTTAAACTCTTCCAAAAAACAGAGCTAAATGGAATATAGCAAGCACATTTTATGACACCAGCATAACCTTGATATCTAAGCCAGATAAATACATCACAAGAAAAGAAAACCACGGGCCAATTTTTCTGCTAAACATCAATGCAAAAATTCTCAATAAAATATTAGCAAACTGAACTCAATACTATATCCAAAAGATTATATGTCATGACAAAATGGAATTCATCTCTGGCAGACAGGGCTGGTTTAACATATATAAATCAATCAGTGTAATATATCACATTAACAGAATGAAAGATAAAAAACATGATCATCTCAACTGATGCAGAAAAAGCATTCAACAAAGTCTGATCATCATTTCTTGATAAAAACTCTCAACATTTTAGGTATAGAAAGAAAGTTTCTCAACACAATAAAGGCCATTCATGAAAAGCCCATAGCTAACATTATAACCAATGGGGAAAAACTGAAAGCTTTTTCTCAGAGACCTGGTACAAGGTGAGGGTGCCCACTTTTGCCACTTCTATTTAACAAAGTATTAGAAGTACTAAACAGAGCAATCAGACAAGAAAAAGAAATCAAAGGCATCTGAATCAGAAAGGAAGAAATAAAATTATCTCTTTTTGCAGATGACATGATTCTATATGTAAAAATAAAACCCAAAGATCCCACAAATTAATAAATGACTTCAGTAAAGTTACAGAATACAAAAATCAACATTCAAAAATCAGTAGCATTTTTATACTTAAATAACAACCTAACTTAAAAAGAAATCAAGAAAAAAATCCCACTTATGATAGTATCAAAAAATAAAAAACCACCTGGGAATAAATATAATGAAGGAGTTGAAAGATCTGTACACTGAAACTGTAAAATTGATGAAAGAAATTGAAGAAGACACAAATAAATGGAAAGATATCTCATGCTTATGGATCAGAAGAATTAATATTCTTAAAATATCCATACTACCCAAAGCAATATATAGATTCAATGCAATGCCTATTAAAATCCCAATGGCATTCTTCACAGAAATAGAACAATTGCAACATTCATATGAAACCATAAAAGACCCTGAATAGCCAAAATAATTCTGAGAGAAGAAAAAAATTGTAGACATTACACTTCTAAAATTATATTGCAAAGCTATAGTAACCAAAACAGTATTGTACTGGCATAAAAACAGACACATAGACCAGTGGAACAAAATAAAGAGATAATTAAAACAGAAATAAATCCATAAATATATATAGTCAACTAATTTTTGACAAGGGCACCAAGAGGATGCAATGGGTAAAAAATAATCTCATTGATAAATGGTGCTGGAAAAATGTAAAAATGTATCTCCATATTCCTTCTCTCTTGTAATTTCTTCAAAGTATAACTCCTTCCTCTCTTGTCCTTTCCTATACTCGTTGCTTATATGTCCCTACTAATCAGCTCACTCCATTGCAGATGTGCTTCCATCCCCATCATCTCTAACTCTGAAGGTTCTTTCAAAGTTTACCTATCAGTGATCCTCTAATGAACAAATTTGTGTATCTTTTGTGAGCTATAATAATGCTGGCCTTTGAAACAAAGAACCTCTTTCTTCTTGAAACTCTCTCCCCCTCCGCCTCCATGGCATTCTGTTTGCTTTGTTCTCTGTGGACTTCTATAATCGTACTAGACCCGCCTCTCATCCTGCCACAGGTGAGAGGTGGCAAGTAGGCAAGATGTAGGCATGTTCCCAAACTCTTTCCTTAGACCTTCCCACTTCTTCCTCTAAGCTTAAGCTCATGTCTTCAAGTATGATATCTAGGTAGAAGATTTGACAATCAAGCTCTTCAGGTCCATCCTCTCTCCACAGCCCAAGGCCTGCACCTCCCAAGGCCTGCACCTCCCAAGGCTTCTGAGTTTTCTTTCCAAATTACTCACTACTGCTTTACATACAACATGCCTGAAATCAAGCCCATCTTCCCAGGGAAGACCAGGTTCTTCCTGAGCTCCTCTGTTTCTATCAATGGCGCCAATCTTAGTCAAGCAGGTGTGAATGCTTAGTAAAATCACATGCTCTTTTTCAATCAGATGCCAAAGATATGTATTCAACCTTTGAGATGATTTTGTATTTTCCCTCCTCTGCCAACTGCTACTACCCTAGCTAAGGGTCCTAACACTTTTGCTAAATGAAAGATATAAAATTGATGTTCTTTCCTGTGCCAATTTATGGCTGCCTACAACGCTGTGTTGAGAAGTCAGAAGTTGCATGTGGGAAAGGGTGGCGTTATCACCTGGTGGCATTTGCCAAGAATGAGGAAGGGAGAATGGCAGGCTCTCGGGTGCGGGCTGTTCCAAAAGTGTTCTAATTGATCTACTCCCATCTAATCTCTACTTTGTTCCACTTCAGCCATACACCACTATAGATCATTCTCCTGAAAGCACAATTCTGATGGCTCAAAACTGTCTACCATGTTAAGTAAAAAATCCCTAACCCAGAACCCAGTGTTCTCACACTTTCAATCCCAAACTCCAATCTCTCCAGCCTTTAGCTGCTCAGCTGCAGCCAGCCAAACTCAGCTACTCTCTCTTCCCCACACACTCTCTACACCTTCCTGCCTCCTCCCTCTTTACCCAAAATACATGATCCCTCACTCTTCTACCTCAGCCTTCAAGCATGAACTTGTTTATTATTTCCTTCTTGAGACTTTTCCTGATTTCTCCCACCGCCTACTGGGTGCTCTCTCACTTCTGAATCCCTGCAATACATTCTACTTTTCTGATACAGAGAAGCAGTGGTGATGAACAGGGTGCTGTGCAAGAATCAGGTTGCCCAGGTGTTTCTTGTCCACTCCTTCCTGATGATCCATGCCCCCTCTTCTCTCTTATGCTTTAGCTCACTTGCCCTGCCCCTCCCACCCCACTGTGAGCTCATTACTGGCAGGAACTGCACCTGTGCTCTACCATGCTTCTTTGTGGTCTGTGCAGTGTCTCGCATAGTTTATTGCATGATGCATTCAACTGTCACAGACAACTATTATAAAATAATGCTGTGTATTGCTTTTTATTTGCACTTCATTTAGGAGGTCTGAAGTGGAGCTTGCATCTGGCAAAGGCTATCAAGGTGGGGGTAAAAATTGAGGTCCGTTGAACTGCTGCATGGCAGGGGTTTGATTGGGGAATTCCTGCCCTGGTATGTCAGTGAAACAAACAGTTGTAGACCACATGGGAAGCTGAAATTCAGGACATCATTAAGCGAGTCTGCAATAGCACCATACAATGGAAGTACAATGTGAGCCACATATGTGATCTAAAATTTTCTAATAGATATATTTTTAAATAGGAAGAAATAGTTGAAATGAATAATCAGAAATATCATTTTACATTCAATCAATATAAAAAGGTATTAATGGGATAGTTTATATTCTTTTTTTCACAGTAAATCTTAGACACCCAATATATGTCTTATAACACATCTCCATTTGGATTAGCCATATTTCAAGTAATCCATAGCTGTGTGTGGCTTATGGCTACCTGATTGTGCAATGTGGGTCTAGAGTAGCTCTGAACCAAAGGGACTGTGGGTTAATACAAAAACTAGAGTTTAGAAGTGGAATTATGGGGATGAGAAACATGGGTCAGGATATGACCGGGCAGTCCTTCGATGCTCCAGTTGAGAAGTCATGGTGGGAAAAGGGAGCATGAGGCATCTGGAGTTCTCTGTTGAGTCCCCATCTCCTAGAACAGTGTCTGGTACAAAAAAGGTACAAAAAAGAAACATCTTTTTTTTTTTTTTAGTGAAAAAAAATTATCAAAAGAAGAAAGGAACCTGATCTAAAGTTTTTACTCAAACCACATTTTGAGTAGCAGCACAATTTACTACTCTGAGTTTTTAAACTTTAAATTGAGCATCTGCCTGTAAAATTTCATTTGTTTCTTGTCCTTGGCCATCACTTGGTCCCCATTTTACAAACCCAAGTGTCACCATTTTGTTTGATCTATAGTGAAACCTTCAAATCTTTTTAGACAAATAAGCAAAGAATATTGTTTGGAAAAGGATGACAAATTATTGCTATTATCATAAATTAAAATCTGTTTTGCTCCTATGTCCCTCTACTGGCTGCTGCGGGTAAATTACAGACACAGATTAAACACAGATTCTGCCCTTAGGGAAACTATAAACAATCAAGACTTTATTTTTTTAATAACCGTGTCACCCTAGAGCCATCTGGTGTATATTTAGAGTAATGTAATTTCTACTCCTGCTTGATGATACTGATATTATGTAGCAAATATATTGCCATTTTGAAGAATAATTGGGTTAATTTCTGCATGTAATTCAACAGTGATTTAATCTTTCATTCTGTGTGAACCACAATAAATTCTGAATTAGTTCCATTTTGAGAAAAGTAGGAAAAAAGGGTACACCGAAAGGCCGACGTGTATTACCATATGGAAACTTGAGATGATTTTTTAAATATGATCATCTATTAGGCTGCTCTAAGGGTACCTAAATAAGGAGATGCAAAAATCAGATAAAAGAAAAATGGTATCTAAGCAGTGATAATAATAATAGTTATTATTTGTTGAGTACTTACCTGTGTCAGGCAGGCAGTACATCTTATTTAATTCTTATTCTAAGGTATATTTTACTCTTTTTAAGGATAAGGAAATGAGTTAGAGAGAGATTAAATTACCTGCCTGAAGTTTGACAGTTGCCAAGATACAACTGAGGTAGAAACCAAGGTCTCTTCATTACTCTTCCATATTTTTTCAATTGTAATAACTTCCGTTGGCATATATGTATTAATATGTGAATCCTAGTGGGAACTCACACGTGAGCACAAATACACACATGTACACACGTACATACACATATATGCCACCACCACATCAAAATTAAACAAGATCTTTAGAAAGGAAATGGGTAATTCGGTAGACCCAATAAATATCTGGTTGTGGATGGGAGACTTTCTAATTGATAGCTGCAAGATGATACATGTATAGCTCTTTCTAAAGGTCAAGGACAGGAACTACTAACCTAGGGTTTCATAGGACTTCTGGAACATTCATGCACCCACTAATTTTCCACAGAATTTAGTTGTGCATGTATTTTTCTGGGTATAGGATCTAACAGATTTAATTAATCATATTCTCAGAGATTCATGACAAAAAGGTTAACAGATACATTAATAAATATAATAATTGGTAGTGTTAGAGGCATGAGATGTACAGCATTTTATTCACAAATAATAAATATCAATATAATATCAATTACCTCACATTCTTATATTAATAGTAACTAATAGTAGCAACTGTAGCATTTATTGCTAAAGTAGTCATCTATCTATATCATTTATGAAATTCATTAGGTTCCCCTAATGAGAAACAGGATATAATAATTAACATATTACTTACATTTTGAAGAAACACAAACAAAATAGCATTTATCCATTTATTTATTTTTCCAACAAGTTTTCATACATTTGTTCAACAAATATATATTAACAGCCCATGTTCTAGATGTTTGGGACACAGAAGCATTCTCAAAGTTCCCTCTCTGCAGAGTTTACCTTGAACAGGGGGCTGGCAAGAGGAATAAATGCACACCTAATACTAATTTGGTGGGAAGTGCTAAAATGAAAATTGAGTGAGTGAAGTTCAGAGAGTGATGAGGAATGCCGGTTCTAATATGGTGTCCATGAAGGTCTCTCTTTTAAGATGACATTTGGGTGGAGGCCTGAAGAAAGTGTGAGAAGGAGGCTGTGAGGAGGCCTGTGTGGCTGTAGGGAGGGAAGGGTGGGGGTAGATAAAAGATGAAACAGGTAGTGTGGGAAGGGCAGGTCCTATGAGGCCTTGCATACCCAGTAAAAAAATTGGAATTGATACTAATATAGGAATCTGATGGAGTGCTTTGTGCAGAAGGGTGACTTGATCTGTCAGCCTAGGTTATCATTCATTTTGCTTTTCCATGGATTGGGGAATATATTCCAAAGTTGCTTTTCTTACATATGATTCATTTAAAACGTTTCTCACTTGTACATTGGCTTAGTGCATTTTGATTACCAGGAAACATCTCCCTAATTTAAGCCTGAGTTTAATTGAATGTAAAACTTGAGGGATGCAACATTGAAAATTGCCAGATGTCATAATTTCAGAATTTCCAAAAGTAGCAAATCTGAGCACTCACACTGCTCATTCTAGAAGACAGTGCAGAATGAAAGCTATAATTGCAACAGCTGGGAGAGAGGAGGTTAGTGTGCACCTCAGCAGTCCTTTTCTGCAAGCAGTATCAGGCAGTGGCGAAAATGCTGGACCTTGGATCATGTAGTAAAAAGCTTGGCATCCCATGTTTGCTATTCCTGCTCCATCGGGACCAGAAAAGCCAAGGTGTATTCAGCCAGGCCAAGAGCCCGTCCAGGGGGCAGTTTCTTAAACATTATTCTATTCTGTATTAAAAAATTTGAACATTAAATGATAGGCTGAGTACTTTGACAGTGGTGACCTTTAGGATTAGAAAAGGAATTACTGGCAATTAACACATTATCTGCCATGTGAGCTGTATTTAAATCGTGCTAGCTTTGAGCCCTGGGCCTCGTGAAACATATGTAACTCACAGGTCTCTTCGGAGTCACAAGAATTATTTTTCAAGTTGCGTATAACTCACACACAGAAAACAAACAAACAAAATAACAAATTTTTCATTGAATTAGAGAGGATCGTTTTATTTTTGAAGTTTTTATTCTATTTTCAAAATAAAACACCATGGCCCTAAGGAAAATTTTTTTTCTAGTGTAGAAGTCAATGTGTTAAACTCTCTATGAAAGAAATCAAAGGAAAGAAAATGAAGCGGTAACATATAAAAAAAATCAGAATTAGAAGATTTCAAAGCTACTGCTACCAGGCTTGGACTCTTTCAACATTATAGGTTCCTGAGCTGCAGCAAACACATCCGCCACTAGGGGGTCTCGTTACCCTTTTTTAGTTTGTGTGCCTTGTTACTACAAAGATACTCACATTCTCTTTCTCTCCCTCCCTCCCCATGTCTCTTCCTCCCTCCCTCTCCACTCCTCCCTCCTTCAATGAAAAATAGATATGGTTAGTCAAGAATGCATTTTATATATATATGTGTATTTTTTCTTACATAGTTGAAAAATTCCCAACTTTTGAACAAAGAAAACAATGTACTATGTAACATAGCAAAAAAAAAAAAAATTATGAATGCTCCACCTTTCTGTACACTGTACACAGTCTGAACATTCATATTATCAGCTTTTGAATTGATTTCAAAATGGACTGAGAGATACTAGACTATTAAGAGGACCCGTGGATATTGTGAAGAATAGAGCTCTTGGTGCCCTGGAGAGAGGCGTGCTATGGTAGAGGGCCTTACGCTGCCCCCTTCGGACATGAAACAAAGAAGCCAACTAAGCAGTTGTTTCATCAGTATGAAGAGAGGGCTGTCTGTAAAAAGTAGAAATGATGGAGTATAGGTAGGACACTGTAAAAATATTCCCATTTGCTCAAATCACAAATGCACATTCTAGACTTGCCAAGTGGATATTAACAGCGTATAAATGCATTTTAATGATTTGCTTCTCAGCTTATTACTTAAGTCTACAGAAACTTATCCCTTCTGTCAATAAGTGTCTTTTGAATTTAATACAGAATACTACAGAATAGTATAGAGAGGCATTTTACAAACTCTAATGTGCTCATCCCCAGATTTAATAAATCTTGGCATTTGCCATATTTGCTTTAGGTTCTATTATAATAGGTCAAGGGATCAAGGGAAAAAAATTAGGCTATTTTGGCCTACTATTATTGTTTCATCCCTAGTTAGAAGATTTTAAATTTCATGGAAATTCTTATGTGGTATTGCTAAGGCACTGTGAATCAAAAGTAATCAAACATTACATTTCTCCAAAACCCTAAGGATTCATAGGTCTGAAGGCTCCTCATGTTACTCTCAACCAAAAGCCAAAACCAGAATGCATGCCTCAGAAACTATTGAACTTCACTATTGTTTTGGAAGGAATGGTTCAGGGCAGAGAGATTGGCCTGGACTCAGTTATTGACTGGGGTGTTATTCCTGGACAAGGAGGAGATCCTCTAAGGCAGCAGTCCCCAAACTTTTTGGCACCAGGGACCAGTTTCATGGAAGACAATTTTTCCATGGACTGGGGTGGGGTGGGGATGATTTTGGGATGATTCAAGTGCATTACATTTATTGTGCACTTTATTTCTATTATTATTACATTATAATATATAATGAAATAATTATGCAGCTCACCGTAAGACAGAATCACTGGGAGCCCTGAGCTTGTTTTCCTGCAACTAGATGGTCCCCTCTGGGGGTGATGGGAGACAGTGACTGATCTGACAGGAGCAGAGCTCAGACAGTGATATTAGTGATGGGGAGCAGCTGTAACTACAGATGAAGCTTCATTCGCTCACCTCCTGCTATGTGGCCCAGTCCCTAACATGCCACAGACTGGTACCAGTCCACAGCCCAAGGGTTGGGGACTGCGGCTCTAAGGGACAATCTCTGACCTGATTGGAATTCCTAACATATTCCCTGAGGGAATCATGTATTATGGGATCCTCAAAAATATATACATCTCACAAATAAAACAGCATACCAGCACTTATCTACAATAAATACTATCCAGTCTTCTGTCTCTTTGTATATATGTGAATTAGTCATGAAGTAGAAAAATGTTACCAGTTTAGCCTGCATTAGTTAAAGGTCTTGCTTACTACTCTCTGATGATGGCTATTCTTATTCTATTTAAAGCTTGTTTGGACTCAGGCCTGCTCTGCAACCATTCTATACATTCTTTTCAATGAGCATTTTAACTCCTTGTAATTATCAGTGAGATTCTCCATATCTGGAAGATAACTAAGTTTCTGACAAGTAGCACAAATGACATCTGTTCAAATCCCACACTGGGATGTGTGGAGAAAGGATTGAATGCCTGTCCCTGGCTCCCCCTTTGGGAGAGATTTCTGGAGGTACCACTGAGGGCTGTGGTTCTCTTGGGATCACCAGGGAGGAAGCAGGTAGGGGCTGTGGTTGCTCTGGTGCCCAGTAAGAACCTAAAAAACTAGAGCTGAGGAAAAGATCGTCCTTTCCCAAGGCAGAGCAAAGACCCAGCTTTAGATGCTACCTTCAGAGCCCCAGGAAGCGTGGAAATCGCCTCCACTCAAAGAGGATTCTCACCTACAGAATCGATCCCTGTGACCTGGAAAGCCTGAATCCATGGTGTTAATACCAGTGGCTCCGCAAAGTGATTCCCACAGAAGTCAGAAGTGTTCCCAGGCCTTGCTTGTGGGACAGGGGGCTTCTTTTCCTTGGGGAAGGAGGTGAGTACAGTGGCAATTCTCCATCCCCTCCCCCAGGGGGCTAATAGTTTGGGAACTGATCCCCTGGCAGGTAGCAAAGGAAGAAACTACTTGTCTTCCCTTGGCTTGCCACTGATCAAGAGTCTCTACAAACCTGACCTGTGTGCAGGCTGAAGGAACACAAAAGGGAGAGAATAATAACTCATCAAAGAAAAATGTAATCTTGAGAAGGGAGCACCTGTGGCCGTCTTAGAACAGCAGGTCTCAATAAAATAGGATGGATGGAAGAAATAGGTGAGAACTTTAACAAAAAACAGAAATGGCAGAGAATTGTCAGGAAGATGTCATTGGTGCAGCAACATTTAATTCTAAAACTAAAATAGTTCATAATTAAAATTTAATAACTTGGTTAGGAGAATGAGAACTGAAATTATGTAGAAGATCAAGGGGCAGAAATTGGAGTCATGAAAAAGCGGATAACAAACTTGGAGGACATATCTGGGACACACAGCATGTACTGATAGAAGAAGTTCTGGAAGAAAAAATAGGGAGTAAAAGAAGGAAAATTAATTAAAAGCAGAAAAATGTGTTTTTCTGAACTGAAGACTGTCTTGAGTTTCTAGATTAGCAAGGTTTATCAAGTCCTGAAAGAAGAAAAACATTTTGACATTTCTTAGTGACTTTCTAAACTTCAAGGACAGTAAAAAAAAAAAAAAAAATCTTAGAGTCTTCCAGACAGAAAGCACAGGTTGCTAACAAAGGCTGCATTCCTGGATGGCAGGAGAATATGGTATTATAAGTGTTTATGCTTTAAAATTATTTTTGAGTTGAATTCATTTTCCACTAGAGTATCCATTGGGTTTTTGTTTGCTTTGTTTGTAGGAAGAAATTGTGTAAAATGATTTCAAGGCTCACATAGAAGAAAAAGGGTGTGATAAAAGCCAAGAAAACTGATGAGAAAAGAACAGTGTGCTGAACTCGACTTACCAGATATCAAATATTTCTGTAAAGCTACTGAAAACCAAACAGAATAGAATTGGCACAGGCACAGACAGCGATATTACTGCAACATAGTAAATGTCCAGAAATAAATGCACACATATGTGAGAAATTAAAATTTGACTAAGATAGTATTTCAACTCAGTGGGAAAAGTTTGGTTCAGCTAGATAAAATTGGATAGCATTGCTGACATAATGATCATCCAACACAGGGAAAAACAAAGCTAAATGCCATCTGCATTACAGAATGAATTCCAGGTCAATTAAAGGTATAAATATAAAATATGAAATAATAAAAAATATTAAAAAAACATTTCCTAGGAAGACAGAGACTGAGGAAGCTAAAAGAAAAGAACACATCAAACTGTGTAACTTAAATTGGATGGTATAAGATACACTAAAAAATGAGAAATGAAAGGGTGGGGGAAAGTGCATATGAAAGATGAAGAGTTAATATTCCTAATATTAAAAGAGTTTCTATAATTACTTTTTAAAAGACATATAACCCGGTAGAAAAATGGGCAAAGAATATGGAAATGGAATCCAAATGGCCTATAGACATGAATGTACTCAACTTCATTTACTAGTTATGGAAGAAATGCAAATTAAATTCAAAATGAGATAGTCGTCCCTTGGTATCCATGGGGGGTTGGGTCCAGGACCTCCCACACATACCAAAATCCCTGAATGTTCAAGTCTTGGATATAAAATGGTGCAGTATTTGCATGTAGCCCATGCACATTCTCTCATATACTTTAAATCATCTCTAGATTACTTATGATATCTAATACAATGTAACTGCTATTAATGTCAATGTTATACTGTTTTGTTTAGGGAATAATGATGAGGAAAAAAAGTCTGTCTGTGTTCAGTACAGATGCAATTTTTTTCCCAAATGTTTTCCATCCGTGGTTGGTTGAATCCACAGATGTAGAACCCACAGATGTGGAGGGCTGATTGTATTTTAAAATCCATATTAGCAAAACTTAAGGAGTAAAAGTGTCCATTATTAGTAAGAATGTTATGAAATGGGCAGTCTTAAACATTGCCAATTCAGTATTAGTTGTCACCAGTTTTGGAAGTTGCAATATCTAATAAAATTTAAAATATACATATGCTTTGACTAAGCTATACAACTTTGGAGATTTTGGAAAGCAAGTACCAGGAGATAAATACCTAAGTTACAGGTAAGTTTGTGGCCTCATTGTCTTCAGTGCTATAAGCTAAAAACAAAATAATTTTCCATCATTTAGGAAATATCTGAATTAATTATGGCACATCCATACTGTGGAATATTGTGTGACTATTTGAAAAGAATGTTATATTTACATCTGTCCAGTTGGAGAGATGTCCGTGGTGTAGTGATGAGGGAGAAAACCAAGTTGTAGCACAATATACATAGCACCACCTCATTTTTTAACAAAATACAAAACTGAACCCTTTCATTTGTCTATATATGAGTGTGTATGGATGTAGAGAAAGTAATAGAAGGATGAACATCGAATGTTAAGACTGATTAACGTTGGTTACCCCAGGAGGGAGGGAATGAAAGGGACTCTGAGTGGTTGGAGAATACTCACTTTTCCTTTGCACATCTTCTGATGATTTTACTGCTAACAATTACCATGTATTAATTTAGTAATAAAAAAAAACAAGAAAGGAAAAGAAATTCAATTAGTTATGAAATTTTATCAAAGATAGTATAAGAAGTTAGGCCTGTATTTCTTTTCTGCAAACAGAGCTAAAAGTGTCACTTTACCCTGTTACTATAGGAACTGTCATTGATTACTTCCTAAACTTAAAGAACAGAAGTGGCTTATAAAAAAATTCATATGCATACCGAGTGATACGGGCTGTATATTGCTACTCTGTGGGCAAAGTCAGGAGAAAAATGTCTATTTCTAGAGGTTGTGAAGCTTCCCTGTACTCTTCTCAGCGTGGATCCACTGGGCTCTTTGTTTCTAACCAGAACTGCTTTTCAGGATTTTCATTTTAATGTAATTTTTGCTGTAAATATATGCTAGCTGGTAGGAACAGCCCCAAAATTTCAACAGAGGTCTCCTCTTAAATTGCATTTGGCTTTCACCTTCACTTAGAGCCTTAGGGAGAGGACCGAGCTGTAGTTCTTAGGTGTGGTTCTCGGGCGGGAGGATGAGGCTGGCACCAGCAGCGCATACTGGCACCCTTCTTTTATACAGCCGAGTTGACACATACCTTTTCAAACACATTGCCATCTTCAGGCCCTGGGCAACAAATTTACATACCAATTCACACACTGACCCATGTGTGTAACCTGCCACCATAGACTAGAAGTAGTCTCACTGTATTTGGGGAGCAGAATGTCCCAGAGTGAAGTGCCTGAGCTGTGGACTCAGACATTCAAGGTCTGAATCTTACCTGAGCCACCCCTGTGAGCTATGTGGCCTCAGGCTCAGTTTCCTCTCCTGTAAAATGGGAGAGATAATATTGCCTACCTGATTGGCTTGCTATGGGATAATCTCCATGAAACTCTTAATAGGTAGTATGTTCGTCATTATTATCGTTCGAAAGCTAATATTTATTGACAGGCAGTCACCTTTTACTAGTATCTTAAACAGATTTTTCTGTGGAACTAGATTCAATGCTCTGAGAAAGTGCAGAAAAAGGGAATTGTAAATAAATAAAACCACTTGGTGAATACAATATTATTAGCTATGTGGCAAGAAGGGGAAAATTCAATCTGTTTTACTAATTTAGTCTTCAATAGATTTAAATCCAGTACACAAGGAGCTAAATTTATCACATTATCTAGAGCAATAATTAATTCTCCTTATCCTGGCAACAGTGACCCAACTTTCCAAAGCCAAATCACCTGCACCTGATAATCTGTAGGTTTATATTGTTTCTGTATTTAAAATGTGACCTTACTGTATTTGCAAGTCACATTGCATTGATCTTCATTAAATGTTTAAATGAAAGTTTGTATACCTGATTTGACTTCATTTTTCCTCTTAATAAAACTTCATATTGCTTGAAATTTGATTTGGCATTATAATATTGACAAAGCCAAGTTTTTGGTGGGTTTGGTGTCTTGGCAGTCCAGGGGTGAAAACTGAAGGCTCTCCTCTATTTGCACATTTGTGGACTGTAACTCAGCCCAGAGACCAGTAGGGGGTGCTGCGACATTCTTTACCCCGTCATGGGCATGTCAGAGTTTGCTGGCATCTTTAAGCTTAAAGCATGATGTGTGTATGCACATTCTTAGAAAAAAGAATGAGGCTTTGAGAGTAAAAACAGATGAAACTCTCAGCAGGTTTCACATGTCAGTACTTAATTTCTGCAAAGTCAGAAAGAAGGCTTTGTTTTTTAGGCTGTGCTCCTGTGACCAACTACTTATGTTAACTTCGACTCCTAGAAAAGCTTTGAGCATTTCTGTGAATCCCTAGTGCATTTAGCATTTCCTATGTAATAAGAAATAGGCCTTTTACATTACAGGATATATATGAATAAAGGTGTGAAATATGAACCAATCATAAATACAGTGGTTTCCTCTCTAAAGGAAATATCTATGTTTGCAAATCCAGAGACAGGTGAAAATGAGGACTTTGTCTCTTTATACACTTTATTAAATCTTATTTATTTGGATGCAATTCATCGTTCTGTCGAAATCTCACTCCTTGCCCACTACCTCCTTTTTTTTTTTTTTTTTTACCTCTTTCCTGATTTCCAGCAGGCCTTTTGTAAGTTTACCATCTAACCTCTTTGTCAGAAGACCCATGGAGTCTTTTTGACTACATAACAGAAAAGCAGAGATTATAATCTGCTTCTAAATCCGCTTGTGGTCTTGTTTCTCAGATGCCACTGACTTTTGCCCCATCGAAGGGCCCCCTGTTTTTGATTTTTCATGTCTGGATGACCGCAATATTATCTTTGGCAGTCTTCCTTTTTCCCTACTTAAAGTTGTTCTTCCAACTAAAAAGTATGGTTTCTCTTGCTCTTATCATGATTCCATTTCTCAAAACTTCCTGAGTGACACCACTTCTCTGAGGATAGTCTACAAATCTACATTCTGCACCTTTGGATTGAAGGTCCCCTTGTCCAGCTTCCATGGCACCTCAGACGACCTCAAGAATGGTTTCTGTTATGCTGGAACAAGGGCAAGGGGCATCATGGCATCATGCTGGCTGGGAGGTTTAGCTAAACATGAGAAGTCTGATGAAGGTAGAAGATGCTAGGCAGACAATAGGTGGGTTGTAATAAGAAAAAGCAACTTGGATCCTTGAACTCTGGGATTCTAGGAGTCCCTCAGAGGTAGAATATGGGTACAAGAAAGAAAAGAGAATGCAAAGTCTAATGGGCCTTAAGGTTGAAGGACATAGGTGCTTAATGGGGCTTGCAAAATCATTGTGGATCTTCTCTGTCTAAAACACTATTCTAGATGTTGGATGGTGTTATGAAAAAGAGATGGGTATAGAAATGAATGGGACATGGTCCCTAAATTCAAAGGAGTTAGTTCAGTGGGGAAGACCAAGGAGCCAATGCTATAGGAGTACAAGGACAGGGAGGCTTAAGAGCTAATTCTGGAAGCTACTAGCCTCAGGCAGTTTTGCTTCTAGCCCCAGGACTCATTGCTTACATGTGAGCCAGATGAACCAGCAGTGTTGCCCAGCAACCACAGTAATATACAACCTGGGTGCTGTGATGGTGACATCCTCCTGTCAGCACTGCCTATTCCATGGGAATATTTTGTTTGATTCATTTTCCCAAGAAATTTCATTAAAGCATGTTCAAAGTAAAGGAGCTCAACCTCCTACTGACTTTTACCCCTCTTCTGCTCTTGTACTTTATCTGCCAGAGAGGTCCCAGGGGCAGGTGCACCCCTGCCTCAGCCATGCTTACACATTTTATGAGTGTATTTTTTACTCATTAAAAATCATTTCTCAATATCTTCAACTTATTTTAAGGTATCCACAAATAAACTTGATTGATGGACAGGTAGTAAGTTAGACAGATGATGGATAGGTATGAGATAAGTCAGATGTAATAAAATATCAATTATAGAAGCTAGGTATCAGATATAGTGATGTTCACAATATAATTATTTCAGCTTTTCTGAGTATTTGAGAGTTTTCATAACATCTTAGAAAAACAAAATTATTTCTTAATTTTTCCATTTATTTAGAACACCTTGCTATGACATGAAACAGATCCAGAAAGATAATGTAAAAAGCAAGAAGTTCCATTGATAAAACCAAACAACTCAATTCAAAAATGGGTGAAGGACTTGAATAGACATTTCTTCAAAGAAGATATCCAAATGACCAATAAGTGCATGACAAGATGCTCAACATATAGTTATTATGGAAATGCACATCAATATAACACAAAATGCTATTTTACACTCATTAGGATAGCTATTACTCCAAAATAATGTTATAGTAATAACAACAAGAGAAAATAATACGTGTTAGTGAGAATGCAGAAAAATTAGAATCTTTGCACGTTGCTGGGAGAATGTAAAATGGTAGTCATTAAAGAAAACAATTTAGCAGTTTCTCTGAAAGTTAACCATGAAATTACCATATGATCCAGCTGTTCTCTTTCTGAGTATAAACCCCAAAGAACTGAAAGCATACACCCATGTTTATAGTGCATTAATCACAACTACCAAAAGGTGGAAACAACCCAGGCATCCACCAACAAATGAATACATTAAAAATGTGGTCTGTACATACAATGATATTATTTGACCACAAAAATGATATTCTGATATAGTTGAAATATGGATGAACCTTGCATACATTACTTGAAGCAGAATAAGCCATGTATGAAAGGACAAATACTATATGATTCCACTTACACACAGTACCTAGAATAAGCAAATTCACAGAGACAGAAAATAGAATTGAGGTTGTCAGGGCTCGGGGAAGGAAAGGAGGAGTAGTTATTGTTTAATGGGTCCAGAGTTTCTCTTTGGCATGATAAAAAAGTTCTAGAAATAGATCTTGGTGATGGTTGCACAATACTGTGAATGAATTTACTGAAAGCCACTCAATCATACACTTAAAAATAGTTAAAAGGGTAAATTGTATGTATATTCATCACAACTTACAAAAAGGCAAAGAGTTCCTTTCTTAAATAAGATGTGTACCTAAGGAAAAAAAATGAAAAGGCATAGCAGTGTGCCAGTATGCAAAATGAAGTAAATGAGAAATTATCTGAAAGAAAAGAAAGAAAATAAGTTGGAAATAAAAGAACACCGTGAGGAAGAGGATTCTGAGCCTGATAGCCATACGAGGAAAAGGGGGCTGGGAAATTCAGGGGGAGCCCCTCAAAGAAGCCTCAGTGTTCTCTGATCTTCTGTCCATCTGCTCACCCTTGCCTCTTGCCATTCTATTCCAAAGGAGGAGATCTTACTTAACACAGACAAAAATGTTCCCATGTGGCTGGATCTCCACACACCACCCCTGCCTTCCTTAGCAACCTTGTGCCACCAGGATCCTTCCCCACATCATTACCTTTCCCTGGCTCTTGGATTCTTCCAACAGCACTTGAGTATGCTCGGATTGTTGTCAAATAAACCAACAAACTCTGCAAATCCTTCCTGGTCTATCATCCGCCACGTTGTCTCTTATTTTTCTTCTCCCCATCAGAAGTAGGTATCTTCATCTGCCATCTACACATCCTTAATTTTTATTCAGTCCTTAACCTGTTCTAATATAAGTCTCTTCTGATGATCCAATGACATTATTGTTGCCCAGGTCAGCAATGACCTTTATCTCGCCAAGTCCAGTGAACACTTCTCAGTCCTTGTCTTATCAGAATTACCAAAACCATCCAATATAATTGATGACTCCCTTCTTGAAATAATCTGTCCTTGGTTTCCAGTTAAGTTGCTTTTCTTTCACTCTGAGTCTTAGGTGTTGGCTTCTGTTTTTCACATATTTCTCCCAGCTCCATATTTTATATTCTTTCTTTCTCTCTACTTTCACTTCCTAGGCAATTTCATATGCTCACCTGGCTTAAAGTACCATTCATATGCTTACCAAAGTCATATCCCTAGCCCAAACTTTCAAGAATATGAGGCCCATATAACGGACCACTTACCCATCCTATTTAAATTCCCCATCTAGTATCCCAAACACAATGTGCCCATGTAATGCGGATTACAAGGTTCTGAGTGAACATAACTCTACCTTTTCAACCCAGCTCTTTCCCTATCACATCTCCTTTGACTTGCTAGATTTCTGCCACCTGTACTTTGTTTGTCCAATGTGCCAAACTCTAGTTTTCTCTATAAATGGAGTCTAACCACACCTATGTGGTTTTGTAAGATAAAAAAAAAATATGTTGAGGTGCTTACAGTGGTGGGAAATGTTGCAATTGTTCTTACCCTTCTTATTATATTTATTATATTATTCATGCTGGTCTCCCCAAGTTAAAAAAAAAAAAGAAAGAACAATTAACTTAAATAAAATTCATGATTATAGTTGTTTTCTAGTCACCGAGCCATCATGATATCTTTGATAATTACTCGGCATTTTTGACTCATTCAAGAAGTTAGAAATAATTTGTTGATACTGTCCCCTCTGGAAATCTTGAAAATTAGTTTTTATCCTTATTTTAACATTGAAAAAACTGTGGCTGGCATTTAGATCATCAAAGGCATCAGCCAATTCAGAGCAAATAGTCACACTATTATATATTGTTTAGCCATGGGAAAAGCTTTCATTCCATTTCAGCTTTCCAGCTTAGCGATGTTGGCATTGTATAGATACCACCATCGATGCTAAAAAATGGTGACTGGCCAATTACAGTCCCCTGCTGTGTCTTCTACCCACTGAATTAGAATCCTTATTTTCATGCAGCGCAAAGCAAGAATGCTTCAAGTACCAAATCATTTGGCAGCGTTTAATGGCATGAAAAACAACTGTTTGTACAGCAAAATATTTTCCAGAACTAGAAGCCTGTAAAGATTGCCTTCTTTTTAGTACACAGAAATACTCTACAAACACGACTCTCTCGGCTTTCTGCAGTATGGCACCCAGGAGAGAGAAGGCCCTCGCCTCCTCTTCTGTGGCATTTCCCACCTCTCTGTCCACTCTTGGGCTACCTGGCCTTGGCTCCTCCAAGGGGCTGGCTCATCCCCTGCCCATCCTTCCACCAGTCAGGCCGACTGACCGTTGGCCATCCAAACTTGAGCAGAGAGAAAATTCTCTGTCCTCGAGGCCGGGCCCTGCCTGCTGATGCAGGGGCCTTGGCATAGTTTCTGTTGCCAGTCTGGTTGCCTCCTTGTTGCCTTTGGAAGCCTGCACTTTCTCTGTGGCTTTTGTGGTCGTTTCCATCCGCCAGTGTGGTCCCTCTCAGAGGCACTAGCGTGCCAGACCAGCCTATTTGAATTGGTGCCAGGCCACTTACTGGGGAGGTGAAGCCAAATCCCATATATTTAAAACTGTAATGCTTTGCTTGTCCACCTAGCTCCTGTCTCCTGAAGTCATTAGTTGTGGTTTTACTTTACTGTTAAAACACTCTTCTTTTTTTCCTTTCTCTCGGCTCTGGCTATTTTCAGCTCTATATATTTAGCAAGTTATATGTAGGTAGAGATTCTGCTGTTCTACTTAAATCTCTCTCTCTCTCTTTTTTTCCTTTTTGTGTCCTAAGGAAAAAGAATGTGTTTCCTATTAAATGGGGGAAAGGGGGGGAGAAGATAGAGAGACCCGATATTTGACTAGAATGGAAAGTGAGAGAACAGTGGCAGCCTGTCCAGCAACACAGGCATAAGGAGAAGCCCATTTATATGGCCACAGGACAGCTATCATCCCTGATCTTGAGTTTCTTCAGGAAAATAGACCTTTGGTTGCTTGAGAAAAGCCTTTTGTGCTTCATTTTGCTTGGCATATTTTAAGATCCGTAGAATGTAATGGGGATTCCTTTGCACCATGCAACATCTAAGGCTTTGCAAAGATAGGGCATGATTGTACAATCTAAGGCAGATAAATAATAACATTTCCATTCTATAGCTGAATTAGGGAAGTTAAGTGATTTTCCTGAAATCCCTCAGGAAGCCCAAGACACATCTAGGAACACAACATGTGAATTCTAAGTCTCAGACCTTTCACCCGTGGACACATCTCCCTGTCTCTATTTACTCTAGAATTCTGCACATATGTTTTTCAAGTAAATATTTGGTTCTGGGGAGACTTAGGGGGAAAATATTCTAACCTTTGACAGTTAAATGTACTGAATTAATGGTGCCGTAGACCAAACTCTGCTGTTTGTCAGGATGTAGCCATGATCTGAATAGCTATTGTTCCACAGTGTAGCTGCTGTGGGCCTACACTGCAGTCCTGACAGAACTTGCATTTACCAAAAGCAAAAAGGGAACTATTATAGCTGGCACTCGTATCAGATGTGTTTTCTGGAAACACACTAAATAAAATCAAGAATGGAATTTAGAGCATGGAAAAATACTCTTTGAAGGGTGATAAATATGAATGCTACATGAAATAAACTTGGGTTAATGAGTCTCTACTATAAAACCTATGAAATTTGTTCTCTGAAAAAATGTGTGAATTTACCATCTGGCTTGAAAGATGCAATTACAATATACGTGGTAACTAGCTATGCCAGAATTTGTAAAAAGTAAGAATTTGACTAATGTGTTACATGATTGATATGGCCAAGCAAACCCTACAACTTCTTTTTTGATGGGTCTTTCCAGAGTGAGGGTCACACGTCCAGATATTTTAAGAGGCTGACAAGTTACTAAATGAGAGTAATGACTAGTAGAGTATAAGGGAGGTGTGAGTCATATGTTAGGGGTGGTGGAGTCTGTGGCAAACTAGAGCACCCGAGGCCCTTGTGTAGGATACAGTGCCCATAGCTCCAACCAATGCTTCTCAGACAGTAATGCAGGACCAATGTGGTCAGATCATCTGATTTTTTTTCAAGAGAACATGGGAAACCATATTTTTATATAAAAATAGTCCCATTTTTAAATGTTGAAAACTAATATTTTTTAATTTATAACATTGTGTTGGTCCAAAAAAAGCATATTCTATAATACTCACTCAGTGGATAAACTACCACTGAGTTTCTTCTACTCTGAGGGTGATGATTTATGTGATGAAATATGGAAGCTTCTTGGGGCATTAGTAGAGAGTCCAAGAACCAGGGGAGAAATGGGGTGATTTGGTATAATCCACGGATTCTCATATGGTACCTATAAGAGCAGTCTGTTGACTCACAAATAACTAGTTCACCAAAAATGTTTCAAATAGGAAAAGAAAGGAAACCAGGAGAGCTCCTCAGGGTTTGTGGTATGTGTGCTCAAAAGAGAAAGTGGTTCTGGCTGGTTTCTGCAAGGAACAGATAGGAGAGCCAGAGACTATATGGAATGCTCAGGTAACAACAGAAAGAATACCTTCTACCTGGTTACGCTGGGATCTACACTGAAAGAACACATCATTTGAACAGGTTGAGAGAAAAAACTTGGAACCAGGAAGTAAAATATAAGTAACAGCCTGATAAACATCTGATTAATGAGTTAGGCTGTGCCAAGATAGTTAAACCAAGGAAAACTGGGCACAAGTACTGAACTAATATGAGCAGGACTTATAGGCCAGAGCTTGCTAACATCAGTAAAGCAACTGTTTCATTATTGAGATCTTAGAAGGCATATGTTATTTATCTTTTTCAGCCCATCCCTAGCATAGTGGTTGGCACATGAGAAGCCCAGGAAATGATTGCTCAGTAAAGAGAACAAAACCACATGATAGCACATGTTGGACTGAAGGGGACACCACCAGGTACTAATGACCAGATTTAATAGCTACTTCTCAGGGCACATACTCTCAATGTGGGACATTTAACATTACTCAAACTCCAATCATGCTCTCCTGGAATTTCTTGGTATCCATTTTTCCTGATCCTTGCCTTACCTTTCTGCTTTGGGTTTCTTACCCTCTTAATCTAATTTCCTGGCTCCTGCGGCTTCCTCCATGTGCTACCTCAATGCGGGTGACACCTGACCTTGGGGGACCTCTCAGCACTACTCTCTTTGCGGCATCTTCAGCAATCTCACCACTGTCAGTTCAACTCCCATTTATATGTTGACATTGCCACATCCAGCTGAACTCACATTGCAAAACGAAACTTCCGGCTGTCAGGTTTCAGTCTGAAATGTTGGTTCTTAGTGCACTTGTGGCCGAAGAATGACCAGAGCCTAACCAAAGTTAGGCAAGCACAAAAATGAAGTTCATTGAGGAGAGAAAGATAGGAGTATACAGCAAGGGCAAGATGTAGGTTTACAGAGCATGATGCATGTGCCACAGATGACGACCAGACCCATTGTCACAGCAAAGGGAGAACAAAAGGAAGGGTACAAAAAGGGACTTGGTTATGGTCTGTGTCTTTTTTTGTAGTGCCCGGATTGGGACCTCTCCAGTGGCTCAGACGTCACCATGGAACCACTTTGATTGGACAGTTGGGAGTTGCATGACCTGAGTCTTAACTACGCATGCAGGTTGTTCCAGGTCAATTTCCAGACTCTATGGTACCTATGCAGCTTGGCTCATGTGCTAGAGAGTCCTTGGCATTCTTTCTCAGCTGGTGTGCTAAGTTATAATTGGCTGATTCATAGGGTGTTCCCTCCTCCCCAGGTATGGCAGTCACTTGGGAGATTAGGGTGGGGCAGGACCAAAATGGGGACAATAGCACCCACTTTTGTCCCTAGGAGACCCAGAATCCCTCACTATCTACCTAACACAGCTACTATTATATGGTCTGAATATTTCTACCCCCTGCCCACAACTCATATATTGAAGCTCTAATCCCCAGTGTGACTCTTTTTGCAGATGGGGCCTCTAAGGAAGTGATTAAGGTTAAATGAAGTCATAGGGGTGGTGTCCTGAACTGACAGGATTAATGTCCTTATTGGAAGAGATACTAGACATCTCTTTGCCCTCTCTCTCTGCACGTGCACTAAGGAAAAGCCACGTGGGCACACAGAGAAATGGTGGCTACGAGCTTGGAAGAGAGCCCTCACCAGAAAACATTTTATGGCACCTTGATCATGTGCTTATAGATTCCAGAACTGTGAAAAAATAAATGTCTGTTGTTCAAACCACCCATTCTGTGGCATTTTGCTATTTCAGCCTGAGCAGACTAAGACAGTTACCTACTGGACATTTTTACCAGATTAGTCTGTGTATGCTTTAAATGCAACCTGTTTAAAAGAGAACTCATCAATGATCTACCTCCTACATTCCTACTGTCTCAATTGCTAGCTTTCAGATTTTCTAGAATTTTTAGAGTCATTTTCAATTCTTCCCTCATTATGTCCTACTCAGTCCAATTATTCATAAAGTCCTATTGATTTTTATATCTCAAATGCCTTCGAATCCAGTCTCTTTTTCTTGATCATGAGTCTCCCATCTTTATTTCAGAACTTTACCATTTCTTACCTGACATTTCTCTTAATTGATCTGTAACCTCCATTTTCTCTAGTCTCTAACCTTATATCCAAAGTTATATTTCTAAAACATCTGACCACATACCATCTCTGATTTCTGCCCAGTGTCTAAATTCAGTATACAATATAGGGGAGCCCTCAACTGAAGAGGTGTCCCATTCAGAAGAAGAAACTGTAGGGGTGGGGAGTAATGTCCACAGATGGGAAGGGGGAGTCAAAAGCCAGGAGCACTGCCTCACAAGTCTCCTAACCAAGGACCCCGAGGAAGCTGATTTGAGATACCCCCCAGTTTCTGTAGCCAACAGGAGTGAGATGAAGGACATTAGAAAGTATGTCATCTGGATGCCACGGGGAATTTCTACTTCCAGTTTAATGACTTCATGTTTATTACAGATTATTTCCTGATGATTAGCAAACACACATACCAATGGGCTTGCCATCCAAATTATGGAAGTAGGCAAATTTTTAAAATACTTTCTTCCCTCTCTCTTATCCCCCACCCCCGCCCACCGTCTCTCTCTCATGGGATATTGACTCCTATCGGAGGCTCTGGATTCAGATTTAGACTGCCTAGGTTTATGGTGTGACCTTGGACAAGGGACTTTACCTTGCCAAGACTTTATTTCTCTGTTAAATGGCTATAACAATTAGATGTTTGAATAATGTTTTCCCGTACAAAGCTGTTAGAAGCATGAAATAAAGTACTCAGCACAGTGCCTGATCTGTAATTGATAAATGTCCATGCTGGTGTCAGTAGTAGCCCCAGCAATAGTATTTTCTAACAGTCTTTTAGTAAAAGTGCTAACAAAAGGCACTTTAGAATTCTAGTTCTCAAGGAACCCAGTTTGAGAAACACTGACCTAAGCCCCAGACACACTAACCTCTTCCTGCTCCTTGAATATGCCAGACCATTGTACCTCTGGCGTTTTTTCCTTTCTGTTCCTCCTTCCTAGATGCTCTGCTGCCAGGCATCTGCTTGTCTTGCTCTCTCAGTGAAGGAGGGAGCGAATTAAGTGAAGCATCCAGGACTTCACTTAAGACTGACCTGCTCGGCGAGGAGGCCCAACCCACCCATTTCACCTGCATTACGGCACACTGTGCCCAGCACCAGATCTTCTTATCCCTTCCTCTTCCTCATTCATTTCTTCTCTTGAGTACTTATTACTAGCACAGTATTTATTTTATTTACTTAATAAAAGTGACTTTATTGTCTCTTTCTCCTACCACATGAAGCTAGGGGGTTTTGTCTGTTTTGTTCCCTAGCAAATATTTATTGAGTGACTGAATGAATAAGCTATAGCAAAATATTCAACACAATGGTATGCAGTTGGTGAACACAAAATGTTTATCTAACAGTCTGCTAAAATAAGATTTTTTTGCTATTTATTTTAAAGAAACAAAAAGAATAGGCTGTCATATGAGCATTGAGACATTTCTTGCCCAAAAAACGCTGTTTAAAATAATCTAAAATAGAATAATTTCACATACATGGTATACAATTCTAAAAGGAAGAAGGACACTTAAATGTTTAAGAAAAGGAAGTTATGGGAAATCTGGGTTAATCTATAACTCATTATTATAAGTGTTCAGCTATGACACAGGACCAGTGATGTTACCTGAACCATAACTGTCACCCAGAATGAAAACCCGTATTCTGAAAGTTAGACCTGGCTGCTGCCAACAAGGAGAGACTCGCTATTTTGAGGGTGATTTTAGATATTAATTTAAAGTAACTTAAATTTACAGTTAAAAATAATTAAAATTTAGCCGGGTATGGTGGCTCACGCCTGTAATCTTAGCACTGTGGGAGGCCGAGGCAGGCGGATCGCTCAAGGTCAGGAGTTCGAAACCAGCCCAAGCGAGACCCCGTCTTGACTAAAAAAAATAGAAAGAAATTAATTGGCCAACTAAAAATATATATACAGAAAAAATGAGCCGGGCATGGTGGCGCATGCCTG